>WNWU01000095.1:317292-337354 GCA_012654045.1 Ptyas mucosa
AAGGAAGGAAGGAAGGAAGGAAGGAAGGAAGGAAGGAAGGAAGGAAGGAAGATTATAATGAGAGGGAGGGTCTCAGGGAAGTCCTGCCTTAGCCCTTGGCCACCACAGGTGCCCCCGACACAAGTCCCATGTCATGCCCACCATGGCCATACCCAGACCCAGCCACTCCCCTGGCCCTCCGAGGTCAAACACAACCCTGATGCAGCCCTCAGTGAAACTGAGTTTGACACCCTTGAAATAGACCATCTTAGAAGAAACTGTAAAAAATTAAATTGAGTAGGACATGGGAAAAGAACTCCATCCTTCTTCCATCTGAGTCCTTCAAGAAATGTTGAGGCAAAATTCCCATAATCCCTGGCCACTAGCCATTATGGCTGAGCCCGATGTAAGTTGGCCAGACATAACTGGGTGGAACCAGCTTGGGAAATGCTGGGTTAAACCAGGGTTGAAATGCTCCCGGTTTGGACCGGATTGCCAGATCTGGTAGCGATGGCGGCGGGTGGTTCGGAGAACCGGTAGCAAAAATCCCTGCGGCCCCCTCCCCCCCCACCACCACCACCATGCCCAGCTGAGCTGCACAATCATCAGAGGCTTTTTTTTTTAAAACCTCTGATGATCGTGCGGCTCAGCTGGGATGTCAGAGGCTTTTCAAAGCATTTTTTTCTGCAACCTCTTGGCCGAAGAGGTGGTTTAAAAAATGCTTTGAAAAGTCTCTGACGATCCCAGCTGAGTTGCCTGATCGGCAGAGCGGCTTTTCAAAACATTAGAAAAAATGCTTTGAAAAGTTTAAAAAAAAAAAGTTGGCCACGCCCACCCAGTCACATTACCCTCACCCCCTACCAACCCACGCCCACAGAACAGGTAGTAACAAGTTTTACATTTCACCCCTGGGCTAAACCAAACATTTCTTTCTTGAATCTATATAGATGTGTGAAGACAGGGAATATATTCCTCCAAAACTGTTAACTTACAGTGCACGTTTAGAGTGACGGTGGTTTCATTTTGTCCTTCTGCATTCTCACAGTGGATCCTGTATTTGCCGGCATCGGCTCGAGTCACATTCCAGATCTCCAGAGATCCACCATCCCGCAAGTGGTACCGTGGGGAACCCTCTACGACAGAGACAATCCATCACAAGTCAAGCTCCACAAAGAAACAAGCACTTGGAGCACCAAGGCGAGGAGGGGGAAGGGATTTCATGAGTCAAGCCAACTGTGATCAATGATTCAATGTTCAAATGTTCTTCTGCATCAGGTTTGCTCCCATCCTAATTCTTAATTCCATCCCGCAATTTAGGAGAAACTTCTTAACAGTGAGAACAAATAACCAGTGGAACAGCTTGCCTCCAGAAATTGTAGGTGCTTCATTATTGGAGGTTTTTAAGAAAAGACTGAACAGCCACCTGTCTGAAATGGTATAGGCTCTCCTGCTTGAGCAAGGGGCTGGATTAGAAGACCTCCAAGGTCCCTTCCAGCTCTATTCTGATTCTGATCTCTGGGTTCTAAAGTTCAGGATCCTGCATAGCTCACATGCTGCTAGTCTCCATTTTTTTGTTTCACTAAATATGAAGACCTTTGGCACAGGAAGGGACAAGAGAAAGAAAATCCAAGAGTAAGAAACCTGTATTGAATAAGTATTTTTTTCCGGTGAGAGCGATCTATCAGGGCAACCTGGTCTACCTATATATGGGACAGAGCACACTGCTTCTGCGACAAAAATAGTTTGTCGCAGAAGCGACTGCCTGCTAAGGCTCCTGGATTGGGGCTGAAAGGCAAAAGCGGAAACAGTATGCTCCGTCCCATATTTGGGTAGACCAGGTTGCCCTGATAGACAGGTCTCACCGGAAAAAAATATGGTATAGCCGACAAAGCGAAGAGAGCCCGTGGCTTAGAGATTAATACATCTACCTAATATGCAAGTAGCCTGGGTTCAAATCCCAGAAGGGTATGGCTAGCTGATGAGAGCTAAATAGCTTGAAACAGATCTATACTAATCTCCCTTTCTTTGTCGGTAAATATAAATTCAACACTGCCATTTAATGCATTTACAATGCTTTATGGAAAAGATGCACTAAATTGACACATCGGGACGCCATCAGGTCTCCAAATGTTGGCCGTCAGAAAGAGCAAATATTAAATACAGTACACTTGCATCCAATTAATGTAATAGAATCGTGCTAACAAATTATATTAAATCAAATTTGGATTTTTCCCTATCCTATCTGGCTGTTTACCCCCAGCCCAGCCTGGTTGGGTTTTTTGTTTTTTTTTTTTAATTGTAGCCCCCAAAGGCTCTTATCAGTCCTATTCTATTATCTTGGCTCTTCCTGGATATTCTACCTTCATATCTTGATTTATCTCTGCAGACCCCTTTCCTTCTTCCGGTCCACCACTTATCTTGACTGTCTCAAGGCCCACTGGCTCTTTTTTAATGGCTCCACCCTTACACCCCATTCTTTTTCTTTTCCTTCCCATCCTTTCAAAATGCTCGACACAAATCTTTCATCTTCCCGCCCTGCTGGAACTAAATCAAGACTGACATAAACAGAACTAAAAGCTCGTTCTCCTCATTTGTCCCTGTTCCCATTGTCTCCTTCTCCCTCCGTGGTCTCCCAGTAAGTTCAAGTAGACAGGACCATGGGTGGGCTTCAAAAATTTTTGCAAGGGGTTCTTTGCCCGGTTGCTGGGTGGGCATGGCCATGGTGGATCATGCACCATAGCAGGCATGGTGGTTTGCCCTCCCTGGGCTCTGGAGGCTTTCCTTGAGCCTCCGAGTGGGTGAAAACGGCTTCCAGAGCCTGGGGAGGCCACTCTGGAAGCCCTCTTGCAGAAATGGGCCTGTTTCCAGTCTTCCTGAACATCTGGTAGGCCCATTTTTCGCCCTCCCTGAGTCTCCGTATGTGCCCTGCACTTGCCTGCATCCAAAATGGGTCGCGTAGGGACTCCTGAGAGGGGAGGAGCAGGGTGGGCGGAGCCAGCCAAGAGTGGGATTTGGGGGTTCTCTAAACTGCACAGAATCTTAGCTAGAGGTTCTCCCGAACCCCTGTGAACCCCCAGCAGCCCACCCCTGGACACAACGTTAAACACAGCTTGGCTATTAGCATGCACATTTTTAAAAAGCAAAGACGAGGCATATAGGAAATGGGAGAAATGGGGAATTTTATAGAATGCAGCAGGTAGAGGATATCCAGCGATTCTTACCTTACCCAAGTTCTCAGTTCTTTAGATCAGGGGTCTCCAACCTTGGCAACTTTAAGACTTGTGGACTTCAACTCCCAGAGAATTCTGGGAGTTGAAGTCCACAAGTCTTAAAATTGCCAAGATTGGAGACCCCTGCTTTAGATTTCATCCTAAGGTGTGAGACCCACCTGTTAAGATCACCTCTCCAAGGAAATTCCAGCGATAGGTAATCTCAGGAGGGCTGGCAGAAACCAAAAGGGGCAACCGGGCAGACCCATGCTCCACAGCTTGCACAAGGTGGGTCTGATCAGGGGAGAACTCTGGAGGAACTGTGTTGAAAGAAATGAAGGCACACATTTTTGGAGGCCAGGCCTACGGAGGCTTAAAGAGCCAGGACTGCTAACTGAGAGATTCCCCTTTCTGGCTCATTGGTCTACAGGTGGTCCTCGGCTTTTGACCAATAAAGATCAGAAAATTTGTTATTAGGTAGTGTGGTTGTTAAGCGAGATATCACATGACTGCAACTTGTGACCTCCTGCCAGCTTCTCCCTTGACTTCCTTGTCAGAAGCTGGCAGGGAAAGTCACAAGTGGTGACCACAAGACTTCAGGATGCGCAACTGGTCACAATTGCAAGCTGATTGCCAAGCACATGGGTCACGGTCACATGACTACAGGAATGCAGCAGCAGTCATAAATGCAAGGGCCAGGCATAAGTCACTTTATTTCAGTGCTGTCGTAACTTCGAATTGTTGCTTAATGGATGGTCATAAGTTGAGTGTCAACCCTGAAGCTGACCTGACCAAAGCCATTTTTGACCGCTTCAGTGTTGCCACATTGGAGCTGAGGGAGTGGGGATTTGAGATAGTTGGGATTCTGTAGCCAAAACAAGATATTTTCTCTTGGGAACCAAAGACTTAAGAGGAAGGAGGAGTGATGTCACCAGGCAAACAGACAGAGCCGCGATTGGATCATGTGACTGATTGTTTTGAGAAAGTGGGAAAACTTTTACTTTTAATTAGGTGAAAACCGCAGAAGTCTTCAGAGTCGGTTTTCACCAGATCTGTGCCAATATGATATTTCCAATAAAGCTATTCTTTGAGGAAACTACCGGTACCTGCCTCGGAGTTTTGCTTGATATGGAGTTATTACTTGGAACCCTGACATTGAGGACTTCCGGTATGTATAGATCTGTCAAAGCATAGAAAATATCATTCCTTCCCCTGCCCACCAAAGTCAAGCTCTAGTCATCTTCGCAAGAAAAGATGATCTTCCATTCCTTTCCTCCAAGATGTTACCTACGCCGCCTTCGGTCTGACCTAAGCATGCTCATAAAATCATCTGCAACAACGTCCTATCTGTCAATGACTACTTCAGCTTCAACCACAACAATACATGAGCACACAATAGATACAAACTTAAAGTGAACTGCTCCAAACTCGATTGCAGAAAATATGACTTCAGCAGCAGAGTGGTCAATGCCTGGAATGCACTACCTGACTCTGTGGTTTTATCTCAAAACCCCCAAAATTTTAACTTTAGACTGGCTACTGTTGACCTCACCCCATTCCTAAGAGGTCTGTAAGGGGCGTGCATAAGAGCACCAGCGTGTCCTAACATTCCCTTTAATTGTATTCATTTTATGTATTCAGTTCATGCTTATACTTATATATATTATCTAATACCGTGTTTCCCCGAAAATAAGACCCTGTCTTATATTTTTTTGAACCCTGAAATAAGCACTTGTTTGCCTTATTGCCATGCACTCAAAAGCCTGATTGGACTTATTATCAGGGGATGACTTATTTTGGGGGGAAAAGGGTATGTACTCGAATAAATAAATAAACAAACAAACAAACAAATAAATAAATAAATAAATAAGAATAAACTTCACAGTCTTCACAGCCTATAACTCTGGGATTTCCTGGAGATTTCCATCCATGTATTATCCTAGTAATCAAGCATCATTTTTAGCCAGCAGAATCTCAGTGTCCACAGCAAAGCCTGCAGGTCTATTCAGGGATTGGTTTCATAGAATCTCAGATATACATAACAAAAAGCTACTCTAAGGCAGCACACAACAATCGAATAAAACAACTATAAAATATGTACCAAAGAAAAATATAAAAGAGAAAGATTATAAAAATGAAAATGTAAACCCAAGGCAAAGAGAGGATAAAAATGGTTACCCCAGCAATACATCTAAGCTTGTCTCCGGTTCTTTTTATCAGTCAACTTTGTTTATTGAATTATAAAGTATTATAAAATACAAAATACAAAGTAAATAGAAATGCAGTGGGGGGGGGGAGGAGGAAAGGAGAAGTGAGAAAAGATAAGAAAAAAGAAAGAAGAAGAAGCATTGACTTCCAACTGTCTCTGGTATAATAAAATACGGCATTAACATCAAATCACAACTTTTTGCTTTTTCGTAATAGTATGAACAAACCATTTCTACAAAGCTCTATCAGTCTAATTGGTAAAACCCAGTCAAATTTTCGTTCTTTTCCACATCAGGCACGAAGTTCAGAAGCGGTCTCCATGTGGAAACAAAAGTACTGTATGTTTCTTTTCTTTAATCAAAGCAGTCAATTTTGCCATTTCAGCCAACTCCATCGACTTCTACAATAAGCATGTCTCCAGTTCCTTGGGACCCTCAGGCCCACTAACCTAGCCAGGTCTGGAGGGATTTCGGAATGTCAGAAGAGATGGAGCTAACCTAACCTTGGAGGGGAAGAATATTGCATAAGACGGGCACTATGGCAGAGAAGACACGTCTCCTGGGACTCACCAAAAGTAAGTCCCTGTGTTGTGGCCTGTTGGCTGCCAACCCCTACAGCAGCTGAATCAGAGGAGGAGGAGGAGGCGTGGGAGTCAGGGCCAGCATCAGGGCAACCTCAGAGCTCCGAGGGGGAAGAGGGAATTGAGCTGGCAGAAAGAGAGAGAGAGAGAGAGAGAGAGAGGAAGGGAGAGGGAGAGAGAGGGAGGGATGGAGGGAGGGAGGGGGAGAAGGAGAGGGAGAGGGAGAGGGGAGAGGGAGAGGGAGAGGGAGAGGGAGAGGGAACCTGGGCCATCCGTCAGCCCTCAGATGGAAAGTCAACAGCCCCCCAGGTCTGGAGGTGGCTGATGAAGAAGAAGAGGAACAGCTGGGTCCTGTGGCTGATGTGCAGCTGCGCAGAAGGCAGAGAAGAGGAGAGCAGTGGAAAGCCATGGGCTGATCCTGGGAAAGGAAGAGCCACCGCTGCTAGCGAGACCCCGCCCTAGCTCTGGGATAAAAGGCAGGGGGCAGAGATGAATAGGTGTGACAGACAACTATTTATCTTCCGGCCGGATGGACTTGTTAGCCTGCGAGAGAAGCTTTTTGCCAGGGCTGCCAGCATTTCTAATGAAGGAATATTTGAGTTCACGTCAGAGGATTTGTCGTGTTTGGGAAGCTGGGTCCAAACACCCTAGGTCGGTGATGGCTAACCTTTTCCAGACCGAGTGCCCAAAGTGTGCGCGCGCATGTGCAAATCCCCGCACATGCGCCCGAACCCCCAAAATGCAATGCACATATGCCCGACCCCCATGGATGCATGCACCCTCCCCCTACATGCACCCCATGCCCTGCGCATGCACGGTAGAGATCCAACGACCAGCTGGCCAGTGGGAAGTGCGCATGCATGTACAGCGGAGCTGAACTGGGGCGACGGCTCGCATGCCCACAGAGATGGCGCTGCATGCCGCCTGTGGCATGAGTGCCATAGGTTCGCCATCACGGCCCTAGGTGATGGTACATGCAACATGCTTCCTCTGCCTGATCTAATGGGATGGGTAACTAGGGAGAGGTGCCCTCAGATAGCCCGCTCCCATTCCACAAAGGGCTTTAAAGATTTAAACTAACAGTTTGGATTGCACCCAGAAGCAAACTGGCAACAGATGCAGCGGAGCAGAGGTGTAACATGTGCTGCTCTGGGAGCACACATAACTGCCTTCACCGCTGCATTCTGTGCCAGCTGAACAAACCCATCGAACGAAAAGCTTCATTTTCGGAGCTGAACTTCCAGCAACAAATAAACAGCAGTCAAGGGACGTTTCCATACTTACATAGGACCGTAAGCTGGTAGAAGGTGTTCACACCTTCGGAGAGAACAGAGCTGTAGGCATAGCATTCCACCCTCTTCCCATGATCTGCAGATGACACCACCAGAGTCACCCTTTCCGAAGCGGAGAAACCTCCATATTCTGCTTTCCTTTGCCCTAAATTGATGCCGTCCAGCCTGAAGGCGAGAACGCGTGGAGATTATCACAGCCGAACTTAATGTTTCTGACAAGAGTCCAAAGATGAACCTCCATATTCAGAGACAATCTACTGACATAGCTCAGCTGCCGGGGATGAACAAGAGACAAGACCTGATGCCTTCATAGCCTCACTCGCACGTTTTCTGACAGGCCTGTATCATGCTGCTGTCAGAAACGGAAAACGGGACTGAGTGAAGTTTGGGACTGATTCAGCTTTCCAGTTCTTCTGTTGACGTTACAGCCTAAGCCTGGGGAAGTGGGAAGCCTGATGGGTCAGGACTGAGCAACAATGGTGGAAATACGAAGTGACAGCTGAAGAACGTTCCCGTACAGCAAAGATGATCTTCTTCGGCTCCTTCTCCTATGTGGATTTGTTGTTCCGATGACATTGTGAGAAGACACATGGCCCAAATGGGTCCACAGTAGGCAGCCAGTAGGATGCACGCTAAAGCAGCATCTGGCATATCTAAGGGGTCCTCGAAACGTAATCTGGAGGGGAATGTAAAAAGCTTTCCCTCCAAAACCAACCTTCCTCTTAATACAAGAGGACAGATTCTTGATTTGATGCAACCAAGGGTGTCCACAGGATATGGTCAAGAAAGTCAAGAGGCAATTGTGATGGTGAAATTGAAGCTCCATCACACCAATACATCTGCCCTCCTGGCCTTTCTTTTTTACTATACCCTGCAAACAACCCCAGATGCAAAATTAATCCTGGGACTCCACAGGCTATCCAATAATTATATTGGTTCAGCAAAAAGCCCCAAACCCAGTGACTTGATGCTACTGGAAGAACCCAAAAGGAATGACCTTCATCTGCTATGCTTGAGTGTTTTAAGAGCCATGGTGGAACAGTAGTTAGAATGCAATATTTGCAGGCTAACTCTGCCGACCGCCAGGAGTTCGATCCTGACCGGCCCAAGGTTGACTCAGCCTTCCATCCTTCCGTGGTCGCTAAAATGAGGAGCCCAGATTGTTGGGGGCCATACGCAGACTCTATAAACCGCTTAGGAGAGGGCTGTAAAGCTCTGTGAAGCGGTATATATGTCTAAGTGCTATTGCTATTGAAGCCAGTCTTGGCAGAAAGAGGCAAAACCTACAAAGACAATCAGAGAAGCTTGAAGAAGGTGGTCATCGGAAGAATTACTCACCTTTTTCCATCTTTGAGCCAAGTGAGATGAGCAGGAGGGTTGCTGCTGCCCGATTTGCAGGTCAGTGTCACCGATTGGCCGCGTCTCACCTTTTTGTCTGTCGCTGTAATAGTGGCATGCAGAGGTGGAACTAGGGAAAGATAAGAGTATTTCAGATTTGCATTGTCACTCCCTACCAGGGATGGGCTGCTGGGGGTTCGCAGGGGTTCGGAAGAACCTCTAGCTAAGATTTTATGCAGTTCAGAGAACCCCCAAATCCCACTCCTGGCTGGCCCTGCCCCCACCCTGCCCCGCCCCTCCCAGGAGTCCCCACGCAGCCTGTTTTGGATGCAGGTAAGTGCAGGGCACACACAGAGACTCAGGGAGGATGAAAAATGGGCCTACCACAAGTTCGGGAAGGCCAGAAACGACCCCGTTTCCAGCCTCCAGAGGGCCTCCGGAGCCTGGGGAGGCCGTTTTTGCCCTTCCGGAGGCTCAAGGAAAGCCTCCGGAGCCCAGGGAGGGCAAAAACACACACACACCTCACCATGGTGCAGGAGGCCGACTAGGCCACACCCACCATGGCCACACCCACCGAGCAACTGGGCAGAGAACCCCTTGCTAAAAAATTTTAAGCCCACCCTTGCTCCCTACCCATCATGTTTCACATACACATTCTCCTATTTTTCCACTTACAGTGCACTTCACAACTTTGGGGACAAAACATTCAGGGGAAAAGAAAATGCAGTACAGCTTGTTTCAATCGATTGATATTGTGTATGTGAAAAGACTGCACAGAGGAGTCCTGGGTGCTCTCTGAACTTAGTCGTTTTCTTGCAGACACTTCATTACCCATCAGTGCTAGTGTAGCTCATTCCAACCCGGAACTACAAATATTCCCCTTTATTAGCTAGCATGGAAGAAGAAAGATTCCCTCATGTAGTTTTCTCCATAACATACTAGTTTTCAATGCACAGCAGCCCGCTTCTTCTGGACTCACTATGGATCTGCATCCCCTGATGTTTTTTCTTGAAACATTGTACTACAAGTTAAAAAGGTAAAGGTAAAGATTCCCCTCGCACATATGTGCTAGTCGTTCCTGATTCTAGGGGGAAGTGCTCATCTCCGTTTCAAAGCCGAAGAACCAGCGCTGTCCGAAGACGTCTCCGTGGTCATGTGGCCGACACGACTAAACACCAAAGGCGCACAGAACGCTGTTACCTTCCCACCAAAGGTGGTCCCTATTTTTATTTTTCTACTTGCATTTTTTACATGCTTTCAAACTGCTAGGTTGGCAGAAGTTGGGACAAGGAACGGGAGGTCACCCCATTATGCGGCAACAGGGATTCGAACCACTGAACTGCCAATCTTTCCATCAACAAGTTCAGCATCTTAGCCACTGAGCCACTACACCCCTTCAAGTTACTACAACCCTGTTTTCTCCAAAATAAGACATCCCCTCATAATAAGCCCAATTGGGCTTTTGAGCACAGGGCAATAAGGTCAAGAGCTTATTTCAGGGTTCAAAAAAATATAAGACAGGGTCTTATTTTCGGGAGAACATGGACATTACCCAACCCCAATTTTGTCTAGTACAAGGTAGTTCAATTTTGGCAACTTTAAAAGATGTGTGGACTTCAACTCCCAGAATTCGCCAGCCAGCAAGTCTCACATATGTTCACACTGATGATGTTACCTCATTGGGTAATGTCTGCAGGCAAACAGCTAATCTCGGAGAACCCCAATAATTCCATACCAATCTGTCCATCTTTTTCTTTCTCTGTCTCTCTCGTAAAATAAATTTTATTTATGGTTTCTTCTTTAACATATATGATTACTTAGTGAACAGTATATTGTCTGGGTTACTTACTTATAACAATAATACTATTTAAGTATACATAGTAGTACTCTTCCAACTTCTAACAATTACATATACTTAGTAATTGTAGTACTTTATATTTATGTAACAATACACATATTTTCCCAGTTTCTAATTTCTACCTCTCTTTTCTAATTTTTAATGAAATAAATCCCATATTAAAAGGTATTCTACATCTATCCATCATCTCTTGCCCTTTTTAATATTTCAACTTTTAATGACTTTTTGAGTAATCTTCCAACTTCTAACATTTACGTATACATACTAATTATAGTAAATTATATTGTGTGACAGTATGCATAATATTTTCCCAATTTCTAATTTCTACCTCTCTTTTCTAATCTTTAATAAGGCAATTCCCATATTAAAAGGTATTCTATATCTATCCATCTTTCTCTGCCTCTCCATCCCTCCACTCACCCTCTTAGAACTTCCCATTCTGTGTGTGTGTGTGTGTCTGTGTGTCTGTGCTGAGTTTTAACTTACATTGAACCAGCAAACTAGTATATGCAGTGAGTGCGAGGGTACTGGGAGGACCAGTGGCATTGCAACGGTAGTTTGCCATGTTGTCACTGGGAGTCGTAGTCAAGACCAGCTCCTTGGAAATAATATTCCCAGATGAGGCTGAAGATGTTCCTTCCCTTACTAACTTGATATCCTGTGGAAGCAATGCATATTATAGTAAGCATAGTGGAACAGTTAAGACACTGTTACTCTGACTCTCAGTGGGCTCAGATCAAACAAATCAACTCTGACAAAGAGAAGAAAAAAACTCTACTGCCTCCTTGGAAAAGGATGAGAAGGATGTTCCTCGATATAGAATATCACAGTTGGAAAGGACCTTGGAGGTTTTCTAGTCCAAGCCCCTGCTTAGGCAGGAAACCCTACACCACTTCAGACAAATCGTTATCCAACATCTTCTTGAAAACTTCCAGTGTTGGACTATTCACAACTTCTGGAGGCAAGTTGTTCCACTGATTGATTGTTTTAACTGTCAGGAAATTTCTCCTTAGTTCTAAATTGCTTCTCTCCTTGGTTGGTTTCCACCCATTGCTTCTTGTTCTACCCTCAGGTGCTTTGGAGAATAGCTTGACTCCCTCTTCTTTGTGGCAGCCCCTGAGATATTGGAACGCTGCTATCATGTCTCCCCTAGTCCTTCTTTTCATCAGACTAGACATACCCAGTTCCTGCAACCGTTCTTCATATGTTTTAGCCTCCAGTCCCCAAATCATCTTTGTTGCTCTTCTCTGCACTACTGAGCATATCCAGTATTGTGTCACATCATTTCCAGGAGCTGACCATTTAAGAGCTCTGGTTCAGAACAGGCTTCTCATTGAAGTCCCTGTGCGTAACCAAAAACTTATTTTGGAGAGTGGAGATATGAGAATAGATCTGGAAGGCCATCAATAGTTTGAGAATGCTGTGCTCAGATTCCAATTTTGCATGATTGAAGGCAACAAAGGGGTCAAAGCAAATGTATGGAGGGTCACAGGAAACAATCAAAGGAGGTTTCATTACAAGGAGGGGCATTGATTTCCCCCACCACCAGACAACCAACCAGAACATGGGGGGACGGAGGGGCCTTCAAGGCCACATTTGGTTTCCAGCGCTGGATTTTTCACTCACTTGTTTGCCCTGGCAAGGCTTCGAATGTCCACTTTGCTGAGATTGCTGCAGCTGTACTCGAACTCCTCCAGCAAGCGTGCATGTCACCTACAAATGATAAAATTAAAGCTTGTTTTAAGAAAACTAAGTTTGTTTTGCTAACTAAGGCAAACAATATCTTCAGATAAAGTAGATTAATGGGCCCTGCCTTTAACCCCGATCCTAAATGAGCCACAGTGGTACAGTGGTTAGAGTGCAGTACTGCAGGCTACTTCTGCTGACTGCCGGCTGCCTGTAATTTAGCAGTTCAAATCCCACCAGGCTCAAGGTTGACTCAGCCTTCCATCCTTCCGAGGTGGGTAAAATGAGGACCCAGATGGTTGGGGACAAGAGACTGACTCTGTAAACCGCTTAGAGAAGGATGTAAAGCACTGTAAAGCGGTATATAAGTCTAAGTCAATTGCTATTGCTAATGCTAAATCAAGCCATGCTTAAATCATGGATAAAGCTTAGATGGCGGGAGATGGGAAGGACTGATCAAATACTTACAGAACCCTTTCTCTGCAGGTAGTTTAGAGGTAGTCCTCAACTTATGATCCTTTAACAACTGTTCAAAATTACGATGAAGCTGAAAAAGGTGATTGATGACTGCACCTGGGACTTATGACCGTCACCGCGGTCACATGATCCAAATTTAGGTGTTTGGCAACTGGTATGCGTTTACAACAGTTGCGGCACTCCAGGGTCATGTGATCAACATGTATGACCTTCCAAGGGGGCTTATGGCAAGCCAGGTCAATGGAGGAAGCTGAATTCGCTTAATGACCACGTGTAAAAAAAGTTCATAAAATCAGATATGAGCCACTGAACGAAGTTCCAATTCCAATTTTGATTGTAAGTGGAGGACTCTACCTGTATTTTCTCCTGCTGTTTTTTTTTTAATTTAAACTGAGTCTGGCTCAAAGAGAAATGCCTGCAGGAGGAGCTGATAATAGGAAATAAGCTCCAGGCAAAGGGAAGTTTGCAACTTTCATTCATGCCTTTTTTTTTTTCAAATCGGGCACACAGCTTTGCCTAAGACTGATTAGAGCTGACCTGAAATGTAAAAAGTGGGTCAATGATTGTCATTCTAGGTCTGATCTGGAGTACTTTACAGGAGATGGATTACCCAATCAACTCTGGAACAGAAACAGCACACAAACATCACTTTAAACCTCAGTTTGCTTCAAGCATGACTTGTTAAATGAGCCAGAGAAACTCATTGCTCATTGGTCTAAACCAGTGTTTTTCAAACTTGGCAATTTCTAAGATGTGTGGACTTCCAACTCTGGAATGCTGGCTGGGGAATTCTGGGGGTTAAAATCCACATATCTTAAAGTTGCCAAGGCTGAAAAAACTATGGTATAAGAGATCTCCAAACCTGGAATCTTTACGACTTGTGGACTTCAACTCCCAGAATTCCTCAGCCAGCACGTGCTGTCTGAGGAATTCTGGCAGTTGAAGTCCACAAGTCGTAAAGTTGCCAAGGTTGGAGACCCCTGTGCTAGAGGAAAGAGGATCTTGGTATCTTCACTAAAAACCCTTGCAGTGGTCTCAAGGACCATGATGAAGGAGAAGAGGACGTTAAAGTGCTTTGGTACCTTATACCAATCAAGACGAGGCAAAGGGTTCCCACCACTGGCAAAACAAACAAGTTTGATTTCAACGCCGGCTCGAAAATATGTCTCTGGTGGCGGCACATTAAGCCAGATTTTTTGAGGTGGGTCTGAGGTAAAAAAAAAATAGGAAAGGGGGAAAAAAAACCAATTAGCAGGAAGAAGAGAGGCTTAAAACGCAACATAACCCTGCCAGTTCCCATCCTCATCCTCACATGTTACTCTGAGAGTAACCAAAGCACTCTTGGTGTACATGATGGCTTCGTTGAAGGCCTCACAGATCAGGGGAAGATCATTGTCCTCTCGATATGCTATATATGTCAGATTGGATACAGTGACCATTCCTCCATATTCTGCCTGCAAGAGGAAAGCAAACTTTACTCAGTGACTACTTTAATTGGCCAAGAAAGAAAGAAAAAAGTTATCTGTGTAGCCAATCTGCTGTTTGAGGACCTTATTTTGTCACAAACCAAGCCTACACTGTCCTTGAACAAGTCCCAGTGTCCAGGAAAAAAAATGGTCTCCAGGTGAGTCAGATCTATCAAGGGAATCATTCTGTTCTGACCTAGGCTCCCCCAGCAGCACGAAGCCGAGTCCTCATCCCAATAAACCCCTTTTATTTAATTTACAATGAATTCCTCTCCAGCAAAGTCTTTCCTCTCCCACAGTCTTTCAAGATAGTTCACAATTACCGACCTTTATCAGGCTTGGAGAGTGGCCAGGCCGATATCTTTCAAACTCCACACTGTAACCGACAATACTTGGCAAGAATGCAGGAACAGATCTTCATCCTAATGAATTGAACTAATCATCTCCTGCAAACTCCCCTCCCCTTCGCTCCTCTTCATTCCCTATCGGAGGGGCCATTCACTGTCCACCTGTGCCTTTACTCCTGAGTTGACCCTTGTTCCTTAGCTGTTCCCTTCTCCTGGCAGCTCTGAGCATGCACACACTGGGAACAGGATCCAGCTGTTCTTCTGCCTCACGGATGTCCAACTCCGAAGGCAGCTGACAACTGTCAGATGGCCCTGGCCCCATCTCTGTCTCCAACGCAGAGCCATTGTCAGAGCCTTCCCCAGACTCCAGGACTGGCCCATGTTCCTCCCCAATCTCCTCACTGTCCGAATCTGCTGCCAGATCCGCTGGCCACTAGCGGGCCACAACACATTCCAGCTGACTCAGGGTCCTCTGATCTTTTGGTCTTGTCTACCTCTGAAATGGCGGTTTCGGTAGCATTGAGTTCTCTCCATCCCAGCAACCAGCGTAGCATCACCGGTGGGTTGCTTGTAGAAGTGGAGCAGGTCAGGAAGATCTCCTGGTTTTCTTCAGTGCTGCTGGAGCCTGTGATTTTCACCTGCTCAGGAGGAACTGCCGTTCAGAAATATGGGAGGGAAAGAGGGAGGGAAAGGAAGAAAGTGATCCGTTGTTATGAGAGAGACACCCCAACTCTCCCCCACATCACAGGGTGGACATTTTCACAATGCTCAGTATAATTTTCTCTCCTACAAAAAGAACAAAGCCATTGCTTTTAACACCACTGCTGAGGCACATCGTTCTCCTTGTTTGGAAAAAAAATCATGGTTATAAGATTGCCTAATGCATCTAGGAACCACCATTTCTATATAGCAGGGGTCCTCAAACTTTTTAAACAAGGGGCCAACTCACAGTCCCTCCGACTGCTGGGGGGGCAGACCGGCTGGACAGGCATGGCTAGGTGGTCATGTGACTGGTTGGGCATGGCCAATTTAACAATCCAAATAATACACACAAATTAAACTTTAATTTGTTATGCTCCTGGGGGTGGAAAGCAGGTTAGTGGAGGGATGTGGCTGCCTTGGGGTGTGTGAGAGACTTCTGTTCATATGTGTGTGTTGCCCTCCCTCTCTCCCTCTCCCACCCTCTCTCTCTCTCTCTCTCCCTCCCCCCCTCTCTCTCTCTGTCTCTGCCAGGGAGGCCAAAAACGGGCTCACTTTTGGCCTCCCGAGGCCTCCTCGTATCCTGTTTTTGGTCTCCCTGTCCTCTAGAAGGCGGGTGGGGGCCAGTGGGTAGGTGGGGTGATGTGGGCAGGGCAGCCTGGTGGTTCCGCGTGGGCTAGATTAATGGTTTTGGTGAGTTGTATCTGGCTGGCAGGCCATAGTTTCAGGACCCCTGCTATACAGAAACAGGAGAAATGGAGACAGCAGCTGTAGAAATTAACTGGGGAAGAAGCCTTAGAGATACAGGCATAGAGAGAAGAGCCTCGGTGGTGGAGCACACTAAGGTGCTGTTAAGTGCTAACACTTAGCTGCCAGCTGCCTGCAATTAGTGCAAGTTCGAATCTCACCAGGCTCAAGGTTGAGTCAGCCATCCATCCTTTCGAGGTAGGTCAATTGAGGACCCGGATTGTGGGGGCAATAAGCCGACTTTGTATAGAACAACACCGCTTTGGGGGGGGGAGCCCTAATAAGCAGGTATATACAAAAAAGTATGCAGGCTATTGCTATAATGCATTGTAAGCCGTCCTGAGTCTACGGAGAAGGACGGCATATAAATTGGACTAATAAATAAATAAATAAGGACAGCATTGCTAAAGAAGCTGGTTGGCACTCACAGGTTACTTTCAGAACAATGCTGGATTGCAAAGGCAGAGGTAAAACTTGGTTCAGGGCCTGACAGCTCACTACAGCCATGTTGTCTTCTGGTGTGATTTTCAGGCTCAAGGAACTTCGGGACAATTGACTGGTGTTATCTGTCTCCCAATTCCTGGAGATGACTTCACCGTTCTGAAAGGCAGAAGACCAACATCTGAGATGCCCAACAATGAGTCTGAAACCTCAAGGATGGAGGCAGGTCCATCAAAGAGCCTAGAAGTAACATGTTAGGGGTTTGTGGATCTGACTATTCAGCAAGTTCTGACAGGTTCTGGAAAACCGGTAGCGGAAATTTTGAGTAGTTTGGAGAACCGGCAAATACCACCTCTGGCTGGCCCCAGAGTGGGGTGGGAATGGAGATTTTGCAATATCCTTCCACCAGGAATGGGGAGGGAAATTGCAGTATCCTTCCCCTGGAGTGGGGTGGGAATGGATGTTTTGCAGTATCCTTCCCCTGCCATGCCCACCAAGCCACGGCCACAGTAGTAAAAAAATTTGAATTCCACCACTGGTCTGATTTTACAAGGGACCATTAATAGTCCCGACCAATCTCACCAAACGTAGCTTATACATGGTCAGCAAACTGAGACAGTCAGTGGGTTTCGCCCCCACCCCCCACCCCGCATGACTGGGAGCTAAGCTGACTTCTATTTACATTCATTTATCTCTGTACATTTGCACATGTAAATGTTATGCAAAGTAGCATTCTTTCCTTCTTTAATGATATGTAAATGCAACACTCTACAGAAGGAGAAGACAAGGAAAGTGAAAGCCATTATTCCTTCCCCCTCCCTTGTATCTCGTGCTTACGTGCAGAGAGAAGGCAGACGAAGTAGCTGTAGAGCAAGACAGATGATGAAGCAATGGAGGGATCAGCAGCCATTGGAAGCAGTGGTAGCCTGGCAGAGGGTGGATCTTAGCTGCTGGTCCACCATCCACCATCCACAATGCCCCTTCAAAGCCATCAGTCTCTTGCCTTCTTTGCTTGTCCTTCCTCTATAACAAGGGTGTCAAAATCAAGGGCCAAATTCGGCCCGTGGGGTGCTTAGGTTTGGCCCACAGGGTCACCTTAGAAACAGTGAAGGAGTGGCCTGCGGTGCCTCTGCCAGTGAAAGCGGAGCTTGAGAGGGTCGTGTGCAGTCCCCCTGAGCTCCGTTTTCGCTAGCAGAGGGTTGCAGGAGGCTGTCACAACTGAAAATGGAGCTCAGGAGCCCATTTTTGTGGGCAGAACCCTTGGGCCACCATCTGTGCCCCCAACGTGAGTGATGTCAAGCTGGCCATGCCCACACCCTGGCCACACCCACCCTGGTCACACCCACCCTGGTCACACCCACCCACCCACCCCCCGTGGTCAAACACAACCTTGATGTGGCCCTCAATGAAAGTGAGTTTGACACCCCTGCTCTATAATGATGTTTTCTCTCTATTAAAAGATGCTCATCTTTTTCCCTCTTGGTATTAAAGATCGTCCAGGATTTACTATTGTGATTGAGCCGGCAATTTCAGCCATAAGTCATGACAGATGTAAAACAGGTCATCCCGTGACTGTACTGATTTTACAGCCTTTTTATGCAGCAGTCTTTAAGTGAATGCCGTAACCATTAGGCAAAAAACATCATGTTTATTAATTTGAACCAGTGGTGAAATCCAATTTTTTTTACTACTGGTTCTGTGGGCGTGGTGTGGCTTGGTGGGCGTGGCAGGGGAAGGATACTGCAAAATCTCCATTCCCTCCCCACTCCTGTGGGAAGGATATTGCAAACTCTCCATTCCCACCCTATTCTGGGGCCAGCCAGAGGTGATATTTGCCGGTTCTCCAAACTACTCAAAATTTCCACTACCGGTTCTCCAGAACCTGCCAGAACCTTCTGGATTTCACCCGATTTGAACCATTTTTCCATTTTTTTCCAGAAAATGTCAATTTCCAGAAAAAAACATCATAAATTGCAGTCACATGATCCCAGAATGCCGCAAACAGCCATAAAGCCAGGTTGGCTGTTGATTGCCCAAAATGAGTTCACATGACTGCAAGGGTGGAGTTGGGTCAGATGTCAAAAACTTCAAATCTGGATTGTAAATCCCTTTTTGTGGGGTCGGGCAGAAATGAACATTCACTAAGCAACCAATCAGAAATCAAGGACTTCCCTTCCTCCATGCTGGTATTCAGCAGCTTAAGCAAGCTACAAATGCCCCTCCCCATGAATTATTCCTCCTTGGGTGAATTTCCCCACAGATGAAATGTGCCCCAAATAACTAGGTTTGTAAGACATATTTAAGTGAATCAATTAAAGACTTAGCTGCAGCTGCATTCTCACAATAGGCTAAGATTAGTTTTATTATTGGATAGTGTTTGGCACAATGGGAGAAATGTACTGTATGAACTTAGTAGGATTCAACATGCAAATACACAAAATGGACTAAGGCAAAGAAACAAGTTAAACACATTTTATGCACTCAGTCATTGAGTCAAAAAACAGTAAATTGGAGGCATTACAAAGGAAGCCTTATTAAAACCACGAACAACAATTTAAATCATTTGTAGACTAGTTATAGGTAGGTGATTAATTCTAGCTTTGATTGCCATTGCTGCAAGACAATAACCGTATTGGTTAACTAAGCAACCAAGTTAAGAATTTTGTGCAAATCTAGCCATGTACTAAGGAAATGCAATTACCGATAAGTTTAATTGCATCTATTAAATAAAAAATATTCTAATTTAAGCATGTCTCTGATGTGAACACAATAAAGCAAAATTCTTGCAACAAGGGGAAAAAATGCATAATCTGTCGTAATCATTCCCTCTCTTACTGGGTTCCAATCCAGAAATTCCAAGCTGAGGATTTTATTCACATAGCACCCCATAAACCCTAAAACTTAAATACTTTATTAAACTTCTTCTGCTCACCTTCAGCCACTGCAGTGTAGCAAGAGGATTCCCACTTGGAGAAATGCAGGTCAGTTTCAGTTCCTTGTTTTTTACAACTGCTCCTGTGTAGCCCTTGATGACAGGCAGCTGAGGTGGGACTGTCAAAAAAATAAAAAATAAGAACCACTATCAAAAACACTTTAGACTCAACTAAACTTTTGGAAGTTCTTAACATCTTGCCTGGCGTGTGATGTTACCTTGTAATTTCCTCCGAAAGCTTCATCTGTATTGCAAGGATGAGGATCCTTTCATCCATTAGGACAGTGTTTCTCAGCCTTGGCAAGAACTTCAACTCCCAGAATTCCCCAGACAGCTTGTTTTAAGAACGGTCTCAAAAATACCATTCATGATTCCCTTGATTGATCTTATCCATTTACTTTCCTTAGATGGCGTTCCTGGTTCCCGTCCCCTTCTTCATTACATTTACTCAGAGCGATTTCTCTCCTGTCCTGTCTCCTCCTTCCATCCTCCTCTCCCCAGCCCACTTCCTTTTCTGTTTGTTTTTTATTAACACGGTAATAAGAGTTGCCTTGAGCGCTTGTGCAGTTATTTTGATGACACTTCCTTAATCCTGGGAAGAATGCCTGACAAAGCATTCCAAACAACTTACACAGGATGTTCATGCTGAAGCTGACAACAACTGGTATTAAAGTCACTGCATTCGCAGCCTTGCAGGTCAGCAGTTCCTTGTTGTCTGAACTCTCGGGGGTGAACCTGGAAGAAAACATTAGATAGATAGATAGATAGATAGATAGATAGATAGATAGATAGATAGATAGATA
>WNWU01000095.1:339842-349964 GCA_012654045.1 Ptyas mucosa
AGAATAGAATAGAATAGAATAGAATAGAATAGAATAGAATAGAATAGCATTCTTTATTGGCCAAGTGTGATTGGACACACAAGGAATTTGTCTTTAGTGCATACGCTCTCAGAGTACATAAAAGAAAAAATACATTGGTCAAGAATCATAAGGTACAACACTTAATGATAGTCCTAGGGAAACAGTCAATATAAGTCTTAAGGATACCAGCAACAAGGTTACAGTCATACGGTTATAAGTGGGAGGAGATGGGTGATAGGAACGACGAGAAGATTAATAGTAATGCAGACTTAGTAATTTTGCAAAAGAATAGTGAGCTTCAGCTGCCGACTGTTTTCATGCAGACCTGTCGTAGAATTCATGGCAAACATGAGATACGAATTTATGTCTTCTGTTTCTTAAAAACCTGAAATATCTCTAACCGGGTAAGAAAAACTAACAGCTGTCAATCTCCTTGGGACCCTTGTTCAGATCTTTATTACCTCAGCGAGGCCTCAGTGCTGAATAGTTTGGCTTCAGAACCAGGTTGGATAGTAGATGTCACATCTGCCAGTTCTTTGTCAGCTGGATTTAAAAAAAAAAAGGTAATAAAACTCCAGATTACAAACATTAATGGCTACAGATTTGTAACTACAGCTTCTATTAGCTCGGTGCCCTTCAGATGTACTGGATTACTGTAATTCCTATAATTCTTAGGAAGTTGATATGAAGGTCATTTAGGCCTATTTCCTGAATAGTCATTTCATCTGCAAAGAAAGAGTTCAGAAAAGGTTTGACAATTCTACATAGGAACATCTATTGACAGTTCTAAATAAGGATAGAGAAACCAGGTAACATATTAAATATCGAACTTGGACTGTGAAAACAGAATTGTTACATTCGTGTAACATGCAACGTCCAATTGAATGTTTTGGCTTCACATGATGTCCAATGTCACTATAACATATTAAGACACAACTTGTTGTATAATCACTCAGTCACTTCCAACTTTTTGTGACCTGATGGACATTATTTCTCCAGAATTGATTATTGTTTCTTCGAGTCCTTGTAAGCACCTCCTTGCATCATCAGAAATAAACACCTTGTTTTCTGTTGGCTTCTTTTATCAATTGCCTTTGATTTTTTCCAAGCATCAGAGTCTTCCCCAATGACTCATTTGACGTCCAACATATTTAAACTGTAGCTTCATTATTAACACATCCAGTGATGCACTGGGCTTTACTTCATCTAGTATTCAATTATTTCGCTGAAGATGTTGAACCACAAGTAATCCAACCTCATTTTAACCTAATCCACACATTATGTGAACTGAGCCACAGAATGTGAGCCAAAGAGAAGGCCTTGGAAATATTTGTACTGTAAATGGAGTTAGCTAAAATTGGAAAGACAGCCATGGGTAAATTGCCGGCATTGCTTTGTGAGATATCTTCTGCCTCGCAATCCTTCTTTCGCCTCTGTTTATTTGGCCTGCGCAAGACAGCTCTGATTCCTCTCAGTGCAGCATTTTTCACGCAAGTCTCTTCATAGGGGCACAAGGGCATTTGCCTCAACGAGATCATTTATGTTGTCTCCGAGCCTTCAACAGGCAGTTCCAAATTGTTGGAAGAGTCAGAACTTTTTTCACTTCTTCCAGTAGCTGACCGCCTCTAGCATCTGGAACTGATGAAAGGGGAAGTCAGAGAAGCAACCCAAGTGCTGTTACCGGTAGAAGCAAGGGGTTGCATTGTTTTGCAAAGTCATTTCCAGGGACTATTTTGCTCATGCCTTTTCTCAGAATAAAGCATCTTCTGCTTGTGTACTGCTAATACAAGGTACAGTGCAGTGGTGAAATCCAATTTTTTTACTACCGGTTCCGTGGGCGTGGCTTAGTGGGCGTGGTGGGGCTTGGTGGGTGGGGCTTGGTGGGCATGGCAGGGAAAGATACGGCAAAATCTCCATTCCCACCCCACTCCAGGGGAAGGATTCTGCAAAATCTCCATTCCCTCCCCACTCCTGGGGGAAGGATTCTGCAAAATCTCCATTCCCTCCCCACTCCTGGGGGAAGGATTCTGCAAAATCTCCATTCCCACTCCACTCCAGGGGAAGAATACTGCAAAATCCCCATTCCGTCCCCACTCCTGGGGGAAGGATATTGCAAAATCTCCATTCCCACTCCACTCTGTGGCCAGCCAGCGATGGTATTTGCCGGTTCTCTGAACTACTCAAAATTTCCACTACCGGTTCTCCAGAACCGGTCAGAACCTGCTGGATTTCACCCCTGGTACAGTGATGTCTAAGGAGAACGTTAAGGAGATCCCTTGTCAACATTCAGTGGAATTAGATCTCATGTTTGTTCATTGGTGGCCTTTTCCATGGTATAAATCAGGGGTGTCAAACTCGATTTCGTTGAGGGCTGCATCAGGGTTGTATTTGACCTCAGGGGGGCGGGGGGGCATGGCCAGAGTGGCCGTGGCCAGCTCGATGTCACTTGTTTTGGGGACACCTGTAGTGGCCTGAGTGCTCTGCCAGCAGAAACGGGCTCCTGAACTCCATTTTCTGCTGTGACGGCCTCCAGCAACTCTCTGCCAGTGAAAATGGTGCTCGGGAGGGCCGCATGTGGCCCTCGCGAGTTCCAGTTTTGGCTGTGGTGGCCTCCTGCAGCCATCTGCCAGTGAAAAAGGAGCTTGGGAGGGCCATGGGCCAGTCCTTCACTGTTTCCAGGGCGGCCCCATGGGCGGAAAGCAGCCCGCAGGCCTTCAGTTTGCCACCCCTGGTGTAAATTGTTACCTCAGGTTTTGAGTCCACAAACAACGGCTTGCAGCATGACTTTCCCCAGTAACAGTTTCCGCAAAGTAACTGTGAGTTGCTGTATCTGTCTTGAACTTCTCACCCCACACAGACACAGCAGGTTCCCTTGTGTTTTGCACAAAAAGCCCATGAAAAATTTACTGATGCTTGGTAACTTCTGCAAGATCTGCAATTCCTACTGGCTATGAAAGAATTTATACAGCCGCTGACATGAATTCAAAAAAGCAAGGTGAGGGAAGGAAACGGTTGCTGGGACGCTCAAGCTATGGGCTCACCTTTGCAGAAGGTAATCTCAGCGGGTGGCCGGGCATCCTTCACTTGGCAGTGCAGGGTGTATTCAGTGCCAGCAATCCAAGTCACCATGCTGTTAGCCTCGTACTCTACAAAAAGTGGCTGTTTGGGGGGAACTGTGAGGAAAAGAAGCAAAGTGAAGGATTGGTATATGGTTGTTTTAAAATGTTGTTTTTAATTTTTTTTTTTTATGGTACAGGTAGTCCTTGACTTATGACCATAATTGAGAGGGGCAATTCCATTACTAAGTAATAGCAATAGCACTTAGACTTATATACCACTTCATAGTGCTTTTACAGCCTTCTCTAAACAGTTTACAGTGTCAGCCTATTGCCCCCCAACAATCTGAGTCCTCATTTTACCCACCTCGGTGTTGTGGCTCCGACCTCCAAGCCCGTCTTATCGGAGGAAAAAGGCTCTGAACATGAAGGAGAGGAGTTGGCCAGGCCTCCCTCTCCAGGACCCTCCTCTCTGGCAATGCCTCAGGTGTCTCCCAAAGGAAAAGAGATTGGCCAGGAGCCAGTTATCCCCGAGCAGTTGCAGTTGGACAGGGAGGGGGATATGTCTTGGCTGGATCCATGCCAGCGTCGGAGAGATAAGCGCACGCAGCAGAAAAGGAGGCGTGCCAGAGATTAAGCTGAGTCACTGGACCACACCCCACAGGGTATGGTCCAGTGTGGTGGCCATTCAGACTCTGTGACGGACAAAGCTTAACTTCTGGCGAGTCACTTTGCACCTTTGGAAACAACGCTTATCTGCTGTGGACTTAATTACGAACTGGACTGTTTGACTGTGTGTATTTTGTCTGTATTATCTGGTGGAGGAACAACCCCTCCTTCTTGGAGTAAAAAGTTGTTGGCAAGCAGCTACTGGGCTGCTGCCAAGCCTCTTATCACTGGAATTTGGTGTTTGCAAGGTTTATTTATCCCCCGGCTGGCTGTTTGGGTGCGTGTGTGAGACGGGGACAGAACACTCGGAAGGATGGAAGGCTGAGTCCAACCTTGAGCCTGGTGAGATTTGAACTGCCAAATTGCAAGCAGCCGGCAGTCAGCAGAAGTAGCCTGCAGTACTGCACTCTAACCACTGGGCAACCATAGCTCTTAGTAAGGTGGTTGTTAAGTAAGTCATACCCAATGATACTACCTTTTTGCCACAGTTGTTAAGTGAATTGTGCAGTCACTAAGCAAATCTGGCTTCCTCCAATCGACTTTGCTTGTCGTAAGCTCTAACCTGGAAGGTTAGAAATGGTGATTGTATGACGGTAAGATGCTTGATCTGTCATAAATACATGCACTTAAAATTTGATCACATGGCCATGGAGATGCTACGACCGTTATAAGTGCAAAGACAGCTCATAAGTCTTTTTTTTTTTTCCAGTGGCATTGTAACTTTGAACAGTTGCTAAATTTTGGAGTAAGATCCATATTAGTCCATTCTGTATTCTAATACAGAAAATTCTTAAAATGAAGATAAAGATGAAACCAGAAACTTTCCTTCTGGGCTTAATGGACAAACAGGGGAAATGGAAAAAATTTGGAACCTTCATCTTATATATGTTGATGGCAGCAAGATATACCGTATGCACAAAAATGGAAGGACGTTTCAATTTCCACCAAAGGCTACAGAAGCTGATGGAGTTCGCAGAAATGGCTAAACTGACTGTTTTGATTCAAGAAAAAGAATAGAAGTATTTTTGTTGCTGCCTGGAAACCGCGTTTGGACTTTGTGCTTGAGGTGGACAAAAAAACCAAAACGTTGATTTTGGGTTTGACTGATTAGATTAATTTGTTGTTATAGAAATGGCTGGTTTATATTGTTTTGTAAAAGTAAAAAGTTTTATTCTACTGCAACAGAGAGAGTTGGAAGTCAATGCAGTGGTGAAATTCAGCCAGTTCTATCTGGCTCAGGCGAACTGGTAGCGCCGGCGGCGGGAGGCTCCGCCCACCCACCGAGACATCATCACATCCTGTTTTTGAACCTCTGCGTGTGTGCAGAAGGTCCTGCACACACGCAGAGGTGTCACGCACGAGCGTTCACATTTGCGAACCAGTAGTGAAGGTAAGTAAATGTTAGGATATAGTTTGGGCCTAACCAGTTGTCCAGGCAATATATGTATACTGTAACTTTAAGATGTAAATGTTACGTTCTTGCTGAGTCATGCTGTAATTGGATAATGACTAGTTGGAAGTATATTTAAACAACGCATTGTAACATGGTCAGTTACTGCTATTGTGAAGAAACTGCTATTGTGAAGAAGCTGCTATTGTGAAGAAGCTGCTATTGTGAAGGTGCTGCTATTGTGAAGGAGTTGCTATCTGTTAATTATCGCTTGATGGATCTGCTACCATCGTGGTTTGCTAACCAGAATGAGTTTGTTTTACTGTAACTACTGGACTGATTTAATTGGTGAAGACTTGGAATTTGTTTATGACTATGCGACTGCTTTTTCCTACGATAAAGTAAACTTTTGCTAAACCAGTTTTCTTATTCATTGCTCTCAGCAACGTTTCCTTGTGCAGTTACTCTGCTGGTTGGTAACACAACATCAATATCCTTAACAGTAAATTTCACCCCTAATCCAATGCCTTTTTTTTACTTCCTCCCCCCATGACTTTTCTTCCCCCTTTTCCTCCCCACTGTGTCCTATTATTTGCTTTCATATTTTTACATTTTATTCTATAATCTAATAAAAAATGTTTTAAAAAAAATACCAGTTGTTAAATGAATGGTTGCAAGCTGAAGGCTACTTGTATGCTATCTTCGAAACTAGAGCTTTGTGAATTTCTAGCTGGATTGGATTGAAAGAGAAAAGGGTTTTCTGCCCCAATTTCTGTGGGCGTTCCTACAAATCACATTCCTGGAGAAACACAGAAGAGTTAATAAAGGTTAAATTAGGTTAGGTTAGATTATATTAAAGCCGAGACATGCAACCTTTTGGCAGTAGCTGTTGCACATTTTAAATCACTTCTTTTGTCAGTGAAGGCCCAACGGTGAGGTAATGTTTGGATTTCTTCCACCTAAAAGGGTAGGTGAGCGTAATGTGAATAAGCCCATCAGAAATTTCACATGTCTACTTTATTCGTCTCCTACCCAAAAGGGTGTGTGTGATGTCATCCTAAGTAGAGTTCCAGGCAATTTTTTTTTAAAAAAAAGGTTGCCTGCAGACTATTGACTGCTCATTCTGAGTGAGGCTTTTCAGCTCCACATCCTTTGCTCATCTAAAAATATCCCTCCAATTAATGATGCAGAAGATTTGAATATTTTCTGGAGGAGATTGAGAAGGTGATATATTGAACTGTCCGTTGTGCTGAAGTGGTTTCTGCTGAATCCTGGAAGAGGACAACGTCATACTAATTTAAATAGGACTGCAAAGATACCAAAGTTCCTTTAGATGCCCTCTGAAGGTTGTGCTGGCTCCACAAACGTATCCACTCATTGAATTAACCAATCTTCTCATGACATTGAATGATCCATAAATTGGACAAATGTCCTGCACAACACACCAAGTGGCAAAAACTAACCTAAGTAAGTTATTTTATTTTATTTTATTTTATTTTATTTTATTTTATTTTATTTTATTTATTTTATTTTATTTTATTTTATTTTATTTTATTTTATTTTAATTTAATTTATATGCCGCCCTTCTCAGGAGACTCAGGGCGGCTTACAATGCATTAAGCAATAGCCTTCATACTTTTGTATATTTTATACAAAGTCAGCTTAATGCCCCCACAAACCGGGTCCTCATTTTACCTTTCCTACCTTAGAAAGGATGGAAGGCTGAATCAACCTTGAGCCTGGTGAGAATTGAACTCGCAGTAATTGCAGGCAGCTGGAAGCTAAATACTACTTTTAACAGTAGCATTAGTCTGCTGCACCACTCAGGCTCAAGTTAGAACAAACCAAAGCATAGCATGTGATGCAACGCAGCCAATTAGATTTGTCACTGGTCAGGTTAAACCCGATGTTCTGAGTAGAAGTTATAGTGGTATCGCTTTATCTCTCATATTAACAATGATTCCTATAATCAAGGGGTGTCAAACTCAAGGCCTGCGGGCCGGATCCAGCCTGCAGGGGGCTTAAATCTGGCCTGCATTGATGGTCTGGAATTATCAAAGGACCAGCTTGCAGTGCCTCTGCTGGCCAAAATGGGCCATGCAGAGGCCTCGCGAGGTCCCCGCATGGCCCATTTTTGGCCTCCCCAGCCTCCAGCAGCACTCTGCCGGCCAAAAATGGGCCACACAGAGGCCTTTGCTGCAGGAGGCCATCCAGGCCAAAAACAGGGTGGGGTGGGCCACCTGTGGTGGCCCCATGCTCCATTTTGGCCAGAAGAGTGCTGCAGAAGGCGTCCATCCCATCTCCCTCCCTCCCCACCTCCCCAACCCCACCAGCCTGCAGAGGGGAACTTCAATGCTGATCTGGCCATCAAAGAAATCCAGTTTGACACCCCTGCTATAATCAAACTTGAGTTCTAGAGATCTTCCTAAGGCGGTGTGACTCCAGCTATCCTTACCAAGCACTGTCAGTTGCACTCCACGGGAAATTATGCCAGTGCTTTTTTCTGTGGGTCCAACCTGGCATTCATAGAAGGCATCGTCTTCCAATTGGCTCTTTATTACTTGCAGGTTATATATCCCTAAAGCAACAAGAGGCAAGCAAAAAAAGATAGGTGCATTTGGTTCATATTAACTCTACTCATGAGTTACACCATAGCATGATTCTGCTCACACAACCTTGGGGCAGATTCCTCTCCAATCGCAACAGGGCCGTCATACGTCGAACTCATCCTCCGGTGAAGTAAGTGAGGGGAAACGTATCTAAAATGGGAGGTACGGGGCCTAAGAACATTAGTTGTGTCTCTGAAATAATGGATTGCATTACTGGGACTCATTTGCTCAGTTCAAAAGCAAATCGGCCAATTATTTTCCCGTCTTCATAACTTCTGAGTAAAGCTTAGAGAAGTCTTCCCAACCTTTTCTCGCTCTCCCATCTGTCTTCTTTGAAATTCTTTTTTACCAAAGTAATGGGAAACTGGGCAAAGATCGCTCTACAAGAACTTTCGAGTCAAGGCTATCTGCAGGGAAAGTCAAGAGAATGGCTGGGAGCCTGCGACTACTCGATCAAAGCCAGAATAGTAAAACTTGAGAGCAGCACTTCTGAACGGAATATAATCTGAGGATTCCCCAAATGGTTTTGCATGTTGCTTAGAGAGAGAAGAGCTTTTGGGTGGGCTGTAAGCACCGAGTCAGAATGGCTTTCTTTTTTAGGTTGCTTTGATTAATGGCATTGGGGTGTTCCCCAGAACTTAGTTACTCATGACTGCTGCCACAGTTGGTGGCCCAATTAAGCAATGATTAAGAGGACTCAGAGGGGTTGCAGCAAAGCTTTGGATAGGTCACAAATAGCCTCCAGGGTTAAGGTTGTGCACACTTGTCAAGTAAAAAAAATCTCTCAAGTGTATCCCATATGACCCATGCTCAAAGGTTCACAAGTTTAAAAGAAATAAAAAATATATGTACACTAAAGTGAAAAAATAACGTACACTAAAGTGAACATTAAAAAAACAAACAAACCACAAAATATAAAAGGATTAAAAGGTAAAGGTTCCCCTCGCACATATGTGCTAGTCGTTCCCGACTCTAGTGGGTGGTGCTTATCTCCATTTCAAAGCGGAAGAGCCGGCGCTGTCCCAAGATGTCTCCGTGGTCATGTGGCTGGCATGACTAAATGCCAAAGGCGCATGGAACGCTGTTACCTTCCCACCAAAGGTGGTCCCTATTTTTCTACTTGCATTTTTTTTTACGTGTTTCGAACTGCTAAGTTGGCAGAAGCTGGGACAAGTAACGGGAGCTCACCCCATTACGCGGCACTAGGGATTTGAACTGCTGAACTGCCAACCTTTCGATCGACAAGCTCAGCATCTTAGCCACTGAGCCACCACGTCCCTTTAAAAGGATACAGCAGCCAAAAATAATAATAAATAGTCATCAACATAGCTGGAAACAAGCTATGTCAGTGATGGTATATAGGAAAGATATTGGGAGACTGACTGCTGAGGAAATGGTCAGGTAAGAGGCAGCACAGCCCACAGCTGGGTATTGGGTAAAGCAAGAGTACTATCGTACATAATAACGCTTTACCTGTGAATGACTTTTTAGGCTTTCATCAATGTAACACATGCGAACAATCGCTTTAAGCTTAACGTAAACTGCTCTAAACTCGATTGTAAAAAATTCAATATTTGTAACAGAGTTGTTTTAGTCTGGAATACCTGATTCACTTATCTCAGCCATTAACTTTGTTTTCATTCTAACTTAACTTCTGTGGATGTCACTCTATATTTAAGAGGTCCCTATGGAAACGTGTGTAGGTGCACTGACGGGCCTATCATCCCCATGACATTTTAATTTTCTTCCTTTGCTTTTCGAATTTGTAATTTTTGTTTGAGAGATTAAAAAAAATAAAATAATAAATAATAAAGGAGGCTTAGAAAGAACTTTCCCTAGCGGGGATTATTTTATGCCCAAAAGTGGAAGGACACTTTGATTCACACAATGGACGAAATGGCTACAAAAGTTGATGGAGTTAGCAGAGATAGCCAAATTGACCAACTAATTTTGTCTTTACTTGGAAACCGTTTTTGGATTTTGTGCTTGAGGTGGGGGGAAGAACAAAACTTTAATTTTGGATTTTGCCAGTTAGATAGGTTTGTTATTATAGAAATAGCTGATATACATTATTATGTAAAAGTTAAAAGTTGAGATTTGATATCTTATTCAACTGCACCAAAAGGAGTCAGAAGTCAATGTCTTTTCTTTCTTTTTTTCCCATTTGCCCTATACTTTTCCACTATTTTCTTCCATATTTTGGTATTTTATTTTAAATACCAATACTAATTAAAAAAAATTGAAACACAAAAAAAAAAACAATAAAAAGGAACTCTCCCTAGTGGTAAAGAAGATTAGGGGGGTGAGGAGATTTGTACTTTCAGTCTTTCAATAGAATAGAATAGAATAGAATAGAATAGAATAGAATAGAATAGAA
>WNWU01000095.1:349974-363059 GCA_012654045.1 Ptyas mucosa
TAGAATAGAATAGAATAGAATAGAATAGAATAGAATAGAATAGAATAACAGAGATGGAAGTGACCTTGGAGGTCTTCTAGTCCAACCCCCTGCTTAGGCAGGAAACCCTACACCACTTCAGACAAATGGTTATCCAACATCTTAAAAACTTCCAGTGCTGGAGCATTCACATCTTCTGGAAGCAAGTTGTTCCACTGATTAATTGCTTTAACTGTCAGGAAATTTCTCCTTAGTTCTAAGTGGCTTCTCTCCTTGATTAGTTTCCACCCTTTGCTTCTTGTCCTGCCCTCAGGTGCTTTGGAGAACAGTTTGACTCCCTCTTTTTTGTGGCAGCCCCTGAGATATTGGAACACTGCTGTCTTGTCTCCCATAGCCCTTCTTCTCATTAAACTAGACATACCCAGTTCCTGCAACCGTTCTTCATATGTTTTAGCCTCCAGTCCCCTAATCATCTTCTCTCAATGTAGGTTTACAATAAAGTACAAGTAGCGCATCTAATTGTGATTCCAATCGGGTTTACTCTGCAAAATCAACATTGTCCCATTTTGGGGGCCCAGGCTCCAGCACATTACAGGAACTTTCCAGCCTAGATGGAACTTCTGTTTGAAGCCATTTTGTATTTCTCCAAAGATCTCACCTTTGCTAGTCTCCCCCATCATGCTGTAACGGGGGAACCGAGGGATGCTCAAGTTGGGGCCCAGTAAAAGCCCATCCTTCACCCATTGCACGATGCCAGAGGGGTTCTCCACCTCACACTTCAGCAGAGCTGTCTCCCCTTCGAGAATGGTGATGTTCTCTGGCTCCACACGGAAAACCTGTTGAAGCATCTCTGCTTGGCAACCTGCCAGGCCCAAAACATGGAGGAATCTCAGCAGTTGAAGATGATAGGGAAACATATAGATTTTAAATCTGAACTGTTTTTATTAGGCATAATACCAGAAAGACGTGATAAGCAAAGTATTACAGCAAGGATTTTATATTCACACAATATTGGAAAAAATGACAAAACACCCCGAGATGAAGAGATAATTAGGAAGATACTAGATTGTGCAGAAATGGATAGACTTACATTGAAAATTAAACAGAAAGAAGACATGGAATATTATCAAACGTGGAACTTATTTTACCAATGGTTGGAAAAAAGGGGTGGAAATTAAGAATGTAATCTATATCGTTAAGTAAATAAGCTATCCAGGCAACATGATGTTTATTAAGCATTAACAAATGTAAACAATAGAAAATTAATAAAATTTATATTTTAAAAAAAATCCCAGCAGTCGAGTTGCTCATTCAAATTCAGCTGATTTCTGTTCCAAGCTCAACACAAACTGTGTAAGAATGCTTAATTTGGAAAAGCTGAGAAAGTCTGCTTCGAGAGAAAGAAGGAGAAAATTGGAAGAGAGGGCAAAAAGCCTACATTCAAACATTATTCCTTTGGTCTGTCAGCTGTGTCACGCTTCTACCTGCTACTATCTGATCTGCTGGAGAAAGATCAAAAAATTGGAGACAGGCAAGTCACGCCTGCACGATGCAGATTTACATTTTGCGCCTTCGCTTATCATTTTAAGTCATATACACACTCACACTGGTAGCCAGTTTGATGTAGTGATTAAAGGAAATGGGCTAGATTAAGTGGGAGACGGGGAGTTCTAGTTCCACATTAGGCACAAAACCAGCTGGGTGACCTTGGGCCAGTCCCTCTCTCTCAACCCTAGGAAGAAGGCAAAGCAAACCACCTGAAAATATCACAGAATAAATTGCATGGATTTACCACGTCTGTATCTTTATATATAACCAGGTATAAATGTTTCCTCTACACCTCTTGGGACTGAAACTAGAGGTGGTATTCAGCCGGTTCGTACTGATTTGGGCGAACCAGTAGCGAAGATCATGGGTGAGGCCACCCACCCATCCACCCAACCCAGCTCTATAACGTCCTATTTAGGCACATTTTTGAGGGCGGGTGCATGCACGGAAAGCACATGAGTGAGCAAAGCGCATGCACGGAGGGCCAAGCATATGCACAGAAGGCACCCATGTGAAGCGAGCATGAGCGCACAGGGTGAACCGGTGGTAAGAATATTGGAAACCCACCACTGACCGAAACATAGAATAGTGTCCCATCCTTCTGCTGAATGTTCTCACCTTTGTTCACATCCAGGATAAAGTAGAAGATCAGGGGAACAAACAAGCCACAATATGCCATTCCTACTTGCTGATGCTCTGGAGGTTAAAAAAAACCCAGAGGTTACAATGCTGCAAACAGTTGTCGGGTAGAAATTGACTGAGCAAATGATGGACATGAAAGCAGTTGGCACATTCTGTGTTCACCGACAATACTTTTCGAGATCCTTGCAATATATTGAAAAACCAATTAGCTGGAGTTCACATAACATGATGCGTGAGATACAGAGACACAGGGAGATCCTCAAAATTAACCCTAAGCTCAGCCTTTTCTGGGAATGAAGCTCCTAAGTCAGGGGTGTCAAACTCGATTTCATTGAGGGCCACATCAGGGTAGTGTTTGTCCTCAGTGGGGGTGGGGAGGCGTGGCCAGGGGGCGTGGCCAGCTTGACATCCGTTTTTAGCTGCAATGGCCTCCTGCAGCCCTCTGCCAGCAAAGGGCTACGGGAGGCCGTCACAGCCAAAAATGGAGCTCAGGAGGGCCCCGTGCAGCCCTCTTGACCTCCATTTTCCTGGCCGAGGCACTATGGGCCAGTCCTTCACTGTTTCCAAGGCGGCCCTACAGGCCAGATCTAAGCACACCGCGAGCCAGATGTGGCCCACAGACCTTAAGGTTGACACCCCTGTGCTAAGTCTTTAACTCAGTGACCCTCAACCTTTTGGGTACCAGGGACCAGTTCTGTGGAGTGAGGTTTTTCCGCGCTCCAGAAGGGGCGTGGTTTTGTGTGCTGCCTGCATCCCACGGATGGGGCTTCGCTTCTTTCCGCGGCCCTATATCTGGTATGCCGCGGCCCAGTGTCGGTCCACGGCCTGGGGGCTGGGGACCAGAGGTGAAATCTAAAATTTGTTACTGCTGGTTCTGTGGGCGTGGCTTGGGGGGGGTAATGTGACTGGGTGGGCGTGGCCTTTTTTTTTTTACTTTTAAAACCATTTTTTACATGTAAAACCATGTTAAAAATGCTTTCAAAAGGCTCTGACGATCCCAGCTGAGTTGCCTGCTAATCAGAGCTTGGCTCGACAGAGCCATTTAAAAGAAAAAAAAAGGCTCTGATGATCGCGCGGCTCAGATGGGCATGGGGGACGGGGGCAGGGATTTTTGCTACCGGTTCTCTGTACTGCCCACCGCCATCGCTACCTACTCGCCCGAACCGGTCCGAACCGGGAGCATTTCACCCCTACTGGGGACCCCTGTTTTAACTAACCCAGCTGAGTTTGTTGTATAAAAACACCTTGTAATTATCCCACAGAAATCATTCAGAACAATGGCATTCTGCAGCGCTTATTTCTGATGTAACTGTTATTAATAATAAGATCAGGTATTTCTGAGATTGCCAGCAAATAGGCTTCCCGGAGTGAGTCTGTCTGTCTTTCTTTCTCGTGAAAAGCACCTGATTAGATCTGAATAAATTGACAGGCCCTTCCACTGCAGGTTTCCGGGGAGCTGCGATTCTCAAATTATTCCTTTGTTTCTTTCAGAAATGGCAAGTGCACCGAGCAGTGGGAAGGAGGGTAAAGCAGAAGGAATGCAGAAGGTTAGAATCTATTATAAGTTCCCGTTGTCCAGAGTGGAGAGAGCAAATGAATCTCTACACTGTTTTAAGAACTGTATTGTCAGCTCTTTTTTTTCCCCCCACTCTGCTCTTGAGTCTTAAACAGCCATCTCATCCACAGAGACTTGGTTAGTCAAGCTGCAATGTCAAAGGCACTAAAAAAAAAAAAAGAAAAGCTACCGTAAAAATGGAGCTAACTTCAGGTTATTACATCTATTTAAAACTGTGCAGTAAGTTGTTACTTATTTTTATTCTGGGAGGTGGGGTAAACACTTCACCTGCTAATTTCCTCTTTGGATAATTCTTTATTGGAAACAGAAGACGAGCTGGCGAGAAAGAAAAAGTCAGCTCTGTCTACTACTGCCCTTGAACTCTCCATATTTAAAACTGTGCAGTAGGCTTTCGTTTAGCCCCAAGCTAGGGAGGAAAAGAATGCATCTGCAAGGTTTGTAGCTGACCTGGTTAAGTGTGTTGCATTACAACACAGCCTCTATCAACACAGCGAATAGAACTAGAGAGCTACAGCTCAGAGGAGAAGACTACACACAATTGAAAAGAGGAAAATATCAGCTGAAAAGAATAATATAGAATGTAGAATAGAATAACAGAGCTGAAAGGGACTTTGGAGGTCTTCTAGTCCAGGGGTCTCCCCAACCTTGGCAACTTTAAGACTTGTGGACTTCAACTCCCAGAATTCCTCAGCCAGCTTTGCTTAAAGTTATCTTAAAATTGCCAAGGTTGGAGACCCCTGTTCTAGTCCAACCCCCTGCTTAGGCAGGAAACCCTACACCACTTCAGACAAATGGTTATCCAACTTCTTCTTAAAAACTTCCAGTGTTGGAGCATTCACAACTTCTGGAGGCAAGTTGTTCCACTGATTAATTGTTCTAACTGTCAGGAAATCTCTCCTTAGTCCTAAAGTGCTTCTCTCCTTGATAGGTTTCCACCCATTGCTTCTTGTCCTACCCTCAGGTGCATTGGAGAATAGCTTGACCCGCTCTTCTTTGTGGCAGCCCCGGGGATATTAGAATACTGCTACAGAGATGGGTTTCAGTAGGTTCTGACCAGTTCTGGACAACCGGTAGCGGAAATTTTGAGTAGTTCGGAGAACCAGTAGTAAAAATTCTGACTGGCCCCACCCCCATCTATTCTCTGCCTCCCAAGTCCCAGCTGATTGGGAGGAAATGAAGAATTGTCCCAGCTTCTGCCAACCTAGCAGTTCAAAAGCACATTTTAAAAAGCAAGTAGAAAAATAGGGACCACCTTTGGTGGGAAGGGAACAGCGTTCTGTGCACCTTTGGTGTTTAGTCATGTTGGCCACATGACCACGGAGACATCTTCGGACAGCGCTGGCTCTTCGGCTTTGAAATGGAGATGAGCACCGCCCCCTAGAGTCAGGAACGACTAGCACATATGTGCGAGGGGAACCTTTACCTTTACCTATCCTCCCATAATGGGTATTAAAGGAGAAATCTGTTTTTTGAGCATGGAACTCTCATGGTCCAACCTTTCTGATCCATCTTAGACCTCAACTTTGTTTCTTTGTAGTCTTTCCAGGTGAGGAAGAATGAAGCTACTGCAAAGGTAGGGTTCCTAAATTTATACATCAAGGGGAGAACAGGACAGAGACAGTCTTCTTGCTGCAAGAAATGCAGAGGTAGAACATCCCCTTCCTGGCTTCTGTTTCTCCTTAAAGATCCCAGCAAGGGAGAGGTTGGTATCTCCTGAAGATCTCTTGACATTAGAGTCATTTTCAAATTTCCCTCAAAACGACGCTATAGAGCACTGCACACCAGGACAACTAGACACAAGAACAGTTTTTTCCCGAACGCTAAAAAAATCATTCCCTCAACACTGTCAAACTATTCACTCAGTCTGCATTACTATTACTATTAATCTTCTCATTGTTCCTATCACCCATCTCCTCCCACTTACGACTGCATGACTGTAACTTTGTTGCTTGTATCCTTACGATTTATATTGTTTTCTAGTACGATTTGATTGCTTATTTTTACCCTACGACTATCATTAAGTGTTGTACCTTATGATTCTTGATGGATGTATTTTTTCTTTTTATGTACACTGAGAGCGTATGGACCAAAGACAAATTCCTTGTGTGTCCAATCACACTTGGCCAATAAAGAATTCTATCTATCTATCTAATCTAATCTAATCTAAACTAAACTAATCTAATCTCTTCCGCCATTAAGAAGTTTCTCCATCTTAAGTCAACTCCCGTTGACTTAAAAGCCCAATAAAACTTGCGCTGGCTTTTCATGTAACTCTCTTCAGAGATTGAAGAGAGTTCTCTTGACTTTTTTTGATGTTCTTTGGAAGCACCAGCCCGTCCTTCCCTCGTTCTTACCTTCTTCAGGGTGTTAGATGCCGCAAGTGACTGTTCCCAGCCTCTCCAGAAGTGGGACTGCCAAGTCAGTGAGATGGCTGGCATTCCAGTTCTGTCCCTCCTCCACATAACTGTATTATATGATCTGCCCACTTCTAGGCCTTACAAGAATGTAAGGAAGTTGTTGTTTATTTTTAAAGAGATCCACCTACATCTTGGCTGGATATGTTGAACTGATCATAGCAACTCTTCAGTATAGAATAACTGTCTACCAATTCTTTTTATCTACACTTCCTCGTCCTCTTCCTCCTCCTCATCACCATCATCATCGTCGTCAACATTATTTTTATTTTGTTTTCTTTTGAGTGTCCTTGGGAGCATCCTTCAATCGGAGCAATCGGTTCTGCAAAAAGTCCTTCTCCATTTGCTTTGCATTCAGAATTAAATCATCAAAACCTGAAGACACCATTTCCCAGTTTTTCCATGCTGAAGGAAAAAAATATGATAAAAGGGATATAAACAAACGAAAATCTCAGTAAATGATAAGATGCTCTGTCTGGGTTTGGCCAAAGCCCAGTGCTAAGCCCAGCGTGATGCATAATACTAGATAATTGTGAAGTAATTAGGAAGCCAAGGTCTAACAGATCATGACTAAGCATGATGTAAACAGCTAATCACACTGTTACTTTCCCACTAAGCAGTTGCTAGTTTTCTTTGGTGAACCTTTAATAGAAATTCCTGGTCATGCAGCTGTTATACTACGCAATGCTCTTATCTTTTTTTCTTTTTCTGTTAATCAACAAAGTGTTGGTACATTGTTTGGGACAGAAACTGACTGACTGGCTTGTCACCCAAGCCTAAACTGGCTCTTCTTGTTGAAAGAAAGAGAGATAGGTTTTGTGTCTCTGTGTTTGTGTGTGTGTGTGTGTGCAACTATCTTCTATCTTTTTATATAATACAAATTAAAGCTGTTTTTAAAAGGGAGATCGAAACTAATACCAACCAATATAAAGTAAGAAAATGAAATAATAATAATAATAACTTTATTGTCATTGTATGGGTATACACAGTATACCCATACAATGAAATTCACTTAACGCCCAAAGATCAGGTCCAACACAGATAACAATCCACAAACACACTCCCACCCACCACAATTCCCCATCCCTAAACCACCCAAACATCCACACAACAGACCAAGTAATGCTGTCCAACAGCTCACTGATGGTGGCCCTTTAGTTCATTGTTGAGTGCAATTATAGCTCTGGGATAAAAACTATTCAGAAAACATGAGGTCCAGTTTTAATTGTTCTGCATCTTCTGCCAGAAGGCAACAGTCCAAAAAGATTGTAAGCAGGATGGGAAGAGTCTCTGAGAATGTTATGCAACTTCCTCAAACAGCGAGATTCGAAGATGTCATCCAGGGCTGGTAGCTGGAGCCCGATGATATTCTGGGCAATTTTAATGATTCTCTGTAGAGCTTTTTTGTCTGCTACAGAGCTGCTCCCATACCATACAAGAATGCCATATGTCAGGACACTCTCTATGGTGCTGCGATAGTAGGACAGAAGTAGATGCTGAGACAGATTTATCTTCCTGAGCATTCTCAGGAAGTACAGCCTCTTCTGTGCCTTCTTCACAAGCATCTTAACATTCATAGTCCATGAGAGGTCCTCCGAGATACAAATGCCCAGAAATTTAAAACTACCAACCCTCTCCACCTCCCCACCATGTATGTACAATGGTAAATGTACATCTCTCTTCCTCCTGAAGTCAATTATAAGTTCTTTAGGGTTTTTTTGCTGTTAAATGTAAGGTTATTTTCTTTACACCACAATGTCAGCCCTTGTACTTCCTTTCTGTAAGCAGACTCATTGTTTGTATTAATGAGCCCCACCACTGTTGTGTCATCCACAAATTTAGTAATTGCGTTGGTGTTATACAATGGGGTGCAGTCATGTGTGTACAAGGAATAAAGGAAAGGGCTTAGCACACAACCCTGGGGGGCTCCTGTGCTTAGTATCAGAGTAGAGGAACGGTGAGATCCCATCCTTACTGACTGTGGCCTATCTGTCAGAAAATGCCTTATCCACAAACAAATCCTCTGATTTATACCCAAATTGGACATTTTAAGAAACAACCTGTTGGGTAAGATGGTGTTAAAGGCAGAGCTATAATCCACAAATAACAGCCTCGCATATGTCCCCTGTTGTTCCAAATGATTCAGTACAGTACGGACAACAATAGACATAGCATCGTCAGTTGATCTATTACTCCTATATGCAAATTGGTATGGGTCCAAAGTAAATGGAAGACTAGACTTAATATAGTTCAACACCAGCCTCTCAAAACATTTCATGACAACAGATGTTAAAGCTACTGGTTTATAATCATTAAGGGATGCCACTACTGTCTGCTTAGGGACTGGCACTATAATGGATGTCTTCAGGCAGGTAGGGATAGAGCACTGCGACAGGGATAGATTGAAAATATCTATATTTTCATACAATCTTCCTCTTGTATCTAAAATACAAGAGAAAGTTAAAGTTCAAGAAAATGGGGGGGGGAGACAGAAAAATAAGAAAGAAACAAGATAGAAAGTAGCTTCCCCTTTTGTATATAGTAGTTATAAGTACAATTATAAATTTATCCCTTACTTTAGGGTTACAACTCTCTTCTTTCTATAATCTACCCTATTTAATCCTCAAAGCCATAAATCATATTCATTTTTTCTGTTTCACACCAAAAAAAAAATTCCACAAGGGATTTCCAGTCAGCAATAACCATAGATAGCGTCTCTTTGCTAACCAAACAAGTCAATTTAGCTACCTCAGCAAATTCCATCGCCTTCCCCAACCCTTCCTCCATTGTGGGTAATGCACAAATATTTCCATCCTTATGCATGCAATAACCTCACTGCAGGTACCATGTACAAAACAAAGATCTGTGTGGGTTTTTCTTTTTTCCCCAGCTGTTTGTCCCCAGGAACTTAAAAAAAAAAAAAAGCTCAGGTCTCAATTGTATATTAATCTTTAAAACCTTCTGAATCACCCAAAGCTCTTTTGTGGCTGTTTTTCAGCCTGATTGTTATCTCCGATAAGTAAGACCGAAAGGAATGTCCTCAGATTTGCAAAATGGGAGGTGATAGCAGAACTTGGAGAGAGAGAGAGAGAGAGAGAGAGGCAGAGAGGCCTTGTTGCGTTAATTAATACCTAGTGAAGCTGTCAGGAAACACACCCACCCGCACACAGACCCCGCAAGGCAAGCGGGTTGTAGACAGCAGAGGGCAGCAGCATCACACACACACTAAGCACCCGGAAGGGGACTCTAGAAAAGTCTCTCTGGCTAGGGGCAAAGTGAAAAGTGTGACCGCTTAGGGGCAAGGCCGGCTCTGCAAATGTTGTCAGCAGCACCAAAACGACAAAGGCAGCTATGAATCTCTTTCCAAGGTCTCGTCACCGCTGACCTCAATGCAAAGTGAAAACAAGACGCTTCGGTCTAGTATTCACACAATCACAACCCAGGGGAAGGGAACAAACCCTCCTCGTTTCCCTTAGCGGAACCTGCGGCAACTTTAAACAGCCGCTTCCACCCATGTCCAGGGCCCTTCACCTGATGCCACGCTGATGCGCTCTGCCTGCACAATCAGTTTCCGTGCTACGAGATGTGGGTCTGCTGCTTTCCACCACCAATGTAAGTGATCTGCATTGCAGCACAGACATAATCACACGCATAATCGCGATCTGGATGGATTGCAGGAAACAGCCAGAGCGCCAGGTCATTCTGCAGTGTGCATCTCATTAATATGTGGGGCCATCCTCCCACTCTTCCTACCTTTCATTTCAGACCTGCAGGACACGAGTAACAGCATGGCCTTTGGCTTGTCATCTTGGAATACTCAGCCAAGGATCTCCAGATATAACAGATTTAGCACCCTGCTGAAGGTACATTAATCTTGGCGGGTGGCCTCCAAGCAGTGGATTGAACCCCAGGACATGTCCTCAGCCAAACAAATAGCAGTTCCTGAGCTACTTATAAGGCAGTACAAATGACGCATGTCTGAAGCACATCAAAATACCTCTGGACTGCAGCTTCTCTTTCTGTGTCTGAATATAGCTAGCATGTCTCCCTAAAGTTGTCTTCCTTCCAAACCGAACATCTCAAATTCTTTCACCCTGTTCTCAGAGGACATATCCTGAAGTGCCTGTACCTCAGTCTCCTTAAGTAGACCAAGACCAGGAAATCAATTCCACAGGACGGCTAAAACTACTTTTATTGAGATTGACTAAACTGTATAATAGCAGAATCTTGCAAATCTGATTATGCTATATCTCCTCCCCCTTCTTTATAACTTTATAACGAGTTCGGGAAGTGTCCGTCTGTGATATTTCCAAACATTATCTCACATGCTCTGAAATTCAGAAATGTTTCGTCCCCTTTTGACTAGGAAAGAGATCCTGGAGATCTTCACCATTGTCATCAAGGAAATTCATTCAGTGGGGCAGTCATTAAGTGAGGCATCACGTTGTAGGAAGTTAGCACCCACCCCTCCCCTAAGAAAATGAGATATTTTAGGAAATATTAAAAGGGCAGAATATTTCCCCTAAAAGGGAAGCAGAAACTTAACCCTATGAGTTAAAGATAAAGGTAAAGGTTCCCCTTGCACATATATGCTAGTCGTTCCCGACTCTAGGGGGTGGTGCTCATCTCCGTTTCAAAGCCGAAGAGCCAGCACTGTCCCAAAACGTCTCCGTGGTCATGTGGCCGGCATGACTCAACACCAAAGGCGCACAGAACGCTGTGACCTTCCCACCAAAGGTGGTCCCTATTTTTCTACTTGCATTTTTTACGTGCTTTTGAACTGCAGAAGCTGGGACAAGGAACGGGAGCTCACCCCATTACGCGGCACTAGGGATTTGAATTGCTGAACACCAAGAGCCTTGGTGGCGCAGCAGACTAAAGTGCTGTTAACTAGCATCAGCTGCCTGCAATTACTGCAAGTTCGAATCTCACCAGGCTCAAGGCTGACTCAGCCTTCCATCCTTTCGAGGTAGGTAAAATGAGAACCCAGATTGTGGGGACAATAAGCTAACTTTGTATAAAAAAGAACACCGCTTGGGGGGGCCGAAAGCCCTACTAAGCAGGTATATACAAAAGTATGAAGGCTGTTGCTTAACGCATTGTAAGCCGCCCTGAGTCTCCGGAGAAGGGCGGCATATAAATCGAACCAATAAACAATAAATAAATAAACTGCCAACCTTTCGATCAACAAGCTCAGCGTCTTAGCCACTGAGCCACTGCATCCCTAAACTATGAGTTAGGCTGGGTCAAATGAAAGTGATTGACCCAAAGTCACCCAGTAAACTTTGATGGCTGAATCTGAGTCTCCAAAATCCTGTTGCAAAACCATATCCCACACCAGCACACATGTTAATCCAGAAAAACAAATAATTGACGTAATGGCTTAGAACAGTGAGGGCAAGACTTTTGGGCTCGGCATGTCAAAAATTCGGATAATGCCTAATTTGACTCTGCTGGCATGTTGTACACAGAACACACAGACAGACACACACAGAGAGACACCAAAGAAACAATTTTCTATCTAGGCATTCCTGAACATCAGTTCCGAGGCTGAACCTGAGGTAAAGGCTTAGGTCTTGAATTCAGCCTTAATGCCACCACTGCTACTCAAAAAGGTTGCTTCACGTTGTTCTCCAAGGCCAGCAAGCTTTGAGGAAGAGGGCAATTGCCCCTTAGCCCAGCGCTCTCTGGGATCTAAAATAAAGGTAAAGATTTCCCTGCCAGTTGTGTCCAACACGGGCATGGTGCTCATTTCCGTTTCTTGGTCAAGGGAGCCAGCATTATCCAAACACAATTTCTGTGATCATGGTGCCAGCATGGAGCCCATGGAATGCTGCTACCTTCCCACTGAAGTGGTACTTATTTATCTACTTGCATTTGCATGCTTTCGGACTGCTAGATTGGCAGGAGCTGCAGCAAGTAACAGGAGCTCACCCCTTTGCACGGAGCTCGGGTCTTGAACCTGGGCTGTCAGCTCTCCAGTTAACAAGTTCAGTATTTTTAACTGCTGAGCCATTGTGCGCCTTCCCCAAGATCTACCACACGCCACTTATCTTCAGGCCAGGGGTGGGATTCAGCCGGTTCAGACTGGTTCGATCGGACCGGATGCTAATTTTAGTTTAGTTTCGGCGAATCTGGTTCACCGAACCGGTACTTGCAAGGACTGGCTGGCCCCACCTGCCCCGCCCTGCCCCTCCCAGGAGTCTCCATGCAGCCCGTTTTGGATGCCAGGTAAGTGTAGTGGGCCTCTTGGAAGTTCCGGAAGTCTGGAAACCGGCCCGTTTCTGGCCTCTGGAGGGCCTCTGGAGCCCAGTGGAGGCCATTTTTGCTCTCCTGGAGGCTCAAAGAAAGCCTCCGGAGCTTGGGGAGGGTGAAAATGGCCTCCCCCAAGCTCCAGAGGCCAAGTAGGCCATGCCCACCATGTCCACGCTCAACCAGCAACCGGGCAGAAAACCGGTTGCTAAAATTTTTGAATCCCATCCCCTGCTTCAGGCAATGCTCTCTTCCTATTGAAAGGCCCTTGCAGCCTATCCAAGGTGGTCCAGGTCGCATGAGACCTTCGTTCTCAAAGTAAGTTCAGGGAATGCTCTTCTGCAGACTTCCAAAACCAGCAAAAGCATCCCCTTATGTGATTTTCAGAGTCTCCAAAGGCCATGTTAGAGCACACCCTATTCTTGCAGGGCTTCCTAAAATTACATGAGAAAAGAGAGTGCTTGTGAGAATAGTTGGGTGTTGGTGAACACTGGTGCATCACCCAAAATGTGACTCATCCTCTTTGACATGTGTCTCATAGGTTTGTCATCACTTGTACAGAATAAGGTGTAAACTCAGCCTCTCTTTTTATGTAGAGGTGATGTGTATGTGTGTATATGTGTGTATATATATATATATATATATATATATATATATATATATATATATATATA
>WNWU01000095.1:363069-383116 GCA_012654045.1 Ptyas mucosa
ATATATATATATATATATATATATATATATATATATATATATATATACACATATACACACGCCTTCCATCCATGCTGTGAAAATAGAATTGGGATGCCCATTTTTCACCCAGGCTGGCTGCTTGCCTGCTTGCTATTTATTGGTTTGTTATTTAACCATATTTATAAGCCGCCCCTATTCATTTGGACTGTGGGTGGCATTCAATCGTTCAAAATACAATCATGGAGAAAAGAATTAAAATAATCACAACACTCAAGGCTATCGTTCCCGTTCGCAGAATGGCTCCCGCTGGTCCGAGACTTTATTTCAAGCCAAATCAGAGCTTGGTTGCTGGGCAAGGTGCTTAATGGAGCTCCAAACAGCCACGAGAGGCTCGTGGGCTGCTACTTCCCAACCCAAGCCTGCACTAAAAGATGATCTGGTGGAGCACATGTGAATCTTACACAGGAGAAGAGCTGGCTAGATGTCCTGTTTTGACACTCCTTAGCAGCGTGTGCCAGCCATTCCACTCCGTTCAAATAAACTTGCTGGCTTGCAAACTGGATCTGTATTCAGCTCTGGCAAATTGTCTGTCATTCTGACGCGAAAGGACGCTAGGAGAGCGCCAATCTATTATTGCAAGAACCCAGAGGCTCTCTCAGTGTCAAGCAAAGGGGAAAGTTTTATTCCCACTCCAGTCTCTCAAGCAAAGGGCCGTGATTTACTCCACCTTCCAATATGTGCCACGAAACAACAGCCCTTCACAGATCATGTGGGAGAAATTCAAGCGGTGTACCCAGGGATATTTAGCAAATAGGAGTTAAACCATTTCCCTGCTACTGATGTTTATCGTTTCGGAGAAAGAGGACATTTAAAAAAAACAAACCCAGAACCCCATCCCATCCAGAAATCCAGGGAGAAACAATGTCAGAAAATCCTGAGTTTTGCTCAAGCACATAATCCAGGGGTGGGCTGCTGGGGGTTCGCAGTGGTTTGGGAGAACCTCTAGCTAAGATTCTGTGCAGTTTGGAGAATCCCCAAATCCCACTCCTGGCTGGGCCCGCCCACCCCTCCCCTCCCCTCCCCTCCCAGGAGTCCCCACACAGCCCATTTTGGATGCAGGAATGTGCAGGGCATGCCCAGAGACTCAGGGAGGGCGAAAAACAGGCCTCTCAGAAGTTCCAGAAGTCTGGAAACGGGCTATCCCACATGCGATTCCATTTCAGGTAAGTTAATGTTATACCCATAGAGAAAAAGCAAAAGGCGGTATTTCTCAATCTTGACAACTTGAAGATGGGTGAACTTCATGTTGTGGTGGGGGATTCTGGGAGTGGAAGGCCACTCATCTTCAAGTTGCCAAGGTTAAGAAACACATAAGGAGCAGCAAGCTCAGCTCCATCAATTAATAACATGAGAGAAGAAAGTAAAAACATACATGGCTAAATCTAATTTATGCCAATACTGTTCATTAGAATCTATAAGCTAAAGGTAAAGATTCCCCTCGCACATATGTGCTAGTTATACCTGACTCTAAGGGGCGGTGCTCATCTCCGTTTCAAAGCCGAAGAGCCAGCGCTGTCCAAAGACGTCTCCGTGGTCATGTGGCCGGCATGACTTAACGCCAAAGGCGCACAGAACGCTGTTACCTTCCCACCAAAGATGGTCCCTATTTTTCTACTTGCATTTTTTTTAACGTGCTTTCGAACTGCTAGGTTAGCAGAAACTGGAAAAGTAACGGGAGCTCACCCCGTTACGCGGCACTAGGGATTCGAACCACTGAACTGCCGACCTTTCGATCGACAAGCTCAGCGCTTTAGCCACTGAGCCACCGCATCCCTTAAAAAACCCATCCTGTTTTTAGGAGGCTGGAAAAAAAGTGGCTGAACAGTACTCCCATTCTAAGAGAAGTATGAGTGTTGTTAGATTTTTTTTAAATAAAATTAAATCAATGCTTCTAAATAAGGTCCATGAATGGACCCGTGAACATCGCCTTGGCGATCCCAACATTCCACAATGCTGGCTTGGTTTCTTGGTCAGAGTGGAAGAGGCCTGAAGGATTTCTGACCCAGCAAGGCACACCCAAGCTTCTAATTGTGTTTTGTGGTCTGCCAGATGCTTGACAGTTACTCCCCATCCCCTGCTGCAGTTTTTGCAGTCCCACCAAGCACCAAAACTCAGCAGTTTATTAACCTCAAGTGAGCCATTGTCATGGTTGGTAAGCTGCGTTCTGCTTAAAACAAAGCACGCACTCACACAGAGAGAGAGTTACAGCGATGTGATTGTAGAGCAGAAACAGCCCCTTCCTGTCATTCAAGAAGAAAACTTTTGATGGCAAAATCCAGATCATTTTCTTGAGTGGATGCAATGAAAGAAAACTTATACCACAGCAGGTGTTTCTTCACAGAATTAATGGGTGATTATTAATTTCGGCACTCCTGTATGTCTTCTCTTTCTATTTCTAAACAGTTTGCCTCTCATCTTTGTTCTGAGAACTGCCCAGGGAGCCTGGGAGAGACAAAAAGAGAGAAGTTGTGTTTATACAACACATTTAATTGAGTCTGTTAGGCTTACCAACGTTGGCTAAACCTAACCTTGCTTGCGGTGTTGTGTGTGTGTGTGCTTACTATGTCTTGTAAATCAAACCCAGTCAGGGGTGGGCTGCTCTGGGTTCCCAGGGGTTCGGGAGAACCTCTAGCTAAGATTCTGTGCAGTCGTCTTCAGTCCTTGGAACTGATGGTGGAAAAAAGAGCGAGTGGGAAAGAGTTGATAAATTATCTTTGAAACTGGTTGTTGGTTGATGGAAATCTCCATCTGGTTCAGTTCCAAGCCAGGAGAAAGACACTGGAAACATGGGAGGCTGATTGGAAAGATGGTTTAATGACGAAGCAGAACCACCAAGCACGTGTGATTCTGGGCAGCTGGCCACATGGAGTTGAGAGTGAGGGGCTTTTACACCTTCTCTTGGGCTTTGCACTTGAGCTTCCTGTTCCTGTGCAAGAACATGTATTCTATTGGCTGTTGTAGGGGCCATAGCTGGCTCTGTAGGTTGTCTGAGCTAAGTTTGGTTGAAGCCTGGAGGGTGACGCAACGTCCCCAGGAGATTGTGCAATGTGGTGAGCTCTGCTGCTAGATGGTAGAGGGTTAATCCTATTATGTCCTGACGGGTCATGTTTTAATCCCACCATCCTGGAGCTGGAGGTCTTTTGTTTTGTAGACAGGCTGGCCCAGTCTTTCTCAATGGGCACAAAGTATCTGCTGGGGCTATTAAGAAAAGTGGGGGCTGCTTTCCAACAGCATGTTTCTCCATTTCTCATCCAGGGAAATATAATATTCTGCCTTTTTAATATTTCTCAACATATTTCATTTTCCTAGGAGAGGGGTAGGTGCTAACTTTCTACAATAGGTAACACTCTGTGGCTTCTCAGCACCAGCCTTGCTAAGACCAACACATAAAGAAGCTTCCCTTTATCCAGTCATTGCCAAAAAAAAAACATGTTGCAACACCCTATTGCAAATTTGGGCAACCGCAGGCCACATTCACCCTCCGATTTCAAATGCATCAACTGAAATTTGGCAGGATATTTTTGACAGATTTTTTTCCCCCTTGTGACAGCAATAAGAAGCATCATGGGGCTGGTCTGGATGACAGGCTTACTTTGAATTAGGCTACTTTCTGGGTTCACAAGATACTGAATTATAAAGGAAGTAAACAAGCTGATTGTGCACTATATTCTAGGCTGCAAAAAGCCTCAACGAAGTTTAGCAGTATTAGCAAGTTGGGTGAAATGCATCTGCTGTAGAATCTTAACTGACCTCATTAAGAACGTCGAATGGAAACACTCATCGAATGATAAACTAACCAAACAACCTTGGTTTGCAAATCATACTATATACCTTACTAACCGTATTAAACTGGTCAGTTCAGTTAAGGCTTTTATTTGTGGTCTCAAACCAGTAGAGTAACCAAGATTAAAATAACAGAATAACAGAGTTGAAGGAGACCTTGGAAGTCTTCTAGTCCAGGGGTCTGCAACCTTAAACACTCAAAGAGTCATTTGGACCCGTTTCCCACCGAAAAGAAAACACCGGGAGTCACAAAACCCTTCCCGTGCCTGACTATTTCGTGAGCGGCCACAAAACTAGCATATGTAGTTGAATGAAACGTTCTGTTTTCTTCTGAAACTTTTCTTTTCTTGGATTTAGCCATGGTTAGCCTATTGGAGATTGAAAAGCTCAATAAATCACGTGCCGGCAGGTGTTGCACATTGGCGGTTGTGACGCATATTTAGAGTGACAGGGAGCCACAGCAGAGGGGGTGAAAGAGCTGCATGCAGCTCCAGAGCCGCAGGTTGCTGAACCCTGTTCTAGCCCAGCCCCCCTGCTCAAGTGGGAGACCCTATACCAGTGATGGCAAACCTTTTCGGCATTGAATGCCCAAACTGGAACATGCATGCATGTGTGTGCATGTGTGTGCACCGGAGCACCAGAAACCCAAAGACCAGCTGGCCAGCATACGGATGCCTGTTTTTGGCCATTTTTCAGGGTGTTTTCAGCCTTTTTTTCTGGCTGTTTTTCCAGCCATTTTTCGGGCTGTTTTCAGGCCGTTTTTGGGCCGTTTTCAGGCCATTTTTCCAGCAGTCCATTTCCTGCAAAGGCCAGTTGGAAACCAGAAAAGCAGCTGTGACAGTGCGCATGCCCACAGAGAGGACTCTGCATGCCACCTCTGGCACATATGCCATAGGTTCGCCATCACGACCCTATAGCATTTCAGACAAATGGCTGTCTACCATCTTCTTTAAAACTTCCAGTGATGGACCACCCACAATTTCTGTTTTTTATATAAAGTTTTATTAATTTTCTACTATTACATTTAATTAGTGCTTAATAAACATCGTGTTGTCTGGGTTATTTTGATTGCTTAACAATGCAAGTTATATTCCTAATCTTTACCCCTTTTTTCCAGCCCATTGATGAAATAAACTCCATGTTTGTTAGTATTCTGCATCTTCTTTCAGTTTACTCTTCAGTGTAAGTCTGTCCATTTCTGCACAGTCCAATATCTTCTTAATTATCTCTTCATCTAGTGGTGTTTCTTCATTTTTCCAATGCTGCGCAAATACAATCCTCACTGCTGTTAAATATTCAGTAGATACAATGTTCAATAGATACTTTTGTTTATCACATTTTTCTGGTACTATACCTAATTTAAAAAACTCAGGTTTAAGATCTACCTATTTTCCTGACATTTTTTCTAGCCACGTTTGTATTTTTGCCCCCCCTGTTTTGTTTTGTTTTTTTTTTTGCTTTAGAACAAGTCCACCACCCACAACTTCTGAAGGCCAGCCATTTCACTTATTAATTGTTCCATCAGAAAAATTCTCTTTAGTTCTAGGTTGGATCTCTCTTTGATGAGTTTCCGTCTGTTGCTTCTTCTCCTGCCTTCAGGTGCTTTGGAGAATAGCTTGACTCCCTCATGTCTGTGGCAGCCCCTCAAATATTGGAAGACTACCATCATGTCACCCCTAGTCCTTCTTTTCATCAAACTAGACATACCCAGTTCCAGCAACCGTTCTTCATATGTTTTAGCCTCCAGTCCCCTAATCCTCTTGGTTGCTCTTCTCTGTACTCTTTCTAGAGTCTCAATAACTTTTTTGTAGCATGGTGACCCAAACTGGAGGCGATATTCCAAGTGTGATTTTAAAATGAACTATATGCATTACAAAAGCAATTGTTATATATCTGACTGACTTAATTGACTCAAATATGAGTTGTAAACCCAACACTGGGAGTGTTATCTCTCCAATCCGATTTACGTGATCCTTTTACTTAAATCTCCACCTCCAACCCCCACCTCAAGAAAGGACCTAAACTTGCAAATCCATTCCTCGACATGCATCATCATATATCAATACAACCTCTGCAAATTGGTAGAAGCTGAATTTTAAAACACAGAGGCGCCTCCTGTCTCCGGCCACAGAAATATTTCATACTCTGATCCTTCTGGACAGCCACTCGTCTGAAAGGGTACAGACTCTCCTGCTTATGCAGGGGGTAAGACTAGATAACCTCCACGGTCCCTTCCAACTCTGTGGTTCTATGTTCTGGATGGTTGTGCAGGGAGTTAGATTAGATGACCTCCAAGGTCCTTTTTTGAAGATGGGAACTACATCGGCTCTTTTCCAATCCTCTGGCAATTCCCCAGTGCTCCAGGATCTTTGAAAGATATAATTCAGTGGTTCACGTCTGCCAGTTCCTTCAGAATGGACAGGTGCTCACTTACCATTTTCTTCCCTATTTTGACTTGTGTTTCTAATCTGTGTTTTTGTTTTTTGTGGTGCTGTTTTTGATAAGTTGGACTGTTTTTTCCCCTTTGTGTAAAGACAAATGCAAAAAACGAGTTAAGGAGTTCTGCTTTCTCCCTGTTGCCTGTCACCTTCTTGCCACTTTCTCCCACCAATGGATCAATTGTTCCCTCGACTTTTTTCTTGTTTTTAACATAATAATAATAATAATAATAATAATAATAATAATAATAATAAATTTAATTTGTATCCCGCCCTTCTCCCAGAAGGGACTCGGGGCGGTGGACAGCCAGAATTAAAATACATACAATACAAAAATTAAGATAAATTAAAAGATATTAAATCGATCGGCCTCCCAATTTAAAACCCCAAGTCTATAAAATTCAAAATCCCAATTTAAAACCATTTAAGCTAGGCCGGCTTGCTGGAATAAGTAAGTCTTCAAGGCTTTGCGGAAGGTACGAAGGTCCGGGATCAGTCGTATTCCAGGAGGTAGCTCATTCCATAGGGCGGGTGCCCCCACAGAGAAGGCTCTCCCCCTGGGGGCCGCCAGCCGACATTGCTTGACTGACGGCACCCTGAGGAGGCCCTCTCTGTGAGAGCGTATTGGCCAGTGGGAGGTTATCGGTAGCAGCAGGCGGTCTCGTAAGTACCCTGGCCCTAAGCCATGGAGCGCTTTAAAGGTGAGAACCAATACCTTAAAGCGCACCTGGAAGACCAACGGGAGCCAATGCAGCTCGCGCAGGAGAGGCGTTACATGGGAGCGCCCCGTCGCTCCCATAATCACCCGCGCGGCCGCATTCTGAACCTGTTGGAAGAAGCTTTTTTTTATTTTTATTTTTATTTTTGTCGCAAGCCTTTGTTCATTATGAGCCTTAGCTTTCCTCAGTTCATCATTCCAGGCTCGGGCTATTTGCTGTAGTAGTGGGTTTCAAAATTTTTTACTACCGGTTCTGTGGGTGTGGCTTGGTGGGCATGGCATGGCTTGGTGGGCGTTGCTTAGTGGGCATGGCAGGGGAAGGATACTGTAAAATCTCCATTCCCACCCCACTCCAGGGGAAGGATACTGCAAAATCCCCATTTTCTCCTGATCAGCTGGGACTCGGGAAGAGAGAATAGATGGGGGCGGGGCCAGTCAGAGGTGGTATTTACCGATTCCCTGAACTACTCAAAATTTCCGCTACCAGTTCTCCAGAACTGGTCAGAACCTGCTGAAACCCACCTCTGATTTGCTGACATTCTGCCTTAGTGATGTCCCTTCCAATTCTGTTGTTCTATATTCTGGATTGGGGGGTAAGGGAGGGACACTCCTTGAAGGCTCCTCTCTCTTTTTTTAGTCACGTTCTTCCTCACTTGGAAAGTCTAAACATCCAGTCAATTCTGTCCTTTGGTTCATTGGTGGTAGAGGGGGGGTATGTGGATTTGAACAGGACCAGAACTTCCAAGCTTTGTGTGTTTGGAGTGGAGATACACATCATCCAGAGCCCTAGGAATCCTCCTAGTCTCAGCCTGAGAAAAGAAACCCTGCCTTTTGCCTGCACAGTGAATGTTGCGCTGTGCCAGGCACCACCCGGCAGAGGGTAGCAGCAATCAACAGGTTGCCCAACCTGCTGGCAGCTGCGTGCGTGTGCCCCGCTGAGCATAATGGAGTGGCATATGCCCTCGCAAGCCGCTGAGGGTCTAATCCGCAAAGAGAGAAAGGTTTAAGGCCTCGCCAGTTTAAACCTTCTGACTGTGTGAAAATCCTACTCAGTCACAGATGGGCATCACGGTGCAGGCAGCCAGCGCATCCGTGTCATTGCACCAGGAGATCACATTCCATTAAGGTTGCAACCAGATGACTCCGGGTCCATCTCTTTCTCTCCCTTCGACAGTCAAAGCCACATCTATGAAAGCAGCAATAAAACATCTGTTTTGCCTTAAAGGGAAACCGGATCAATAGATGAACTGTAGTCACATAGCCATAAATCCTTCTCTCAGGAACAGGGTGCTAATTGTTTGGGAATGTTTCGAACACACACAAAAACAGATGCGATTTTTCTCTCCCCCCCCCCCCCCCCAAATGCTTAAAAGTTCAGCTGCTTGGGTTTGCCCTGTATTTGTTTCTGCTGATCCTTTCCACCGTCACCAACACTCATTTCTCCCTCCCTCACCGACAGGCCCTTCAAACAATGTTGATTTAACATTGTCCTTTCTTCTTTTGCACACGCTGCTCCTGTTTCTTCTTCTTCTCCTTTTCGAATTAACGGAAGGGGAGTTTGTCCATTAAAGGGCTCTTAATGAGATAACAGGATTAACCGGGGAAGAACATACCCTCTACTCAGCCACCCTTGGCAAAAACCGAGCCAACCGTTAGCCTCTGCCAAGATCGGGGCCAAAAAAAAAAAAAAACCCCAGCAAAAGGGTTCCAGCTTCAAATTTGCTGGGATCTTGGCCAAGATGAGGCTACAGGCGCAAATGATCGGCCTTCCCACGCACACATGATCCCCATTGTGCTCTTCCTGCTGGACTGAGAACAAGTAATTTTTTCCCCCTATGTTGGAGAATTAGTAAATGTAAAGCTGACGAGAAATCTTGCGGTGACAATATGAGCAGTGCAGCTTGTGCTAAACAGCAACCCAGCAACCATCATCCCAAAAAAAAAGTGAGCAGCAAGTTTGGAGATGCTCTGGGGACCAAACAAAAGCTCTAAGGGGGCTTCATAAGACCCTCAGGTTTCCCATCCCAGAGTTAATTAAGACCAGATCTCCTGAAGATTTCAATCTCACATTCCTGGACCTGCTTTTAATAAGGACCCTTTAAGGTTTCATCCAGAGTATCATTTCAGTGATAATACAGGCACGTGCCTTTGAAGATGAGGTCTTTCCATTGAGGGTCCCCTTCAATCCAGACAAAGCAGATAAGCTTCCAGGAAGGGTGGAATTCTAAAGCACAGGACGCTGCCAAAGAAAAGGTTTCACACTACAGGCAGTCCTCGATTTATGCCGTGGTGGCGCAGTGGTTAGAATGCAGTCCTGCAGGCTACTTCTGCTGACTGCCGGCTGCCAGCAGTTCAGCAGTTCAATTCTCACCGGCTCAAGGTTGATTCAGCCTTTCATCCTTCCGTGGTGGGTAAAATAAGGACCCAGATTGTTGGGGGCCATAGGCTGACTCTGTAAACCGCTTAGAGAGGGCTGTAAAAGCACTATGAAGCGGTATATATATAGCTATTGCTATAATGGAGCCTGCTCATTACGACTGTCAGTCATGATGATCATAAAGTCACCCTGTGCCCAGATCCAGTTTTATAACCTTTTTCAGTAGTCGTAAAGAGAATTTATGGTTCACAAAGCAAACCTATTATTCGCTATGGGTTGCTTTTGCCCAAAACCAGAAGTAAATGTTGGGTCTGGGCGAAAACATCATAAAATGCCGTTATGTGACCACACAAAGCTGCAAATGGCCATAAGTGCAGGTTGGTTGCCGAGCGCCTGACACACAATTGCATGACGGCAGGAAGTAGGGGATGGGCGGCTGTTTGGAACCAGGTTCTAAGTATCTTTGGGTGCAGTCCGTCTTAACTTCCAATAGTCACTAAGCAACCAGCCGTAAGTCAAGGACAACCTGTATGGTATCCCATAATGGTGACCTGAATCAACCGGTTTCTGTTCTCCATAAGTACTGAGTCTCAGAATGGTTTGCACAGTTCTCAGGTTCCAAAAAGCAGCCGAGCCTTCTTCTGCTACCTATATTAAGATAAAGGTAAACATTCCCCTCACACATATGTGCTAGTCATTCCCGACTCTAGGGGGCAGTGCTCATCTCCGTTTCAAAGCCAAAGAGCCAACACTGTCTGATGACAATTCTGTGGTCATGTGGCCTGCATGACTCAATGTCAAAGGCGCACGGAACGCTGTTACCTTCCCACCAAAGGTGGTCCCTCTTTTTCTACTTGCATTTTTTATGTGCTTTCGAATGCTAGGTTGGTAGAAGCTGGGACAAGTAACGGGAGCTCACTCCGTAATGCGGTGCTAGGGATTCGAACCACCGAACTGCCAATCTTTCTGATCGACAAGCTCAGCGTCTTAGCCACTGAGCCACCGCGTCCAATTTTTGGACTTGCTTGGCTGCATTGACTGAAGAGGAATTGTTTTGGGCAGCATATAAATATATAGATATAATATACTGTAGTTTGTGTTTGTGTATATGCATATGCATATGTATATAGCAATAGCGCTTGGACTTATATACCACTTCACTGTGCTTTCTAGCCCACTCTAAGCGGTTTACAGAGTCAGTATATTCTTCTTCTTCTTCTTCTTCTTCTTCTTCTTCTTCTTCTTCTTCTTCTTCTTCGTATCCTTCCTTCTTCTTCCTATTTCCTCAAGTGCAGGGTCCACTTTTTGGATCATTGAATACCACTTTGCACGATCAGCTGCGTCTCTGGGGTGCAGCCCCTCTGCTTGTATGTCTTTGTTGATGGTGTCTTGGCATCTCTGTTTTGAATGCCCGTGAGGTCACTGGCCATTGACTTCTAGTTGGTAGCCAGTCTTGGTGGTAATGGTGGAAGATGCTGCTCTCAGGACATGTCCATACCAGCAGAGCTGACAGAGTCAGCTTATTGCCCCCAACAATCTGGCTCCTCATTTTACCGACTTCGGAAAGATGGAGGGCTGAGTCAACCTTGAACCTGGTGAGATTCGAACTGCCAAACTGCTGACAGCCAACGGTCAGCAGAATTAACTGCAGGACTGCATTCTAACCACTGCGCTACAGCGACTCTTATGAATAAATAATGTTAAAAGTATAGGATTTTGTGGGGCTGCATTACTAGATGTCCTGGGCTGCATGTGGCCTGCGGACTGCAGATTGGACACGTCTGACCTACATGGAGATTCCTTTTAATTGCCCGCTTCCCCGGCCTTACCTGCAATAGAAGAAGCTGAGTCTCACTGCCCTCTTAATTTCCCACAATACTCCTGAGATTAATCCGGAGTGTTGTGGAAAGTTGTTAATTGTACATTCTCAAAGCAGCAGGATTATTCCCAGTGGTATATAGACTTGCTAACAAGCAGTGAACCTACAAGAGTCTGAGCCGGCTAAGAATTGTGGGAATTGAAGTCAATTGAAATAACTGCACTAAGTACTTGAAAAACATTAAAGCGGGTAGAAGTTTCTGCCCTCCTGTTTAATTAAGAAAAGCTTTAGGGAGAAGTTATTAAGTACTTCCACGGTTGTCTACAATTGCACGTCATGAAAACAACCAGGGTGAATGAGAAGCATAGATGAACCAATCCATTGTGATTTGCTCAATGAACCATGGTTAAAACAAAATGAGATCTGTGAACCAAACCTACCCAAGTATATCTCCAATATAGAAACCTTCCACCATTTTCAGATATGTTGGTCTACAACTCTCACTCCCTGCACTGGCTAGGGGTGATGGGATCCATAATCTAGAACGTGTGTCAGCAACCTGCGGCTCCAGAGCCACATGCGGCTCTTTGGGCCCTCTGCTGTGGCTCCCTGTCGGGTGATCCCACCACTGGCTGCCCCCTCCCTCCTCACCCTCCCCTCCCAGTTACTCCTCGCCTAGGGCAGATGGGGGAGGTAGAGAGAGATACAGAGATATAGAGAGGGAAAGAGAGCGGGGAGGGAGACAGATGTCAAAAGGGTTTTGCAGTTCTCTGCCCTAATGACCTGTTGGGTAGGCGTAGCTGGGGGGGGGGTCATGTGACTGGTGGAAGTAAGTGACGTTGAGTTGGCCACACCCACCCAGGTTTTGTGGCTCCCAGTGTTTTCTTTTCTGTGGGAAACGGGTCCAAATGGCTCTTTGAGTGTTTAAGGTTGCAGACGCCTGATCTTAGAACATCTGGTGGACATACTGTCCCTAATCTAAAACACCGAAGAAAATGAGATTTCTTCTGAATTAATTTAGTTTTTTTGGTTGGTGATACTGTTCTTGTATCCGTCTTTTCAACTGCGTTCTTTATATTTAGATTTTTGGCCTCCATGCAAAGACTGGACTTGTTTTCATGTATAAAAGGACTAATCTGTTTTGAGCTATAAAATGGGTCGCAGGTTTCATTTGAAAGCAATAACCAACTTCAATTACTGTTTTGAAACCACTGTTGGAAATCTGTAGAAATTCTCAGTCATCTGGATTATGGTTGTCCCAAAGGCGCCTTTTCAGGAGGCAACTGGACTTTTCTTCGAAGACATTTTGCTTCTCATCCAAGAAGCTCCTTCAGTTCTGACAGGATAGTGGGGAATGGAAGGATTTATATTCCTTGCAGACAGCTGGTCATTTGCATCCTTTTAGAGGATCATTGAAGCACTTAGAAATTTATCTGTGTCCTCAGGGTGCCCTATCCTGCCAGATCTGAAGAAGCTTCTTGGATGAGAAGCGAAACGTATTCAATAGAAAAAAGCAAGAAAGTCCAGTTGTTTCTTGAAAAAGCACCTTTGGCATACTGGTAGGAATGTGGGAGCTGGGTGAAAGAAAGTCCATACAGTTTGTTCTGAGCACTTTAGACCAAAAATTGGAGCAACAGTAGCAAAGGAGGAAGAGGAATAATGCAGAGATTTGAATCTGAGATATAGCCAGATCTTATTCATTACTTTTTTTTCCAGATTTCTACTTTTTTAATGGATGGAAAATTGCTGTGCTTTTGAACTCATTACCTGTCTCATCAAAGCTTGCATTACAATTTCTCACATTGAGTGATCAGCTGCACTGTGCTTGATTTCCCTATTTAAGAATAGACAAATGCTTTGACTTATTTCCTATTTCAGAATATCTTTATTCCCCTTATGCTACAACTAATGGGTGACTATAGATAACAATGTTTTCATCTGGCCCAGCGTTTCTTAATCTTGGCAAGTTTAAGATTTGCGGATGCCAACTCCCACAATTTCCTTCCCCAGCATGCTGGCTGGGGAATTCTGGGAGTTGAAGTTTATACATCTTAAAATTGCCAAGGTTAAGAAAGACACTGACAGCCAACATTATATGAATCAACAGTGCCTGAAGCTGTAGATCAGAGTTGCTCAAGCTCAGCGATTTTAAGATGGGTGGACTTCAACTCCCAGAATTCCCTAGTCAGCATGCTGGGGAATTCTGGGAGTTCCACAAGGGTAGAATCAGTAGTGGGATTCAAATAATTTAACAACCGGTTCTCTGTCCTAATGATTTCTTCCAACAACCAGAACTGCTCAGAAAGTTAACAACCGGTTCTCCTGAAGTGGAGCGAACTGGCTGAATCCCACCACTGGGTGGAATCCAGCAGGTTCTGACAAGTTCCGGCGAACCGGTAGCGGAAATTTTGAGTAGTTCGGAGAATCAGCAAATACCAACTCTGGCTGGCCCCAGAGTGGGGTGAGAATGGAGATTTTGCAATATTCTTCCCATGGAGTGGGGTGGGAATGGGATTTTGCAGTATCCTTCCCTTGCCACACCCACCCAGCCACACCATGCCCACCAAGCCATGCCCACAGAACCGGTAGTAAAAAAAATTGGATTTCACCACTGAGTCCACCCATCTTAAAGTTGCTGACTTTGAGAAACACTGCCCTAGATAATCCCTAGATGAGTCTATTCGGGGGAGTCCCACAATTCAAGGCTGTCCCCCCCCTCCCCCCCGTTCTCTCCTGAGGAGAAATGGTGGTGTTATTTGAGCCAGAAAAATCTCTCCGAAGAGCCAGGCTTATGTAATGAGCAATAAAATGTGTTGTCTTTTACTTTCAGTCAATTCTAGGGGATTAGCTATTCCCTAAGATCAGCATTAAAGACTTCCTGGATTCAGGACACAGTCAATGAATGGCTGAAGGAGCCCTGGAGCGTTTTCCTGCTGTCTGAATTCAAGAAGCTGGCCTCATCTAGGCGAGAGAGACGGTGCCAGAAATGTTGGCTCTGCAAAAGGACTCATAGCTCAGGAAAGCCACTGGCCATGCTTTGCAATTCCTACCTCAGGGCCATGGGACAAGGAGGAAATCACAGGCCACACAGTGTTCGTTAAGATTCCCCCGTGCCATTTTACACGGTTCTAAATTTGGCAAAATTAGCCAAGCGGAGAGCTGCACAAGGAATGTTTTTTCTCTTTCTGCAGATATTCCTCGACTTAACAACAATTCATTTCAGGGGTGGGCTTCAAAAATTTTAGCAAGGGGTTGTCTGACCAGTTGCTGGGTGGGTGTGGCCATGGTGGGCGTGGCCTAGTCAGCCTCCTGCACCACGGCAGAGGGGGCAGGTTTGCCCTCCCCAGGCTCCGGAGGCTTTTCTTGAGCCTCCGGGAGGGCAAAAACAGCCTTCCCAGGCTCCAGAGTCCCTCTAGAGGCTGGAAACGAGCCCATTTCCAGCCTTCCTGAACTTCTGGTAGGCCCATTTTTCGCCCTCCCCAAGTCTCTGTGCATGTCCTGCACTTACCTGCATCCAAAATGGGCCGCGTGGGGACTCCTGGGAGAGGAGCGGTGGGGTGGGCGGGGCCAGCCAGGAGTGGGATTTGCGGGTTCTCCGAACTGCACAGAATCTTAGCTAGAGGTTCTCCCGAACCTCTGCGAACCCCCGGCAGCCCACCCCTGGTTCATTTAGTGACAGTTCTCAAGTTACAACGGCACTGAAAAAAGTGACTTATAACCGTTTTTCAAGTTACGACATTGCAGCATCCCCATCGTCACATAATCCTAATTCAGAGGCTTAGCAACTGACTCACATTTACGATGGTTGCAGTGTCTCAGGGTTCACGCGATCTCCTTTTGCGACCTTCTGACAAGCAAAGTCAACCCGGAAGCCAGATTCACTTAACAACCGAGTTGCTAACTTAACAGCTGCAGTGATTCACTTGACAAGTGTGGCAAGAAAGGTCGTAAAATGGGGTAAAACTCAGTTAACAAATGTCTCGCTTAGCAACAGAAGCAATTGGATTCAATTGTAGTCATAAGTCGAGGACTCCCTGCCTATGGAGGCATAGCCAACCTGTTTGCATAAAGTAAGGCACAGTTTGGATTTAAAAAAAAAACCAAACTGCTACCATAAAACAGGCTGAAATGAATATAAGGATGGGAAAATAAGGAATGGGACAAAGTCAGTTTTTTACATTGAGGAGAAACAAGCAAGGATGCCAGGCTCAAGATTACCGTTGGATTCCCACAACATGTTAAATCACGGTTTGTTGAAGAAGCCACCCCCTGCTGGGTGTGCAAATTATGCTAAGCCGTAAGCTATGGTTTGAAAGCACAACAGCTGAGTTTGCACAATTTGCTGCGTATGGCTTAGTGCAAAGACCCACTTTCGACTGGAGCTGAAGGGCCTGGGTAAGGATCTAATTTGATTTCTTTTCATTTAAATTTAATTAGAATTAAATTAATTGCATATGGATATATTTAATCGTTTCTCCTTCTGTCACATTAAAACTGCAACCATTTCAGGAAGGGGTTTTACATCTCTCCTAAAGCTTTGGGTGAGCGGGGGGTGGAGGGGGAGAGAAATAGAGGAGCTCTGAGAGACTCTAAGGGGTATCCCGCTGTTTTGAAGGGGAGACAGCAGGGAGCAAAACTGGTATTTTGGCCCAGAAAACGAATGTTCTGCTAGCAAACTATAGCTTCCCTCACAAATCATTCATGGCAGGCCTGCTCATGTTGATTCTGTTCAGTTTTTAGATACAAATAGTCCTCGACTTACAACAGTTCATTCAGTGGTGGGATTCAAATAATTTACCAACCGATTTTCTGCCTTAATGACCAACTGGGTAGGCGTGGCTCGGTGGTCATGTGACCATGTGGGCGTGGCCAAATCAATGTCACTCACGTCGATGGGTGCTTTGTCTTAGCTGTTACAATGTAATAAGGGTTAACCAGAGAGGCAGTTTCTGTAAACAGGGCAATAAAGATTAGGCTAGAAACACCACCAGAATGTTTCTTTCCTGCCTTCCTTACAGGATTAGCCCTCTAAAGTGGAAAAAAAACCAAATGAGATTTCTTCCAACAACCGGTTCTCCGAACTGCTTTGAAAGTTAACAATCGGTTCTCCCGAATAGGTGCGAACTGGCTGAATCCCACCACTGAGTTCATTTAACGTTACAACGGCACTGAAAATAGTGACTTATGACCAGGGGTGGGCTGCTGGCGGTTTGCTTAACAACTGTGGCAAAAAAGACTGAAAAATCAGATGCAATTCATTTAACAACCCCCTTGTTTAGCAACAGGAATTCTGTTCCCAATTGTGGTTGCAAATCAAGGATGACCTGTAGTACGGATGTGGTTTTTCCTTTGTTTTCTTTCAGGTTTTCTTTTCTTTTTCAGTTCCTCAATCCAACCTGCTGTCCTGAGATTTCTTAGTGGTTTCCCATTCAAGCGCTAAACCTGGTCCAACCTTATTTAGCTCTTTTCCAGAGTAGCCAAGGTTCGGAGCGTTACTGCCAGGGTGGGCTGCTGGGGGTTCGCAGGGGTTCGGGAGAACTTCTAGCTAAGATTCTGTGCAGTTTGGAAGTGGGAACCAAATCCCACTTCCGGCTGGCCCTGCCCACCCTACTCCGCCTCTCCCAGGAGTCCCCATGTGGCCCATTTTGGATGCAGATAAGTGCAGGGCACGCATGGAGGCTCAGGAAGGATGAAAAAGAGGCCTACCGGAAGTTCAGAAAGGCCAGAAATGGGCCCGTTTCTGGCCTCTGGAGCCTGGGGAGGCCATTTTCACCCTCCCGAGACTTGAAGAAAACCTCCGGAGCCCGGGGAGGGTCAAAATGCCTCCCCTACCGTGGTGCCATCAAGCCTCCCAGAGGCTTGAAGAAATAACCATTTGTCTGAAGTGGTGTAGGGTTTCCTGCCTAAGCAGGGGATTGGACTAGAAGACTTCCAAGTCCCTTCCAATTCTGTTATTCTATTCTATTCTATTCTATTCTATTCTAATTTCTCCTCAGAACCTTGTGATGTAGGATGGGCTGAGAGAGAAAGCTGGCCCAGAGTCATTTACTTGAGGTTTTGTGGCTGGGAGCAGGATTTGAACCCATGCTTCCCTACTTTTTATCCGACACTATAATCTCTACATTGTTCTGGGTCTCCAGCATTCCAAATCCAGTTTTGCAGGCACCACATGAAGAGAATTTTCACCCATGTTCCTTACCCATTTTTCAGACCCCACGTAATTTAAGTGCTTTTCCACTTGCCCAAATAGTCTCTCTCTTATTTTTACGTATATCCTGAAGAAGCTAATCCCACCATCTAGTCAATGCTGACTAGAAATGAGGCAACTGAAACAAACCAGAACTGGGGGAAAAGAATCTACCGTAATAATGATACTAATACAAATTGAATTCTTGCTTTTATTTACTTCGAGTCAGGTCCAAACTATGCCAGCTGAACTAAGATCTCACTGAAACTGAGGCAATCATGACTTAATTTAAGCCTCATTGATTTCAGTGGGAAGTAATTTACTGGAATAGAATCAAAGCAATATTTATGTAGCTGTGATTTCTTGACGGCGTGTATAAAAACAGAAGCCAGTTTTAAATCACCAATATCATAACAAGATGGCAACACTTAATGCTTTTTCTGGGCAGAATAAAAGAACAAAAAGAAACAAATTTTAAAAAGCTAGCTTCACAAACAACAGTTAGAAAAAGCACAAAAGAAAGGAAAAGAAAGAAAGAAAAGAGAGCAATAAATGAAATATTTCCTATAGATGACCTTAAAAAATGTTTTTGTCAGGCTATCGAGACCACCATGCCATGACAGAGGTCACTTGTACCACTAAAACAGGACAACAGGTGCATTTACACAATACACATATCCAAGTTATCCAATTCATTGATTTTTCTCATTTTGCATAGCCCGTTAAACTGTGATCATTTTGGTATAGTGGTGAAATAGCTGGCTAACAACCAGGAGGCAGTAATTTCTGGGCCTTCCTTCGGCATAAAATCTGGCTGGGGACTTGGCGGCTTTTATTTTTTCCAGGAAATTTTGGTCACTGTTGCTATGACCCTGTTGAACGAAATATCCATCTGGTTCAGTTCCAAGCGAGGAGAAAGATGCTAGAAACATGGAGGCAGATTGGAAAGATGGTTTATTGATAAACAGGATCACGTGGGTTTGAGGTCCTGGGCAGCTGACCACATGGAGTTGAGCGTGAGGGTTATTTATACCCTCTCTTGGGCCTTGCCCTTGAGCTTCCTGTTCCTGTGCAAGGACATGTATTCTATGGGCTGTAACTTTGTAGGTGCTGCTGATGCAATGAAGGGGCAATTCCTATTGTGGCTGAGGGCTAATCCTACCTCTGCCTTGAATGGATTACCAAATCTGCATTTCTATAAATTGGCCCGTTAGTGTCTACTTGGGGCAGAGAGCTGAGGTTCTGAGTTTCTGTCTTTAGAAACATGTTTCTCCTGTAGGGAAAATATCAGGGGTGGGCTGCTGGGAGTTCGCAGGGGTTCGGAAGAACCTCTAACTAAGATTCTGTGCAGTTCAGAGAACCCCCAAATCCCACTTCTGGCTGGCCCCGTCCATACCGCCCCTCCTCTCCCAGGAGTCCCCACGCGACCTGTTTTGAATGCAGGCAAGTGCAGGGCGCGCACGGAGGCTAGGGGAGGGTGAAAAACGGGCCTACCGGAAGTTCGGGAAGGCCGGAAACAGGCCTGTTTCTGCCCTCCAAAGGCCGGGGAGGCTGTTTTTGCCCTCCCGGAGGCTCAAAGAAAGCCTCCAGAGCCTAGGGAGGGCAAAAACGTCCCCCTGCCATGGTGCAGGAGGCCAACTAGGCCACGCCCATGATTGCTACGCCCACCCAGCAACCGGGCGGAGAACCCCTTGCTAAAAAATTTGAACCCCACCCCTGGGAAATATAATATTCTGCCTTTTAAAAAAAATATTTCTCAAAATACTTCATTCTTCTAGGAAGGGTGGGTGCTAACTTTCTACATCCCTAAGCTTCTGACCGGATGGAGAAACAAGGAGCTGAAACTGAAAAAGCAAAATGGAAGGGCCAAGCAGGTGGGCACATTCCTGCATACTGTTTTTTTCATTTTTTTCATGAGGGGATGTTTCCAGTGAATGAAAGCCGACTTTCCCGGAGAGGTAAAGCCTGATGGAAACCGAGGGGGTAGGAAGGGGGGGGTGGGCTGCCATCGCTTCCCCCTGCCCTGCCAGCATGTCAGGAGGGAATGAACACGGCAGAAACAGATGGTTCTTTTGTGCCCATGGTGGGGGCCACTGGGAGAGCGGGGGAAGGGAAGAGCGTCAGGCAGGATTAATAGACTATGCAGGAATGTCCAAACCACACTTTTAATGAACTCCGATAAAGATTTAATGAAGCAAAACACAGAGCGACAATATGGGTCCCTGACCTCAAGGGGGGGTGGGGAACTGGGTCTCCATGGAGAAAGGCGCACCCTCCCGCCTCAGTAGAGATACACAAAGCCTGTAGGGAAGGCCCCATACTTGGTTATAGATTAAACCAACTGCCAGAGATTTGGAGAGGAAAAGGGAGGAGGGGTTGCATGCGGAAGAAAATGGAAGAGAGATAGAAATAGTTAAAAATCGCCCTTAGTTGTCATCCTCCTTGGTCGTTTATGAAAGGAGGGAGGGAGAGAGAGAAGAAGAAGAGGAGGAGGAGGAACGAAGAAGAAGTAGTAGTAGTAGTGGAGGAGGAGGTGGGAGAGGGAGGAGGGGAGGAGGAGAAGGAGAAGAGGAGGAGGAGAGGAGGAGGAGGAAGAGAAGAGGAGGAGGAGAATAAGGAGGAGGAGGAGAAGGAGAAGGAGAAGAAGAAGAAGAAGAAGAAGAAGAAGAAGAAGAAGAAGAAG
>WNWU01000095.1:392105-402851 GCA_012654045.1 Ptyas mucosa
AGAATTAGAATTAGAATTAGAATTAGAATTAGAATTAGAATTAGAATAGAAGAGTTGGAAAGGACCTTGGAGGTCTTCTAGTCCAACCCCCTGCTCAGGCAGGAAACCCTACACCACTTCAGACAAATGATTATCTAACATCTTCTTAAAAACTTCCAGTGTTGGAGCATTCACAGCTTCTGGAGGCAAGTTGTTCCACTGAGTAATTGTTCTAACCATCAGAAAATTTCTCCTTAGTTCTAAGTTGCTTCTCTCCTTGATTAGTCTCCACCCACTGCTCCTTGTCCTACCCTCTGGTCCTCAGGTGGAGAAATATTGTGCTAGAACAAACCGGCTCAATTCTGCTGAGAATGACCAGAGTCAATTCTAAAGACCAGATGAGATCTAGAAATGCTCTTAACAGATCCCATTCTTCTCCGCGTGAACACTTTCCTCCACCCCACCTCCTACCCCTGTCTTAATCCACGTTGGCCAGAGAATCTATCAAACGACCAGGATAGCATGCAAGCAAGCAAGCAAGCAAGCAAGCTGTGAATCCCTGGACACACCAGTAAAAACAAGGCATGATGAAGTTCCTTGCAGAGAAAAGGCCTGCTAGGTGGGGCACAGCCAAAGTGTCACGAGGACTAGAACCCTGCCCGATTCTTGCCCGCTCTCTCGTGCAATATCTATTTTTCTCTTAACCCTCCTCGTTTTAACACCTGGCAATATATTACTATCATTTTTACATCGTTTTACGATAGACTGTCCGGTCTCGATTGGGTGTGAGTGTTTGGGGGGGGGAGTGATGGGGGGGGCAGGTCTTGCCTTTTCTCCGGATGGTAAACTATAAGTAAGCGCCTGTCACTCTTGTATCCCACAGCAGTCCTGCACCGCATTATGTGCAGCTATAACAATAACCGTAAAGATGATTGCAAAGCTGCCCTCGGGGCCTACTTGAACCAAAAGGTTGGGTTGTAAATTGAAAAGAAAAGGAAAGTTGGGGGAAGAGATTTTAAAAAAAAACAAAACCCATCCTGGCTCACTCTCTTACTCACCCAGAGCAGGGCTGATTCAGTGGGAGAGCCATCCGTCACTGGGCGGAGTGGCCTTTTGTAGGCATGTCAGAAACTTTCCCTTAGTTTTTTCTCTTCTGTCCTTCCATGACGGAAAGAGAATCAACCTGAAAGGTCTTGCCCCACCAACACCAACCTTCACCCTCTTCCCATCCTTTGGTTTCAGCCCTCTAATACAGGTAGCCAGTGGTGAAATCCAAATTTTTTTACTCCCGGTTCTGTGGGTGTGGCTTGGTGGGCGTGGTGTGGCTTGGTGGGGAAGGATACTGCAAAAACTCCATTCCCACCCCACGCCAGGGGAAGGATACTGCAAAATCCCCATTCCCTCTCAACTCCTGGAGGAGTGGGGTGAGGTCAACAGTAGACAGTCTTAGGTTAAAGTTTTGGGGGTTTGGGGAAGAAACCGCAGAGTCAGGTAGTGCATTCCAGGCGTTAACCACTCTGTTGCTGAAGTCGTATTTTCTGCAATCGAGTTTGGAGCGGTTTACCTTACGTTCGTATCTATTGTGTGCTTGTGTATTGTTGCGGTTGAAGCTTAAGTATTCATTGACAGGTAGGACGTTGTAGCAGATAATTTTGTGTACTACGCTTAGGTCAGACCAAAGGCAGCATAGTTCTAAGTTGTCTACGCTTCTAAGTTCTTCTAAGTTGTCTAATTCTATTCTATTCTATTCTATTCTATTCTATTCTATTCTATTCTATTCTACTCTACTCTACTCTACTCTACTCTACTCTACTCTACTCTACTCTACTCTACCCTACCCTACTCTACTCTACTCTAAATCAGGATTCCCTCTTTTTCTTTTTAATTTTCCCTGTTTCTCCTCTCCCTCCTCCCCACCCCTTGTATCGCCAGCAGCGATGGCTGCGAGGCCCATGGAGGAGACATCCCATCTGGAGCTTTCCTGTTCCCTGTCTTCCCCACAGCGAGGACAGTTCTTGGCCATGCTGTTCCAGCACGGGAAGCAGATGGGGAACCAGGCGGGCACACCGTCCATCACGCCGGCTGTCATCCGTCTATGGAGGCATTCGACAGGGAGCAGGCCACCAGCAAAGCGGACGAGGACGGAATAAGCCACCTGAATGCCGGAGCAGAGCGAAGGAGGGAAGACAAGGGGAGCCTGGTGTGGCTGCCCTACGGTTTCTCAAAAGGTTTCTCTCTCTCTCTCTCTCTCTTCGAGAAAAACATTCCTTTGTCTATTCTTCTCAGGAAGGATTGAGAATTTTTTTCCTCTTTCTCTGAGGGGTGTTTTTGATCCTACTTTATCTGAAAGCGAGCAGATTCTGTTTTTTTCCCATGTAATCTTGTTTAATTGAATTATCTAAGAACCTGGAATGGTTAGGAGACAGTAATTATGCCTTGGTTGTACATAATTAATAAGTTTAAAGCAAGTGAGGTAAAATTCATATTCGGCATTATCGTCACATTTATGTCTCTTTCTCCTCCCTCTCCTCCTTCTGGTCCTTCTTCTCCTTCTTATTCTCCTTTTACAGTACTCTTTCTTCTCCTTTTTTCCTCCTTCTTCTCTTTCTTATCACTCCTCCTTTTTTTCTTAGGTCAATTGAAACTTGGAATGAAGTGATATTGGAAGACCAAGACATTATCGTCACATTTATATCTCTTTCTCCTCCCCTCCTCCTTCTCCTCTGCCTTCTTCTCCTTCTGCTTCTCTTTCTTATTCTCCTTCTACAGTGCTCCTTTCTTCTCCTTCTTTTTTTCCTCCTTCTTTTTCTATGACTCCTCCTTTTTTTCTTTAAGTCAATTGAAACTTGGAATGAAGTATATTGAAAGGATCAAGGCATTATCATCACATTTATGTCTCTTTCTCCTCCCTCTCCTCTTTCTGGTCCTTCTCCTTCTCCTTCTCCTTTTACAGTACTCTTTCTTCTCCTTTTTTCCTCCTTCTTCTCTTTCTATCACTCCTTCTCCTTTTTTTCTTAGGTCAATTGAAACTTGGAATGAAGTGATATTGAAAGACCAAGGCATTATCGTCACATTTATATCTCTTTCTCCTCCCCTCCTCCTTCTCCTCTTCCTTCTTCTCCTTCTGCTTCTCTTTCTTATTCTCCTTCTACAGTGCTCCTTTCTTCTCCTCCTTTTCCCTCCTTCTTCTCTTTCTATGACTCCTTTCTCCTTTTTTTTTTCTTAAGTCAATTGAAACTTGGAACGAAGCGATATTGAAGGACTGAGGCCTGTCCATTTCCCTGTTGGCCCACCTGTCCATCAGGCTACCATTCTTCAGACTGAGCAGAAAATGATCCAATGTGATGTGCAGGGAGAAGCTAGCAAAAGAACCACAGACATTGGAAAATGGCCCAGAATTCTCACAGCCCAAATCCTCCCACTGCATCCCTACAGCGGACAACCGTCTAGAATGATGCTCACAACTCCATCCTACCTATCCTTTCCATGTTCTGGTCACTAAGTCATTATCCTCCACAACTTTCCATCTTCCACAATCTAGAACTGGGATGGCGAACCTATGGCACATGTGCCACAGGTGGCACACAGAGCCATATCGGTGGGCACGTGAGCTCAGCTCTGGCACGCATGCATGCGCCGGCCAGCTGATTTTTGGGCCTTCCAGTCCCACCAGAAGTCAGCAAACGGGCCATTTCTGGCCTCTGGATGGCCTCCGGGGGTGTGGGGAAGGCCATTTTTGCCCTCCCCAGGCTCCTAGAAAGCCTCTGGAGCCCAGAAAGTGCAAAAAATGAGCCTACCACTGTGCCATCACGTGCCAAAAGTGTGGCGAGCGCAGGGGGGGTCCTGCATGCATATCCGGGGGGTTAGGGCACATAGAATTATGGGTGTGGGCACACGCACGCGTGACCCTCCTGCACTCCCCCCCCCCCCCCCTTTGGCCCGCGATGGCAAAAAGGTTAGCCATCACTGATCTAGAACAAGTGTTTCTCAACTTTAGCAACTTTAAGAGGTATGGACTTCAACTCCCAGAATTCCCCAGCCAGTACGGGCGACTGAAGAATTCTGGGAGTTGAAAGCCATACCTCTTGAAAGTTGCCAAAGTTGAGAAACGCTGCTCTGAACCTCCTGAGTTGCTCACGATTCGCGATCCGAAAAAGTCTCCAAAGAAAAGATCCCCTCGGGATGTCTTCTTCTGTGATCTAACAGGAGCGTAGGAAGAAAATAAGGCCGCTGTGAAAAAGCAGGCCATTCCCACACACTCTTGAACCACCTGCTTAGTATGTAAGCACCGCACTCCAGCCCCCTTCTTCCAAAGAAATTTTGGAAAGCAATTTGCTTTCTTCACATGAGAACGTTCGGGGGGGGGGGGGAATGCAAGAGAATGATTCTACCTGGCATGAACGGAAAGTATGCTGAGACACATAAAATAAGTGGCCTTGTCCAAATCAGTGTCACACACCGTTTTTCTGCCCCTGAACAATCCTTTCAGGAACGGGTCTGGCAACAGAGCAGCCTGCGGTGAATTAAACTCATCAATCTGAGCCCTTTCCCCCACTTTTAAAAATGTCCTCTGGGGTGTGAGCAGGAAGAGTCCCTATCAGTAAGCCAGCTGTGTTGGTTATTTGCAGGGATGGGCTGCTGGGGGTTCGCAGGGAGAACCTCTAGCTAAGATTCTGTGCAGTTCGGAGAACTCCCAAAATCCCACTCCTGGCTGCCCTCACCCACCCCACCCCGCCCCTCCCAGGAGTCCCCATGCAGCCCTTTTTGGATGCAGGTAAGTGCAGGGTGTGTGCAGAGGCTCACGGAGGCCTACCGGAAGTTTGGAAAAACCGGAAACAGGCCTGTTTCCAGCCTCCAGAGGGCCTCTGGAGCCTGGGGAGGCCATTTTCGCTCTCCTGGAGGCTCGAGGAAAGCCTCCGGAGCCCGGGGAGGGCAAAAAAGCCACCCCCCCTGTGATGCAGGAGGCCAATTAGGCAACACCCACCATGGCCACGCCCACCCAGCACCTGGGCAAAGAACCCCTTGCTAAAATTTTTGAAGCCTGGTTATCTGTGGTTCTTATTGAAGGTCAGGAAGCACTAGAAAAATCCTGTGTGTGTGTGTGTGTGTGATATTCCACAATATCTTGCCCAGTTTGGGATTTGTTGCATCTTGAATGAGAAATTGTAATTAGCAAGCAACTTGGGTCACCCAAAAGAGATAGCTACCCTAGTTGGAGCAGCCGTTGCTCCCCAACTCCTATTTTAAATTGTGGCACCACTTTGCTCACAATGTCTTGTTCCGAGGACCTTCCATAGACTTCAAAGTCAAATCTTCAAGCAAGGGCCAGGTTGAGGGAGATGACAGAGCCTTGGCCCTGACCTATCGATCTTCTCAGTTGGTCATTTGAGGAACACACAAGACTGGATCACACGACCAAATGTCTGGACCAGTCTACTGTGCTGCATTATAGGTAATCCTCGACTGACGGCCATAACTGAGCCCAAAATTTCTGTTGCTAAGGGAGACATTGGTTAGGTGAGCTTTGCCCCATTTTACCAACTTTCCTGCCACGATTGTTAAGTGAATCTGGCTTCCCCATTGACTTTGCTTGTCAGAAGGTCGCAAAAGGGGATCCCACAATCCAGGGATACCGCAACCGTCATAAATATGAGTCAGTGGCCAAGCATGTGAATTTTTATCAGCTGACCATGGGAATGCTACAATGGTTGTAAATGTGAAAAACAGTCATAAGTCACTTTTCTCAGTGCCGTTATAACTTGGACCAGTCACCAGGGGTGAAATGCTCCCGGTTCGGACTGGATTTCCCGATCTGGTAGCAATGGGGGCGGCTGGTTCGGAAAACTGGTAGTAAAAATCCCTGCGCCCCCCCCCCCTCCCCATGCCCAGCTGAGCTGCAGGATCATCAGAGGCTTTTTTTTTACTTTTAAAAGCATTTTTTCTACAACCTCTTCCGACGAAAAAATGCTTTTAAAAGTAAAAAAAAAAGCTTCTGATGATCGCGCGGCTCAGCTGGGATCGTCAGAGGCTTTTCAAAGCATTTTTTTCTGCAACCTCTTGGCCGAAGAGGTGGTTTAAAAAATGCTTTGAAAAGTCTCTGACGATCCCACCTGAGTTGCCGGATCGTCAGAGGCTTTTCAAAGCATTAGAAAAAATGCTTTGGAAAATTTTTTTTAAAAAAAAGTTGGCCACGCCCACCCAGACACATTATCACCACCACCACCAAGCCACGCCCACAGAACCAGTAGTAACAAATTTTACATTTCACCCCTGCCGGTCACTAAGATAACTGTTGTAAGTCGAGGGCTACTTGTACAAGTTGAGGCCAGATCATTTTTAGACCTTTTGTGTGCGGTGTAATTTTATTCAAATCTATAAATATGGTTGGTTTGTTTTTTTTTAAGACTGGGAATGGACGTAGGAAGATTTTTCACCAACGCCCAGATGGTTAAAATCACACCCCACCATAATCCAGAAACGAAGTGGGCACATTCCATCCACGGATGAGATTTCATCACCCTTTTGGGGAAGGGACTCTGTGAAATTTGAGGGTTGACAACCATTTGTCTCTCATTTCCATTCCAAACTTATTTTGGCAAAAGTAACCCAAAATCATGCTGCTTGGGGGGGGGGGAAAAACCCATCATATTGCCGCAAAACTTTACCGTTCCCGTTGCCATTGCCGCAGATTTGCTCGCTGTCGTTTTTATTTCTTCAGCGCACGCAGAATGATCTTTACCCATGCCAGAAACTATGGGAGATGTCAAGCATTTGACAACATAAATCATTTATGATCATTCAATCACAGGAGCGCCTTTGATGAATGTGCCTTACCACTTTTTTTTTTAGCCGTTTAACACGCGTGCATCTGTCACTGAAACAGCTTATCGTTGGTATGTTCTTGATCCTTGTTTAATTAGACTCGCTTCCTCTTTCTCTTCCCTGATATCTTTTCAAATCCTCAATCAACATTCCTCCTAATTAAAAGATTAAAAGAAATGGATGAACAAATGACACCGGAAGAATTGACATGTCTAGGGGGCTTGGCTACTTAGAACGTATCGACGACCAAACTAGAGGTAGTCCTCATCTTACAACAGTTGGTTTTAGTGACCGTTCGAAGTGATAAAAGTGGCTCATGACCGTTTTTCACACTTATGACCGTTGCAGCCTCCTCGTGGTCACCTGATCAAAATTCAGACGCTTGGCCACTGGCTCATATTTATGACGGTTGTAGTGTCCCAGAGTCATGTCATTATATTTTGCGACCTTCTGACCAGCAGAGTCAATGGGGAAGTCAGATTCACTTAACAACCGTAGCAAGAAAGCAGTGGTGAAATCCAAATTATTTTACTACTGGTTCTGTGGGCGTGGCTTGGTGGGCGTGGCAGGGGAAGGATACTGCAAAATCTCCATTCCCACCTCACTCCAGGGGAAGGATACTGCAAAATCCCCATTCCCTCCTCACTCCTGGGGGAAGGATATTGCAAAATTCCCATTCCCATTCCCACCCACTCTGGGGCCAGCCAGAGGTGGTATTTGCTGATTTTCCGAACTACTCAAAATTTCCGCTACCAGTTCTCGAGAACCTGTCAGAACCTGCTGGATTTCACCCCTGCAAGAAAGGCCGTACAATGGGGCAAAATTCAGATGCCTGGCAACTGGTTCATATTTATGACGGTTGTAGTGTCCCGTGATCATGCGATCATCTTTTGCGACCTTCTGACTAGCAAGGTCAATGGGGTAACCAAATCCGCTTAACAACCGTAGCAAGAAAGGTGGTACAATGGGGCAAAATTCACTGAACAAACGTTCCGCTTAAGCAACAGAAATTTTGGGTCTCCATTGTGGTCGTAAGTCGAGGACTACCCCTAGCCACATCCAGGGATCCTTTAGTTGTGTGTGTTTGAGCAGCCAGTCTGTTCAACACGCCTGCAAGAAGCACAATAGCATCCTTTGCAATGGAAAAATCTTCTATCCCATGAGATGCGCAAGTTATTATTGTCTGGAAAATTGAGCTTTAATTAGCAATTCGTTAACATGCTGTTTATTTTTCCATTGCTCGTGCTTCTCTCTTCCTTCTACAGCTGCCGTCCGGCCCAGAACTTCAACTTCATTCATGGCACTAAGATTATATCCCACCGGAGATAATTAAGGCTTTGGCGTTACCTGCTTCCTTCCATGAGCTCACCCTGCAATCCCACTGAGCTTTGTACAAAGCTGGCAGGTGAAGGTGGGCAGTTGCAACTTAACACCTGCACTCCATCGAAGTCACAGAGAACCCATTTGCTCGTCAGCTCGTTGGCTTGTTCTGTACATCATCGGTCGGATCCGGTGATTTCCCTGCACCCTGCCCGATGTTCAAACTTTGGATAATGTTATTGTCTAATAATGTTTTGTTTTCATGCAAGGCAAATTATCACTAGCTCATTGCACTCCAGATGAGCATTTTCTATACTATGTTGCTTTTGTGTTGTGTGAAAAATAAATATTGACTTTCACACCAAAATGTGAACAATGTGCCAAAATTACCAGGAATTTAGAATAGAACTGATGCCCCCTCCTGCCCTCCCTTTCTTTTCCTTCCTTCCTTCCTTCCTTCCTTCCTTCATTCCTCCCTCCCTCCCTTCCCTTTCTTCCTTCCTTCTTTCGTTCGTTCCTTCCTTCCTCCTTTCCTTCCCCTTCCTTCCTTCCTTCATTCATCCCTCCCTCCCTTCCCTTTATCCCTCCTTTTCTTCCTTCTTTCTTTCCTTCCTTCCTCCTTCCCTTCCCCTTCCTTTCTTCCTTCCTCCCTCCCTCCTTCCTTCCCTCCCTTCCTTCCTTCCCTTCCTCCCTCCTTTCTTTCCTTCCTTCCTCCTTCCCTTCCCCTTCCTTCCTTCCTCTCTCCCGCTTTCTCTCCCTCTCTCCCTCCCTACCTTCCCTTCATTCCTCCTTTCCTTCGTGCCTTCCTTCCTTCCCTTCCTCCCCTCCCTGCCACTCCCCTCCCCTTTCCCTCCCTCCCTCTTTTGTCTTTAGTACTTAGCCAAAATGCAATCTCACCACCAGTTTGCAATAATCTTCAATAATCAAACATATGCCATCAACAACTTAACATTGCAGCGTAAAAAAATCTAGAATAAAGGCATGAAAACAGATGGCGCAACCATAACCAATTAACAGTAATAAATGATGATGATGATGATGATGATGATAATTCCATCCAGTAAATTTGGACAATCACTCGATGACATTCCAGAATATAATTGGATGTTCTCTACAGTTTTATCTGGTGCACATGCTGTGTTCTTGCTTGCTGACACGTACATTTCATGAGCTACCAGGCCAGAGACCTACTTCTCCAAAAAGAAGAGCATGTAGACCAGTCAGCTTACAAAACCCATGATTGACATTGTCATTATTTGCTTGTGCCTCTTCCAACATCACTTAAAAAGCGAAAGCTGTGCATATTAATTTGGCAATGTGTGAATTCCCCTATTCATGCTGTCACTTTGCATGCTTTCCCTGCTAAATATATGCACGGTGTGTAATTACCCTCTTACACCGGTTTTACCGTTGTGTTGCTTCCACTCCATGGCTGACATTCACCTACTTTTGAATTGGCCTAAAAAAAATGCGAGGCGGTTGGCGGGGGGGCAGCGGATGGGACAGGCTCCGCTTCAGTGGAAGTGCAACGCTCCCTGTTCAAGGGGGCATCTTTTTAACAAGTGTACAGAGAGTTCCAGCTTCAAAGATTTGGCAAAGGAGGGGAAAAAAAATGCCTTAGGATCTCTTTCACGACATGCAACACTGCAATCAGCACAAACGCTACAAAATCAACCCCTCCTCTCCTTCTTTTCGGTTTCCAACCATGGAGCCTGACGCAGACATTTTTTATAAGCCCCCAAACGTTCAGCCTTTAAAAAAAAAAAATTAAGGTATTGCAGTTTGGAATTATTATCTTTTCTCAAGGTCAACAAGACTAACTAGGGCAGTGGTGAAATTCAAATGTCTTTACTATCGGTTCTGTGGGCATGGCTTGGTGGGCGTGGTGTAGCTTGGTGGGTGTGGCTTGGTGGGCATGGCAAGGAAAGGATACTGCAAAATCCCCATTCCCTCTCCACTCCTGGGGGAAGGATATTGCAAAATCCCCATTCCCTCCCCACTCTGGGGCCAGCCAGAGGTGGTATTTGCCGGTTCTCTGAACTACTCAAAATTTCCACTACTGGTTCTCCAGAACCTGTCAGAACCTTCTGGATTTCACCCCTGAACTAGGGTCATCTCCTCTGCAGCAGATTCCCGCTCCCTTGGATCAAAATTTGAAGTAAAGCAGAGGAAGAATTCCACCATTGTAAATGTTTCGACACATTTTGAAGATCAGGGGGGATTATCAAACTTCAAACAATTGATTTACTGGAATGAGTCTGTCGCATGGGCCTGTGAGAAGTGAGAGGCGAGCGATAAAGGTCAGAGAGGGTGGGTTGGAATTTCCAGGCTCAAAGCAAAGCAAACAAGATTAGCTTAACTCAGAAACAGAGGGGTGGGGGTGGGGGGTGGGAGGAGGAGGCTGATTTCTGAAAACTTTGGATAGCTCTCCTTGAAAAACCAGCTGGGCTCCTGTTTTCTTTTAACAGTTAAACACAACCAGTAGTGTCAGCTATGATGAGAAGAGAAGAGAAGAGAAGAGAGGAGAGGAGAGGAGAGGAGAGGAGAGGAGAGGAGAGAAGAGAAGAGAAGAGAAGAGAAGAGAAGAGAAGAGAAGAGAAGAGAAGAGAAGAGAAGAGAAGAGAA
>WNWU01000095.1:415274-425727 GCA_012654045.1 Ptyas mucosa
CTCCTCCTCCCCAGCAGCAGCCGCCTCCGAAGGTTGCAACCTCGTGCTGGTTTAAAAGGGGATGATGATGATGATGATGATGAGCCGGCCCGGGATTTAAGTTTGGCGTTTTGCAAATCGGACCTTTTTAAGGAAGCGAATCGGGGCGGAGGGGATACGGCATACTATCCCCCCCCCCCCCCCCCCCCCCCCCCCCACTCCCGCCCCGCCCCGCCCCCCCCCCCCCCCCCCCCCATGCATGCACGCTCTCCGGCAAGCCACGAGTGCTTCTTTCTCTCCCACTCCACGGATCACGGAATCCCGCGATCACCCCCGCTTTCTATAAACCCGGGCGACGCGGAGGAAGCGGACGATCCGCCGGGCCGCCAGAGGGTCGGCTCTGCCGGCCAGCGGCTTTTTCGGTTGCGAGCGTGCGATTCCTCCCCCCCCCCCCCCCATCCACACACACACACACACACAGACACACGCCCTCTCTCCCGCCCCTCTCCCGCAGCCCGCAATGAGTGCAGCCTCCCGAGCAGCCAATCCGGAGCCGGGATGGGCGTGGTCACCCTCTGCCCTGCTGAATGAGCACGAGCTCCCTGGAGGTGGACGGCGACAGTGTGCCAAGTAGCTTGGGGAGCCACTTGGAGGGTCCCGGGCATCGAAGTGAAGGGGTGGGGGGGGAAAGAGGTGCCAAGCCCGGAATTGGTGTGTGGCTTTTTTTTTTTTCCCTCCCCGGCCTTTTTCCCCCCCCCCCCCCTTTTTTTTTTGCCGGGCTGTCTTTTTCTCTCTCTCTCTCTCTCTCTTTTTTTTTTTTTCCTTCTTCTTCTGCTGGTGCTGCCTCGGTTAGCTGCGCTGCACTTTTTTTTGCTTTTCCCACCAGCCCCGCGAAAAAGCATCAAGGTCAAGGCAAGAAGCGGGCTCGCTCGCCCCGCGCATTGGGAGAACTGCAAAGGACTGTTGGAATCCACCACCACGAGCACCCACCCACCCCCCCACCCACTCCAGCCTGCCAACCGGGGCAAAGGAATCGGAAGCCCACCTTTTGGGGAGAAGAAGGGCGAGGCGGCCCGGGAGAGGGGGGGAAAAGCGGGAGGCTCCCGCAGCGAGCCCCCCGTCCCCAGCCCGAGCGCACGCCTTCTCCGACCGGCGCCTTTTACCTACCTACCTACCCTCCCTCCCTCCCTCCCTTTCTTCCCCCCATCATGAAGCCGGCGATCTGGCTCTCTTGGACCGTCGCCCTGAGCTACTTTGCGCACGCAGGTACTGTACGGGCTGTTGCTGGCTTCTTGTTGCTTTTGGGGCGATCGGAGAAGTTCCTCTCGTTGGGGAGGGGGGGGGAGACAGCCGGGAAGAGTGGGTGGGGAAGGGGAACCCCCCCATCCCCGTTCGGTGGGTTAGAAGCCATGGCGGAGACCCCCCACCTCCTCCTTGGATCCTGTCGGTTAACCTGAAAGTATTCAGCACAGTGCAAGTTCTTCTAGGAAAGGAATAGTTGGGTTGGTTGTTGTTTTTTTTTTTTAATGCCTAGGTTGCAAGGACTTGAAAGGGGAGAGGGAAGGAGGGAGGGTCCGCTGCAAGGGACGGGTGGGGTGGGGGGGGGGGCCGCAAGAGCCTCCCAAAGGAAAACGCTGCCTGAAGACTCCATCCAGAACGGTGCGGTTCAGTGGTTAGAGCCAAAAGAGGCATGGGGCGGGGGCAAAGGAGCTCCTGGCATCCTTCCTTTCTGGGAGGGAGGGAAGGAAGGAAGGAAGGATGGACCGGCCGAGGGGGTGGGGATTGGGTGGAAGAGTGGAGTGGGTGGGTGGGTTTCATCCGAATTCCGCCTGCCAGCCTTGAGTAGGCAATGTACTGTACGGATGACCTTGAGGAAAACTCGCTCGAGGTACGGCGTGCCTCCCTCCCTCCCTCGCGTGGAAGGAAGGCAGGAAGGAGGGGGAGGACGCGGTGGGCTTCCGCGCAAGCCACTGCAAGAGAGAGAGAGAGAGAGGAGCTTTTTTCTCCCGCATCCCCGGAGAAAGGGGGTCTTCTCTTCTCCCTTCTCCAACCCACCCACCTTCCATCCCCCACCCACCCACCCCTTAGATGGGAGTTTCATCTCCGCAGAAGAGGGTCTTCTTGGGGGTAAGGAGGCTCTTTCCCCCCACCCACCCACCCCGCAGAATTAGCCTCCTGCGAGCTTATGCAGGTGAGAGGAGAGGCGGGGGTCCGACTCAGGTCGCCGTTCCAAAAAAAGAAGAAGAAGAAGAAGACTCGGGGTGGGGAGGGGGGCGTGCATGGGTCAGGGTCGAGCTCGTGGCCTCCCTCCCTCCCTCCCTCGGACGGACTCCCCCTCGCGGTTAACCTTGAGACGCTACCTCGCTGAAGGCAGTCGCAGCTCCGGCGCGCCCTTCCCCAGCTGTAGTTTTTCCCACCAGCCTTATCATTCAGGGGCCGTTTGCATCGTTGGCCCACTGGGCTTTTCTCCCTTAGAAATCTGGAAGTGGGGGGGTTGGTGGTGTGCTCCGCTGAGACAGCCCCATGAAACCTTCCCCTTTTCTTTTAAGGGGAGCTTGTGACGTTGGGGTACGTGTCCCATAACTCTTTCTCTTCTCCCCCCCCCCTCAGCACACCCCTCTGCTTAAAAGGCCTTAAACACTCTCACACACACACCCCAATTTCATATCCAGGGCATAAATAAAGGGGTGGAGCAGCCTTCTCCAACCTAGTGCCCTCCAGATGTATTGGGATACAGACCCCATCCTCCTCGCCCCGGCAAGCTCCTTGTCCAGGTTGCCTTCAGCCTGGGAATCCCTGGGTGTCCAATGTTAGGGAGGTCCCATGCTCTTAGCAATTCTGTCAGTCTTCCCCTTCCGACCCTTGGAAAAATTAGCCCTTCGTTTGCCATTGCACCATCCCTGGGTGAAGTGCACTCTGCACATGCCCAGATGCCATGCTTTTTATGTATTCTTCAGCTGATCCAAACCAGACCCATGGGGAGGGGAAGGGAGGGGAGGGGAGGGGAGGGGACAGCCGGCCTCCCTCAGTATGCCAATTCCCAGGAATTCGTGTGTCTGCCTTGACTTGGGATGAGTGAGTCCCGTTAGATGGGCTGGATGGATCCCTGTGCAAGACGGGAGCAGAATCCTGCCTGAGTTGCTCTCCTGGCTGTAGAGGAGAATGCAAAAGAGGTTCAGCCCTTTTTGGCTATTGACCCACAATGTGCTCATTTTGGGAAGCTCTGTTGCAAACCTCTGTCTCCTCCTGATGGGAAGAATTGCAACTGGGTTAAAGAGAACAATAGTGACTCTTGAACTGCAGCTGAGGGCGGCCTGGCAGATGGGCACAGGGTCAGAGACCTGCCTTCTTTCTCCTATGCAGACAAGGGCAGCCTTCTCCCCTTGCCTTGCAGCCAGCGTGCCAAAGGCTGCCTCTGGGCAGGGTCAGCCTGGCAGAGAGGAGCACAGGTGGGTGGGGAGAGATGCCTCCTCTAAAGAAAGAGAGACCTCCAAAAAGGGGCTTGTCCAGTCGCAGTGCAGCCACCACCAAAGGTGCACCTGCTAAACTTATCCCTGTCATGCGGACTGCAACTCTTAAAGGCGCAGCAGCCCTTTTAAGCGGGACAGAGAAAGCAGCAGCACGGAGGCGGGAGTGGGGGGGGGGCGAGGGAGAGAAAGCTGACCGTTGTTTTCCTGTTCTCTAGGCTGGCTGTCCCGGTAACTCTGCTGTCAGATGCCTTAGTGACAGAGATGGGAGTGTAGAAAGATGGCCCCCGGGGAAGAGTTAAGGGGGTCAGGCTGCATGGGGAGAGGAGGACAGAGTTCACACTTACATGCCTGGCTTGCTGTAGCTGCCCTGTGGCTACAAGTTCCTTTGCAGTAACACTAATGGTTGCTGAGTGGCCGTGGTGCTCTTATCCCGGGGTGCCTGCGCCTCGCCGGAACAAGGGGGAGGGAAGGAGGGAAGGGGAGAAGCAGCAAAGGAGGACGATTCTTTAATGATAATATCTCTTGAGCAACAGCTAGAGGCAGCATCCGGAATATGGGAGCCTAGCAGGCCACCGGTGGGGAGGGGGAACGAGGGGGGGCGAGGGGAGTCTGATTTCCAAAGGATGTCACCTTTTCTGAGTCCTGCAATTAACAAAGTGGATTATTACGCAGTGGGGTGTGCGCTTTTTGGACCCGTGAAGAACTCTGTTGTCATCCAAAAGCTTGCCTAGGTACGGCACCCTTCGCTTGGTACCTTAAACACATGCTGCTGATGTGTTTACCTTACCCATTTTCCAGAATTAACTTCAGGGGTTTTTGGCAGGAGACCGAAAAGGCCACTAATGAAGGAAGCGGTCTACTTTGCTTGCTGGGATCACCTGCCAGTTGAATCTGTGCCGTAAAGATCCACTTTATCACTGTTGTTCTTCTCTAAGCGGTGTTCTTCAGACTTCTTGCCAGCGTGACACACAGCCGCCGCGTCCCTAAGGAACGTACTGTGTTCACATAACACATTAAATCTAATTACGGGATTAATCCGTTTTCTGAATTTGCACAATAAGTTGAACGATCATCATCATCATCGCCCTAAACAGGCTGCGTTCGTATGTCACACTAATCTAATCAACACCAACACGCAAACAAATATAAAGTTTGGGGCGTTGTGCAAATACAGCACCCCCTCGTTTTTAATGTATCTGGGTTATCCTGTGGTGCGAACGTGGCACTGGTATTATGCTTGGTTCTCTGAATTTTTCTGTTTGGCAGAGATTCGGAAAAATATTCTAAAGCAGGGATTGGTCAAAGGAAGCCTGTGATCTAGTAGGTTATTCTTGGTTGGCCTTGGTGGATCTCTTGAAGTAGCTATAATGATCTTCTTAGCTCCACATATGTAGGGGGATATGTCCACATTCTACCAAGCCTAGAAGACCTCAGGAACTAGTAAATGGATCGTTTGGTTGGTCTTGTCTTAGCATGTGGTGTGAATCGAGCCACAGTTCATGACTTCATGCGTTATATAGGTAGATTCTGCCGGGTTTGTCTGAAAAAAAAGCCTTGATTAAAAATTATCTATAATTTAGCGTAATGGTTTTAATTTAACCACATTGTCAGCTATATTTTCCTTATCTCATCCCGATATATATACACATATATTATGCTTGTTTACTCAGAAGTTTGAATAGGTTTCAGTAAGGCTTAACACAGTGGTGGGGCGTGTCCCAGCATTTCTCTGCTGCCCTCCAGAAGTGCCGGGGATTTGCAATTCCAAAGCTTGGGAATTCTCATAACTCTAGACAATATCAGGGCTTGGAGAAACCAGGTTAGGAAAGGTTGATCTGCGGGCTTAGGGTTACTTTGGCCCCTGAAATGGAGATGGTCAGAATTGTAGGTCAGGGTATACTTCATAGTGCCAAGTAATGACGTAGGACATCTGCATGCTTTTCGAGGGAGACCTATAACACATTTCCTTTGAGAGGAGTGAAACCTACCCATCCACTACCCTGTTTCCCCGAAAATAAGACATCCCCTGATAATAAGCCCAGTCGGGCTTTTGAGCAAATGCGCTAAAATAAGCTTCCCCCTGAAAATAAGCCCTCCCCAAAAATATTTAAATGCAGAGCTGGAAATCAGATAAGATGTCAAGAGGAGACTCATCTTGCTCCACGCACCCCAAAATAATAAGAAATAAGGCCAAGCGCTTATTTTGGGGTTCACAAAAATATAAAGACAGGGTCTTATTTTCGGGGGAAACACAGTATTAGGATGCAGCTGTGGAGTTTCTTGCAAGATGTTCTTGAAAAACAACGCTAGTGGCTGCTCTGGTGTACGCAAGCCAATAATTTGGGTTTCACCTATAATAATCAAACCAACGGTGGTGAAACCAGTAGGTTTGGGCTGCCACCCTACAGAAGCCACTACCACCCGACGGATCAAGCGAAGCCCTAATCAAGCTGCTGTATAAATTGCACCCGGTGGATATCTTCACCCGGCCGAATGAAATGGCAGCATGGACGCAAAGCTAGGTGACTCTTTGGGTCACCTAGAATAAGGCACGTCGGTTCCTCCTCCCCTTTTCTGTTTTATTTTCCCCGTACGCGCCTCCACTCCTCCCCACCCCCCACGATAGCTTCAAGTTCCCCTCAGTTCCTCTCTCCGCAAAAGATCTTGTGCAAGGGGTGTCGCGGGAAAAAGGGGCCAAGAAAGCCAAATGGCAACCACACAACCATGTGATCAAAGCTTTATCCCTTGTTACCATGTGTTACGGTACACATGGGGAATGGGGGATGGGGGAAGGAACGGTGCTTTGGTAGCATGGATTGGGCCTTGCCATCTTGGCATTTTTCCTTCTCCCCGCGGACACCCCTGGGTTTATGCCTACGATTCCCCCCCCCCCATCTGTCCACGCGGTATAAATACAAAATAGATAACACTGAGCGTTTTTGTTGTCGAACCATTACCATTTCCCCCCCCCCCACCCCATCCCTCTCTCCATCCTCCAGGCTGACCTCCCACCCACCCCCCACCTTTTTGCTTCAGTTTGCTCAATGTAGACCATGATAGATAGAGAGATAAATAAAGCAAAGCAAAACAACCTCTTTCTCTCCCGCCCCCCCCCCAACCCCCTTTTCACTTTTCCCGGTAAAATCCAACTGGCTCTACAAATGATAGAAAAGGATTATTCCCCCACCCCTCCCTTCTCCTCTCTCCTCTCTCTCTCTCTCTCTCTCTCTCTCTCTCTCTCTCTCTCTCTCTCTCCATATATAAAAATAATTTTAAATGCAGCCATCTCATTGAGAAGCTGTGTGACTGAAATTTGGCAGGAGCAAAAGCTGGCCTAAGGGATGTGCCTTCTGTTGTCTCGGTGGAAATCCACTCAAATTTGCAGTGATCTCAAGTTGGCAAAGTTGCAAGGAGTGCATTTATCTGAATACTAATGCCCTGCCTTGCCTGTATTAAGCTATGCAAATGACTCTCCCCATTGCCTATCGCTGACACAGGCATGGGAGGGGGAGGGAAAGGGGAGGGGAGAGCCGGCCAGCAACACCAGGGATGATGGAGGAAGGAAAGGGGAGCCCCCTACCACCACCCTTACCCCCCGCAAAAGGCTCCGTGTAGGAGGCTGACAAAGATGATCATCGGTGCACCAGTGAACTAAAAATAAGCCCATAAGCACTGCCGTAACTCAAGGTGATCTTTTGAACACCTCTCTGGAAGCTGACGTTGGGATGATGGGTGCGTCGTTTCCCGTGCACGCACGCACACACACACACACACAAGTATACAGACACGCACATCATTTCATCTGAACCAAATAACAAATTATTGAATGGCAGAGAGAAGCTATTCAACCAGCTTTGGCCCGCCTCAGCTTTGAGATTGAGAAATGCATGCTTTCCGGATGTGGCACTGCAACAATTCCCAGCCTCCTAAGCTGGCACAGCCATGGCGGAGGGATGTTGAGGGAGGGTTCCTGAAAGGTCCCTGGGTCCCTTTGACTTCCACGAAGGAGATGGCACAGGGCGACGTCTTCCCAAGTCCGTGTCAACAATGTTTGGGGGGGGAGACGGACATTCTCTGGGAGTTGGGATCTCCAGATATCTGGGGGAAGATTTAGTGAGAGAGTGCCATAGATCGCCCTTTAGATACCTTGCCAGAAGTATTGGAATCCTGTTACAAGAGATGTTTCTAATGAATCAAGTTGGAGATCAATGGACAAACCTCAGACAAGCCCCTGCTGGATCAGAACAAATTAGCTTCATCTTATCCAGCCTCCTGTTTTGTTTTGTTTTTCCTGAAACCAGAGTACTTATTAATTACATTTTATGTCCTTGCCTTTCTCCAGGGAGTTCAAAATTGTGTTCACCAGGGATGGCCAGAAGGTAGAGCAAGCTCTATTGTTAGACCTCCATGTGACTTGCAGAGCAGATCATCGGGGGAATTTTTACTCCCAACTGTTTAACAACTGTCACAACAGAGAGCGTGCCCCCCCCCTAAATTGGACTGTGGAGATGAAAGTAAGCTAGAAAGAAAGAAAATGGGGGGTCAGAGAGCAGATCGGTTTATTTATCTTTAAATTTGGAGCTCTATCTTTTTTTCCACCTAGATGTGGTTCCTCTTACCAGCCTCTCTTTTATGGTCACCACAAACTGGTGAGGGCAGAAAGATGGTGGCTGATTCAATGCTCCCAAGGCTAAATTAACATTTCCTCATTGTCCCTCCAGTCTTAGGTCACTTCTGCAGTACTGAATTATAGCATCTTCGTTGCATCACCCAAGCATTAGAATAGAATACCAGAGTTGCAAGGGACCTTGGAGGTCTTCTAGTCCAACCCCCTGCTTAGGCAGGAAACCCTACACCACTTCAGACAAATGGTTTTCCAACCTCTTCTTAAAAACTTCCAGTGTTGGAGCATTTAAAACTTCTGGAGGCAAGTTGTTCCACTGATTAATTGTTCTAGCAGAAATTTCTCCTTAGTTCTAGGTTAGTTCTCTCCTTGATTAGTTTCCACCCATTGCTTCTTGTCCTGCCCTCAGGTGCTTTGGAGAATAGCTTGACTCCCTCTTCTTTGTGGCAGCCCCTGAGATATTGGAAGACTGCCTCCCCTAGTCCTTCTTTTCATTAAACTATCCATACCCAGTTCCAGCAACCGTTCCTTATATGTTTTAGCCTCCAGTTCCCCTAATCATCTTTCTTGCTCTTCTCTACATTCTTTCTCAGCCACTTTTTTTTTTTTACATCGTGGAGACCAAAACTGAATGCAGTATTCCAAGTGTGGCCTTACCAAGACATTATAAAGTGGTATTAACACTTCACGCAATCTTGATTCTATCTCTCTGTTTATGCAGCCTAGAATTGTTGAAGCGATAGAGAAGCTGTCCACATTACTGCTTAGTTTGGCAGAGTAATGACAGGGAAATTTGGGGAAAAAAAATCTACCCTAAATCTGTAGGGTAGAAATTACCGTGATACTCTAGCCATTACATTGCACTGACTTTCAATTCTTGCACTCAAAGCAACTTCTTGAATTAAGGGTGTCCTCTGAGATAACCTTCTTCCCTATTGCATCTGTGTTCCTGCCAGGTTCCAAGGCCTTCTTTGAAACTAGCTCTGGTTAGGGACTCCCAAGATAATAGCTATCCAAAGTAGAGCCCACAGGTTTGTCTCCCTCTGTTACGGGCAAACTTGTGAAATAAGAGAAAGTGATAGGAATGGATTCCTATTAAAGCTAGGATGGAAACATCCAAATAGCCATTAGATGGTAGCAAAAAAAAAAATTAGAACGATGACTTTCTACACTGGTCATTCAGAATTTGGCAGTACAGGTAGACTTTAGAGCCACGATGGCGAGCCTATGGCACGCGTGCCACAGGTGGCATGCAGCGCCCTTTCTGTGGGCATGCGAGCCGTCAGCTCAGCTGTGCCACGCATGCGTGGGCTCCTCCTGCCAGCCAGCTGGTCTTTGAGTCTCTGCCGTGCATGCGCGGGGGTGGGGCGCATGCGAGGGGCATGTGCATTGCATTTTGGGGATTTGGGCGCACACACATGTGCTTTGGGCACTCGGTCCGGAAAAGATTAGCCATTAACTGCTTTAGAGCATGCTTAACCCTAAATCTGAACTAAGGTTATATAGCTACTGTATTCATATAACATACTGTATCCAAACAAATCATACTTTGCAGTCACCAAGTTCACACAACCTGCTAAAGGAGCCATTTGTTTCTTACAACGTAAACTAGAAACCACCCAACTGCTTGTTACCTGAGGATCAAAAGATAGAGCTCTGACTTCCAAACGTGAATTGGAATACAGGGAATTCTCGGCTTACAACCATAATTAGGGCCAGAATTTTTGTTGCTAAGCAAGGCGGTCGTGAAGTGAATCACATCTGAGTTTTTATGACCTTTAGCGCCATGGTTGTTAAGTGAATCACTGCAGTCCTTACGGAAATCCAGCTTTGCCGGTCGACTCTGCTTGTTGGAAACCAGTGCGAAGGTCACAAATGGTGATTATGTGACCCCAGGATGCTACAACCATCATAAATACAGGCTGGTGGCCAACTGCTGTGAATTTTGATTGTGTGGCTGTGGGGATGCTACAGCGGTTGTAAATGCAAGGATTGGGTTTCTTTCGGTGCTACTGTAACTTCAAACGGTTGCTAAATGAACTGTTTTAAATTAAGGACTATCTATAATCCCTCCTCCTCCTCCTTCTCCTTCTCCTTCTGCTTCTCCTTCTCCTCCTCCTCCTCCTCCTCCTCCTCCTCCTCTTCCTCTTCCTCTTCCATATCCGTCATCGGACATTGGCAATCCTATTTTTGTCAACAGCCGCACAAAAAAGTGCTGCTGAGTTTTGTCCAAACCAATCCCTCAGATTTTGAAGCCATGATGATAATATGATATAATCCCTGGCTTTTTAAAAAGAAAAACAAATCTATCATAGAATAGAAAGAAGAGTAGAGTAGAGTAGAGTAGAGTAGAGTAGAGTAGAGTAGAGTAGAGTAGAGT
>WNWU01000095.1:427221-444850 GCA_012654045.1 Ptyas mucosa
TTTATTTTTGCAGGCACTGATCTACTCATGTATTTTAGCAGGCACTGATCTACTCGTTTATTTTTGCAGGCACTGATCTACTCATGTATTTTAGCAGGCACTGGTCTACTCATTTATTTTTGCAGGCACTGGACTACTCATGTATTTTTGCAGGCACTGATCTACTCATGTATTTTTCCAGGCACTGGTCTACCCATTTATTTTTGTAGGCACAGATCTACTCATGTATTTTTGCAGGCACTGGTCTAGTCATTTGTTTTCTTTTAACACTGATCAGCTGTAGGGCGGCCCTTTGAAGCCCCGCGGCAAGAGTTTAAACAGTTTTTTTCCCTCTAGCCATCAGTTGGGACTCAGGAGGCAGCAATAGATTGGGGGTGGGGCCAAATAAAAGGTAAGAATAACACGGGGGGGACGCGGGGGAGGGCAGAACCGGTTCGGTGATGTCATATCATCACCGCTACCAGCTCGGGAGAATCGGGCTGAACCGGGAGGAACCCACCACTGGATAGAAGCCTCCAAACCTGTTTGATGGCCAAAAAGCCCAACCCAACCCTGCCCAATAACACAAACTGGATTAATGATAGCATTTGACATAAGGGGAGATTCTTGCCCTCAAGATATGGTTTATCCCGGGGCAAAACCATTACTTTAGAGCAGTGTTTCACAACCTTGTCAATTTTAAGATGCGTGGACCGACTCCCAGAGCTGGCTAGGGAATTCTGGGAGTTGTCAGCATCCGAAAGTTGTCAAGGTTGAGAACCACTGAGTTCAAAAAACAGCCAGGACAAAAAAAGGGCTATGACTAGGACAGTGGCATTTCTAGATAGTCCTCGACTTACGATCACAATAGAAGCCAGAATTTCCGTTGCTAAGCCAGGCAGTGATTTTAAGTGATTTTTATCACCTTTTTTACCATAGATGTTAAATGAATCACCTAGTCGTTAAGTGAAACTGGCTTCTACTTTGCTCATTGGAAGTCAGCTGGGAAGGTCATAAAATGGGGATCACGTGACACCCTCCCCCTCTCCGGAAAACTGCAGCGAGCGTAAATACATGTCGGTTCCAAGACCCTGGATTTTGGTCACGCAGCTGTAGAGACGCTGTAATAATTGTTGTAAGTGTGGGGACCCGTCGTAAGTCACCTTTTCAGTGTCTTCGAATGGTCACTAAGCAAATGGCTGTAACTTGTCGTTTTTTAAAGATAGGTCATGTGTCAGGGCACATGATTGTTGCCTTGTGCACGGCACAGATGATTCCAGAACTTGGGTACCGCTCCACCAAAGTATGGGTTTGATGTCTTGGCAGGAGTTCAGATTGGGAATATATAGCTCTACTGCCAAACCAGAATTTTTGCAGAATCTTACAAGTACTACATGTCCCGGTAGCCTTAAATGACCAGAAATTGTATTCGGTAACTAATGGAACTCCATACAATAGAAAGAGTAAGCAGAAGGTAGAGAAATAGGTGGTTATATATGCTTCCTCTACCTGTGGTTTGATTTCTATGCTAATTACAGAGGTATAAAGGCAGGAGACAGAAATGGCCTTACCTACTATTGGTTTTGGCTCTGCCTACGGATGGCATAGGACTTATGAGGCTCTAAAGAAATCACTTTTCAAGGGGAAAAAGGTCCTATTCCTCAACGATAAGGATGTTGTGTCTCAGACATTGGAATTTGAGACATGTGGAGCAGAATTGATGGATATAAGGTGGCGCAGTGGTTAGAATGTAGTACTGCAGGTTAACTCTGCCCACAGCCAGGAGTTTGATCCTGAGAGGCTCAAGATTGACTCAGCTTTCCATGCTCTCGAGGTCAGTAAAAGGAGGACCCAGGATGTTGGGGCCAATAGGCTGACTCTGTAAAACCGCTTAGAGAGGACTGTAAAAGCACTGTGAAGCGGCATATATAATATATCTACTATATATATAATATATATAATGTGCTATTGCTACATGTTATGAATTGGGACATTGCCAATCAGTGACCTACATAAAACGGCAGAACTGGTAGTATGGACAGGAACCAAGAATACGACTCAGTATTAAAAAAATAAAATAAATTAAAAATAAAATAAAATAAAAAATGCAAAATGAAAGATGGGAAACTAACCAGCAACCTTGGCATTGGTTAGTGCTTTTGTTTGGGGTGAATTTTCACCCTCTGTCCTGGACATTTGGGGAAGATTTGAGAAGAGGGGAAAATTCTGCCATATACTATTTTTCAGAGCAATGTTTTAAAGCTTTGTAGGAAATGCTACGGTATGAACCTCATAAGCGTGGACTCCAACTCCCAGAATTCCCCAGCCAGCATAGGGGAATTCTGGGAGTTGAAATACATACATCTGAAAGTTGCTGGGGTTGAGAAATGCCATCCTGGACCAAAATTCAAATAACAGCTGCTGTAGACCAGCTGATGATGCTGAGAGTTATGCTTGGCTCTTTGAGACTGGGGTGGTGGGGGTGGTGGCAATGGGCTCCATAATGTAGGTTTAAACCTAACAATGCCAAGAGATGGATTTTTTACATTTGAAAATCTGCATGGAGTTTTCAGAAATTAATATAACTTGTGTATGCATATATCCCCTTAAGAAAATATGTGTGTTTCAATAGAAAATATCCCATATACGTTGGTACCACGGAGAAAACGGTGAACAAGGGACTTGTAGTCATTAATTCTACTACCTGGTTACCAACAGCTTGATGGTCAGTGCCTACTTACTCGCTGTTCTCCATCCTGAAGATTCTCTATGATTCAACTGGACTTGGTTAGCCTTTAAAATTGAAGATAGCTTTTAGTTGTATTGAAGGCGACATTAAAATAAAGCAAGCAATTACCCTCATGAGTCCGTGAGGAACCCAAGCTTCGGGGAGATCCTAACAGGAATCTGAAATCTCTCCATTCATTTGTCTTTCCTGTTAGCTGCTCTAAATTCTTAAATGTTCCCTTCCACAATCCCAATGCCATGTTGGCGGAGACATCTGGAGGTGCAGTACCAACGCATCTAGAAGTGCGCCAGGGTATATACCATACATATCTGCTAGCTTCACTCCGTTTCGGAGGCATAAACTAATATATCGTTGATATTTTGAACAGAAACCACACACTTTGTCTTAACAGCTGGACCAAGGGGCTGGACATAAGTGCTTAGAGGATTTTCATAGGCCATGTAATTCAGGGCAAGAGGGGAAGGAGGAGAAGGAGTAGCCAGCTTTACGGGGACAAATGCACAAAATTAACATCTGTTGGCTTCTGGGAATGACCTAATTTCAGGTCTGAGCTGATGCCAGGAAGCTATGGCAACATATACTGCAGGGGTCTGCAAAGCCCGTCAGCACAAAGGACTCATAAATAGCAAAGGTGTGTCCTTGTGGCCAGGTCTGGCACATATCAGTGCCATAGTGAAAAGGCCATGTTGGCTTTTCCCACCAAATCAGGTGGTGAAGGACGTGGAGGAGATCCAGTTGATCTCCCATAAGAACAGAAAGGAGGTTGGGGAGAAGGAGGAACTGTCCTAACGTCTTGCGACACCCGGGTTGGTCAGCTCATGTAAAACTATGAGGAATGTCTTTATCCCTCCTCTCAATTTTAAATATACAGGGGGTCCTCGACTTACAACAGTTCATTTAATGACCATTCAAAGTTATAACAGCATCGGGGGGGGGGGAGTGAGTTATGGCCAGTTTTCACACTTACGATCATTGCAGTATCCCCGTGGTCATGTAATGAAAATTTAGAGTGTTGGCAACTGACTCATATTTATGACGGTTGCAGTGTCCCGAGGTCATGTGATCCCCTTTTGCGACGTTCTGAGAAGCAAAGTTGACGGGGAAGCCAGGTTCACTTAACAAATACGGCAAGAAAGGTGAAAAAAAATGGGATCATGCGATCATTGTTTTCGACTTTCCCAGGGGGCTTCCCAACAAGCAAAATCAATGGGGGAAGCCAGATTTGCTTAATGACCACATCAGAGGTGGGTTTCAGCAGGTTCTGACCAGTTCTGGAAAAACGGTAATGGAAATTTTGAGTAGTTCGGACCGGTAGTAAACCAGCAGTAAAAATGCTGACTGGCCCCGCCCCCATCTATTCTGTGCCTCCCAAGTCCCAGCTGAGCAGGAGGAAATGGGGATTTTGCAGTAACTTTCTCCTGGATTGGGGAGGGAATGGAGATTTTACAGTATCCTTCCCCTGCCACACCCACCAAGCCATGCCACGCCCACCAAGCCACACCCACAGAACCGGCAGTAAAAAAATTTGAAACCCACCATTGTACCACATGATTCGTTTAACAGCCATGGCGATTCACACGGTGGCGCAGTGGTTCGAATGCAGTACTGCAGGCTACTTTTGCTGACTGCCAGCTGCCTGAAATTCAGCAGTTCGAATCTCAGCAGGCTCAAGGTTGACTCAACCGTCCATCCTTCCGAGGTCGGTAAAAGGAGGACCCAGATTGTTGGGGGCCATAGGCTGACTCTCTAAACCGCTTAGAGAGGGCTGTAAAGTACTGTAAAGCGGTATATAAGTCTAAGTGCTATTGCTATTAATGATCACCGCAAAAAATACTGCTGTAAAATCAAGTATGGCTCACTGACCACATAGCTTAATGCTGGAAGTTCTCGTCCTAACTGGTCCTAAGTCAAAAATTTATCTTCATGTACGTATTCTGAAACTTGCATACAGCATTTTTATGGGGCCTTTTCGCTATAAACTATTATCTGCAAAGTGGCAGTGGGAGCCGAAAAGGGCCCCATGAGGTTCCCCCAGAATCTTCTTCCAAGCCCAGATTCCCTTCTCTGTAAGCTTGGTGGAACATTTCCAACTTACGGGTGGAAACAAAGGATTCAGAGGGGTGGTTGCCGAGGCGAGGGGCATGTGTGGGTCAGAAGTGGTGGCAGAGACACTGAGTGGGAGAGGTATGTCAACCAGACAGGAGGGCTGGCGGAACTGATGGCAATTGAATGAGCCCTTGATACAAAGGGTCTATTGTCCAGCCCCCCAATTCGGGCCCTCTCAAGCTGCCAGCTCTGGCAATTCTCCCTCCCAGCTTACAAAGTGACAATATGGCCACACACACCCTCTCTCTCTCTCTCTCTCTTTTTCTCTCCTTCCTGGCTCACTTCTGGAAGATTTTCTGAGCAAAAGAGAATCTGTTTGGAGATTCAGCCACACCTCAGTTCTATAAAGCCCACAAGGTCACATACGAAGGCGTTTCTGGTCCAGCAGAGAAAAGACGCTGTTCAACGCCAAGTCAAGGGATGGCTTTTCCGAGAATCCCTGAAACGGATGATGCGTTTGAATGGATGCTTTAGATCTTTACTCTGCCTGTCCATGCCGGAAGAGGTGTTCCTTGTGACTTAAGAAGATTCCCACCGGCAAGAGTCCAATACCCTAAACCAGGGGCCCCCAACCTTTCGGATCTCAGGGACCACTAAATTCATAATTTTAAATCCCATGGACCACTAATATGATCTGCCTAATGACCGGCTGGGTGGGCTTGGCTAGGTGGTCATGTGACTGGGTGGGCGCGGCCAACTTGATGTCACTCACATCGAAGGGCACCTCGCCAATCTCTACTCACCTCTCCCAGCCAATCCTCACCTCCCTGCCCAGGCTCCTTAGGGCCCCAACAGGAAGCAGTTGTTGGAGCTAAGCAGCCACCATGAGAAAGAGTTGGCAAAACAGCTGGGTCAGTTCAGATTGGATCTGGCCGAGAAGGAGGCTCAGCAGAAGCATCTCACTCAGGACTACGAGCAGAGGCATTCCAAGCAGAGGGAAGACCTGCGGGAGTGCAAGGCCAGGAGGCTCAGTGGGCTGAGATGGTCAGCCAGTTCCAGGCCATGATGCAGTCCCACTGGAACGAGGCCCTCCAGCTCTTCGCCACCAGTGGCACTTCCCTCCAGCCTTCGCCCAAAGCCCCACACCAGGAGGCCGAAGCAGACCCCAAGTCGAAATTTCTGCCCCACTCCAACCCACACAAAAAGACCCTGAAGAGGGAGACTCTCTGCAACAACAAACATTCATTGCACGTATCCGGCCCATGGGCCGTAGTTTGAGGACCCCTGATTTAGTGCAATATTAAAAAATGCAAATATTTTTTCTGCGGACCACCAAAATTTTCCTGCAGACCACCAGTGGTCGACGGACCACCAGTTGGTGACCGCTGCCCTAAATGATGTTCATGAAACACCTGGAAAAGCCGCCGCTGACATTTTTTCTTGAACGAATGTCAGAAGAACGAACTTTATTCCACTATTTCTCTTGGTCTCGTAACCATTCAAGAAGATTGAGATCTGGTGATAAGCATCGATGTATTTATTCGTCCCCGACGTATCATCGCCTTCACACCCACTTTTTCTTTTTCTTCTTTTTTGCCATTGACGGACTGCTCCCATTGTTGTTCCTTTTCTTTCCTTTATTTTCTTTTTATAGCCACTTTTTACAAAATGCGGCTCAGCCTCAAACCCCCTTCAGCCCCCCCCCCCCGATGTTCATCATAGGAAATTTTTTCCTTAATTAGGTTGCCTGGCAGGGAATCAGTTTTGTGACTGCAGAGCCATAGCAGAGAGGGAGGGGGGAGGGGGGGGAGAGAGAGAGAGATGGGCAGGAGGGATAGAGAAATGTGTACACCAACCACATAAAAGATCCTGGTGGATTTTTTTTTTTTATTTTTTTTTTTTTGCACATTCACACTTTTACAGTCGGGGAGAAGAAGTAGACGTCCTGCATTTTTCCCAGAGCTGGGGAACAAGGGATTATCCAGAAATGGCTGAGGTGGAGAATTCACTGCCTTTGGCAGGCCACGATATCTTTTGCTCTCGATTCTAATTAATTCCCAAAGGTGAATTTCTTCCTGAACCCTCTGGGCTAACTTTTGCCTGGATGGAGGAGCGACTCGGCCTCCCCTCGGATACCTCTCTCTAGTTCCGTGGGGTGGACAAGAGTTATGTGTGCTTTCATTCCCCCCTTTTTTTTCCCTGCAGTTTTGGCACAATGGACTGCAGATTTCACGCATATTACCAGGCAGAAATTCAGCAGTTCAGTTTAGCCTCTGTGCCGCTTCAAAAGGGATTTGCTGTGAAGCATGGAAATACGAGGCAAGGGCGTCCTAGAGCCTGAGGGATGCGATGTGGGGAAGGAGGGAGAGAACCAATGTTGGGGGGGGGGGTGTGAATGTAAGTGTTTTGGAACAGGGAATACTTGGTTCTCAGCAGGCCTCCGTTGCAGTAACCATTGGGCCATTGCTTCTTTCTTTGCAAAAGCACCAAATGCCTTCCAGATGTTTTTGGATTTATACCCATATCAACTTCAGGCAGCCTGGCCAGTGGCAAGAGGCTCTGTCTGTTGTGGTTTAAAATAACAGCTCTTGCAGTATAGCATATCAAGAGGGGAGGGCCCATCTCGCTCTAGGTGGTTTTGCACAACGTACTTTACCCACTTCCATATCTGGTGGCTCCATTCACCCCAAATGCTAAGCCGGATTGGTTGCAATCTTGGTTAGGCTTTTTTTAATGGCTTGCCAGGTTGTCTGAGCCCAGATGTTAATTTACAGACCAATACACTCTTGTTGTTAGTTGCAAAGTCGTGTCCGACCCATCACAACCCCATGGACAACAGTCCTCCAGGCCTTCCTGTCCTCTACCATCCTCTGGAGTCCATTTAAGCTCACGCCGACTGCTTCAGTGACCCCATCCAGCTACCTCATTCTCTGCCGTCCCCTTCTTCTTTTGCCCTCAGTCTTTCCCAGCATTAGGCTCTTCTCCAGGGAGTCCTTCCTTCTCATTAGGTGGCCAAAGTCTTTGAGTTTCATCTTCAGGATCAGGCCTTCTAAAGAGCAGTCGGGGTTGATCTCCTCTAGGACTGACCGGTTGGATCGTCTTGCAGTCCAAGGGACTCGGGAGTCTTCTCCAGCGCTCTACAAATCAGCAAAAAAAAAAAAAGTTAATTCAAAAACTTAAGTTTTTATTATTAGGAATACAAGCTTGGAGAACCTGGCTGCCTCTTACATCTATCCTGATATCTGCATTCCTAGTGCCTCCTGTTGATCTGGGTTCATTGATCAAAGCCATTAATCTATTTCAGATGTGTGGGGACGGCCCACCTCTTGAGTTAATCTGAGACGCCTTTGTTTCTAATCTTAACTTGTCTTGTGCAGGCACCTGGTTCTCATGCCAAAAGAACTTGCTCAGGATAGATGATAAACAGTTCCTGCCTCTTCTCACAGTCTATTCCTGTTCTCCTGATAAGTCATTACATTCAGACACTTCTTGTGAGTCCTGGCCTCCCAAGCTGTCAACAGAACCCAGATCTGCTAACTTCTCACCAGCCTCAGAGATGTAGGCCCAAATATGGCTTTGTGCTGCGGACTGGAGGTCCTTCGTGGGATGTTCATTCCACGATTTAAAGCTAAACACTCGTCAGATGTGTTCCTAATGGTTCCTAGGAGAAGGTGAAACATAACAATAATTGAAACATCAAAACCATCTCTCTTTCCTCAATTCACAGAATAGAGCAGACACACACAGCGTTGGAGAATGTGACACGCACACACGCACGCACACCCCGCCGCCCATCCCAAGTTCACATAATTACTCAGCTATTCATTCTGTGAGTGACAGGCTGTCATCATTATTTTTGAGATGGAACAGTGGAGTGTCTTTCAAAGGCTTGGAGTCACTTGAAAGACTCCACTTTTCCTTGTCCATTTCAGCTCTGAAGAGAGGAACAAATGTAGTGCGATTAGAAAGAAAGAGCTCAATCATCTCTCTTTCCATCCCACCCTACTGCCTGGTCTTTCAGCCACTGCACCCCTACTTTTCCAGAGCTCCCCGTCCAATCCCCTTCCATGGCCATGCAGCTTCCATTTCTCTTCTGCTATTTGCCCAGGCTCTTGCTGACACACTACTTGGGGTCTCATACATCGGAGTTGCATTAGCCAGAATTGGAAAACAGTAACTTCTCTATAGCAACCGGCAGAAGTTCCTAGAGCCATGATGGCGAACCTATGGCATGCGTGCCACAGGTGGCACGCGGAGCCATATCGGTGGGCACATGAGCGTTGCCCTAGCTTAGCTCCAGTGTGCATGTGTGCACCGGCCAGCTGATATTCGGGCCTTCTGGGCCCACCAGAAGTTGGGAAACAGGCTGTTTCCAGCTTCCGGGGGGTGGGGTGGGGAAGGCCGTTTTCGCCTCCACAGGCTCCTAGAAAGCCTCTGGAGCCTGGGGAGGGCAAAAAACAGGCCTTCTGGTCCCACTGGAAGTCAGGAAACAGGCCATTTCCGGCCTCCAGGGGGGTGGGGAAGGCCATTTTCACCCTCCCCAGGCTTCTAGAAAGCCTCTGGAGCCTGGGGAGGGCGAAAAATGGGCCTACCAGCCCCACCGTGCCATCATGTGCCAAAAGCGGGGGGAATGCGGGGAGGCGGGCGTATGGGGGTGGGGTGGGGTGCATTAAATTATGGGTGTGGGCACGCACGTGCGCGACCTTCCCACGCTGCCCCCGCTTTTGACACGCGATGGCAAAAAGGTTAGCCATCACTGTCCTAGAGCAAAGAGTAGCTTCCAGTGTCATAGATGGTGAGCTGAACTACAGCTTTTAAGTAACACTGCTGTATAGGGTGCTCTTGTGAGTGGTGGAATGCTCTTGAAAGTCTCCAGATGAAAACCCCAGGTAGATGCCTTCCTTTGGTTGGTCATAAGAGTGTGTCTGTGGGTGTGTATTTGTAAATGAGAGAAATGTAGACAATTTACCTAGGAATACTGTTGACTCACATTTTAGGAGACCTTTGACAAAATGGTCTCAAAGGAACTGTGTCTGCCGCCGCTTCTTTCTTCCCATCTCTGTTTGGTCCCCGAAGGACATCCTTGCCTAGAGGAAACATCAAGGAAGATGGAACTGCTGATCCATCTCTTGCTTTTTGTCACTAGGTGCAAGCTTAAAGAGAACACCAGACAGAATCAGGAAAGAATTAAAAACTAGAAGCCCTAGAAACCAGTGGTGGGATTCAAACTTTTTTTACTACTGGTTCTGTGGGTGTAGCTTGGTGGGCGTGGCAGGGGAAGGATACTGTAAAATCTCCATTCCCTCCCCACTCCAGGAGAAGGTTATTGCAAAATCCCCATTTCCTCCCAATCAGCTGGGACTCGGGAGGCAGAGAATAGATGTGGGCGGGGCCAGTCAGAGGTGGTATTTACCGGTTCTTCGAATTATTCAAAATTTCCGCTACCGGTTCTCCAGAACTGGTCAGAACCTGCTGAATACCATCTTTGTTAGAAACTCAGGAGCAGTTCTTCCTACTTGGAGTAGCCAATTGCCATCTCTATATGTCAAGAATGCTCAAAAAGAGCTCTGATGGCTCAGTAGACTAAGGCAGTGATTAACATCCACTTACATCTGCTGCCTTCAAATACTGCAAGTTCAAATCCCACCAGGCTCAAGGTTGACTCAGCCTTCCATCCTTTCTAAGGTAGGTAAAATGAGGACCCAGATTATGGGGGCAATAAGCTGACTTTGTATAAAAATATACAAAAGTATGAAGGCTATTGCTTAACATATTGTAAGCCGCCCTGAGTCTCCGGAGAAGGGCAGCATATAAATCAAATTAAATTAAAAAAATAATAAATAAATAAATAAATATGAGCTGAAACTATGCTTCTTTTAGGAGTGGTGTCAGGGGAGTAGGTGGTTTGGCATAGAAACTAAGTTTGACTTGATTCGATTTACAATGAATTAAAACGAATCAATTACATTCGTCAGTATGATTTCTTAATCGTTAGGGACTTCTGTTCCATTAACCACTGGAACCAGGTACCATCCAAAGCGTTCTGAAAGCCACACTGCAGCCCTCATGGCTACGATCAGCCACTCCTGCTCTAACGTCTTAAATTGCATCAACAGTTCAGAGACACGAAGAGGTTCTTAACACCACTTGCAATAACCAGACCGGTTCTACATTTCCTGATGCTCACGATGATACGCTTAAGAATTCGTACCAGTTGTAAGCAGAGTTCACTTCAATGTTTTTCAGAAGGTTGGTCATCTGAACCTGGTCCTGCTTCTCTCTCTGGAGTATCTAAAAGCCCAAGAGAAGTGGGTTATTCTGCCTTTCTGACTGCCATCCAGGCCTTTGTCTTTAGCCGATTCTGTGTCGCAGTCTTCTTGACCCTCTTGAAGGGATTATCCCACTATTCAGATCCTAGTGGAGTGAGTAAACTTCTCAACAATAGAACAAAAGGCCAACCCTTATTGGATTGCAGTTAAGCAGGCTTTATGTCGGAGGGATCTGTGCAGCAAAACAGACTCCCTTCAGCTCCTTGAATCTTTAACAGCTTCCTGGTGGTCAAAAGGGGCCGAGAGTAGATTCCTCAAGGGCAAACAGCTTTTCATGGGTAACTGGATTTATTTCAGCTAGGAAATTACCCTAACTTAAATCTTCTGGGTGTGTTGGACTACAATTCCCATTTTCCCTAACACAAGTCAACCTAATGGGATTTGCAGACCTACAGATCCCAGGGGAAGACATCTGCGTGGGGACACTTGTTTGCCATCAAGGTACCAAGGAACCTATATTTGAAGGATATGGATCTGTGTTGTCGTTCATGAACATTTATGTTGTTGTGATTGGACGATGCTGGGTCCAATCAGCAATCAGTATGGAGAAACTATGACATCCGTTTGTGTAAGAGACCTCTTGAATGGCGACAGCGCTCATTTTAAGAGTCAGTTAACAGAATAAAAGCATAACAGAGTTAGAAGGGACCTTGGAGATCTTCTTGTCCAACCTCTTGCTCAAGCAGGAGACCCTATACCATTCTGGACAAATCGCTGTCCAATCTCTTCTTAAAAACCTCCAGTAATGGAACACCTACAATTTGCAAAGGCAAGCCATTCCACTGATGAATTATTCTCACTGTCAGGAAATTTCCCCTTAGTTCTAGGTTGGATCTCTCTTTTTTCCATCCATTACATCTTGTCCCTGCTGTCAGGTCCTTTGGAGAATAGGTTGTTCCCTCTCTTCTTGGTGACAACCCCTCAGATATTGGAAGACTGTTATCATATCACCCCAGTCCTTCTCTTTATTAGACTAGACCAGGGGTCTGCAACCTTAAACACTCAAAAGAGCCATTTGGACCTGTTTCCCACAGAAAAGAAAATACCAGGAGCCACAAAACCCTTCCCTGATTATTTCTTGAACGGCCACAAAACTAGCATATGTAGTTGAATTAAATGTTCTGTTTTCTTCTGAAACTTTCCTTGGATTTATCCATGGTTGGTCTACCAGGGGTTGAAAAGCTCAATAAATCGGGTGTCGCACATTGGCGGTTGTGACACATATTTTGAGTGACAGGGAGCCACAGCAGAGGGGTGAAAGAGCCACAGGTTGCTGACCCCTGGATTAGACGCCCAGTTCCTATGTTTTAGCACCCAGCAGCCTAATTATCTTTGCTGCTCTTCCCCGCACTCTTTCTAAAGTCTCTTTTTTGTTTCTTTATAAATCTATTTCACTCTTTCATTAAAGAACGGGATTCAAAAGTACAACGCCCTCCGTAAACGAATGGAATAATAAGATCAATCTTACAGGATCTACCCATCGATTCACACGCATGTCACCATGATCCCGTTGACTGTCCGCTCCTGCCTTGATTTAAGTAGAAAGAAAAGCTCTAGGATTCTAGTCTTCCGATAGTACATTGGTATGCGCACACCTGTCCGTGTACAATCCTGGATGCCTGCCAACTCTGAGCTACCTTTAAATGCATTTGCCAAGAGCGACGCAGAGAAGGCAGGAAAGAAAAGTAGTTTCCTAGGAGTACTGTGGAGCATAGCAGAACTTTTCTTGGCCGAAGAGCAAACTCGCAGCGCAGCAGGCTGCACCTGAGCATCTGTGTGGAGAGATAAGGCTACGCCAGGAACCTGAGGGCAACGGTGTCATCTTTAAAAGTAATAATAACAAGGCACGCTCTATCTCCCTTTTCTTCTCCTCCACATTTTAGGCCTTTTTTTCAGCTCTCACAAAAGAGAGGAAGAATGCAGCCCTTACTCTAGAGAGTAAGCCCCATTGATTTGGTAATTCAGTAGGAATTGTTTCTGTGTAGGCAAGCTTTGAATTGCAGTGGGAAATGGCTTTGGCCACCGGAAGAGAAATTACACCGGGAATATGCAAGAAACACATTCTGATCGTTATTGGGGGTTGATGTTGGCAAAACACAGGCCCTGGTAATTGGAGGATTTTATTTTACAAAGAGTAAAAATGGGCTTTCCATTTTATTACCTTACGCCTTACGCTTGGCATTTCTTACTGGTTGTCCGGGCAGGGTTTGTGAGTGTCGCTCTGAATTGCAAAGTGAGGGATGGGGAGCTGTTGCTGTACTTTCCTGTTCTACTTCCCCATAGGAAAAAAGGCCCACTGTGTTGAGGCCGGACAGCAGATCTGCCAGTAGATTCAGACAATGAGGAGGTTGGGGAGGAACGTGGGCCGGTCCTGGAGTCTGGGGAAGGCTCTGATGAGGGCTCTGCATCGGAGGCAGAGAGGGGGCCAGGGCCGCATGCCAGCTGTCAGCTGCCTTTGGAGTCAGACATCAGTGAGGCAGACAAACAGCTGGAGCCTGTTCCCAGTATGCGCATACGCAGAGTTGCCAGATGAAGGGAACAGCTAAAGGACAAGGGTCGACTTGGGAGTAAGGCCACAGGTGGACGATGAATGGCCCCTCCCAGAGGAAATAAAAGAGGAGCGAAAGGGGAGTGGAGTTTGCAGGAGGCAATTAGTTCATTCCTGCATTCTTGCCAAGTATTGTGGTGTCTGAAAGATATCGGCCTGGCCACTCTCCAAGCCTGATAAAAGTCGGTAATTGTGAACTATCTTGAAAGACTGTGGGAGAGGAAAGACTTTGCTGGAGAGGAAATTCACTGATAAAAGGGGTTTATCGGGACGGCTTCGTGCTGCTGAGGAAGTCTAGGTCGGAACACACTGGTGGAATTCTCTTTTGACACCTTCCCTTGGACTGTAATGGAAAACCAGAGTGGCACCAGAGTGCTGAGACGTCGATTGTGCAACGGATAATCCTCACTCGTTCAGCACATCCCCTGGTCTCCTCACAACCAAGCAAGTGCGAGATCTCCAGGGACCACTTGAGAGAAATTCCAAATGTCGTCTTGACAGATCCTGGGCAGTGGCCTATATCAGACACCACTCCCATGCCCTGGAATGCCTTTAGTTAAATTTCAAACGAAGATCATGCCTAGTCTTACTGGAGGGGAAAGGGATGGAGTTCACCTGAAATGTTTTGCATGCAAAGCAAATATCCCGTTAGCATATTGATAGGAGCATGGAAAATTGGCTCATATTGATGTCTGCCAACAACACTGCAGGTTTTCAGATAGGGCGGATTGGCCTTATTCAAGTTACAGGTGGCATAAATTTTACCTTTTAAAAAAAAAATGTACTAATACAGAACCGCTAATCACAGAAAAACACCTTACGGGTGGAAGGGGGCTGGGAAACCTGCTTTTAGATAAAATAGCGATGTCGATCCTCCATGTATAGAAGTGGTACAGTATGCCACTAGTAGCAGGCCCTGGAGCCAATATTGGATAAGCCTTGTGTTTTCTCCATTCCTGTAAACTTTCCAAGATAAATGGGCCACTGGCAGAAGCGAAATGCTGGTCTTGGCAGACCATCAGTCTGAATTCAGCAAATCAGTTCAAGCGTATCTCCTCTGAAGCTCCAGCCAAAAAGTCCTGATTTCTTCATTAGGATCACTAAACAGTCTGTGACTCTAAATCTTGGTTTTTGTTTTCGCAGGGTTGGCCGCCTATTTCTTTCAACAGCCGATGGATCAAGTAATTGTATCCGGTCAGTCGGTGACATTAGCATGCGTGATCATGGGCTACCGTGGCATGGTTCAGTGGACCAAGGATGGACTGGCCTTAGGGGGAGAGAGAGACTTACCCGGTAGGTCTGTCACGACCCCTATTAAGAGAGACATGGTAGATGGTTGGAGGAAGGACACCAGTGGTGGGTTGCTACCGGTTCTCCCCGGTTCATGCGAACCGGTAGTGGAAATTTTGAGTGGTTCGGAGAACCGGTCAATACCACCTCTGCCTGGCCCCGCCCCCAATCTATTCGCTGCCTCACGAGTCCCAGCTGATTGGCTAGAAGGTAAAAATCAGGGCTCACTTGACAAAGAAGAGGGGAAAAAAACAAGACAGGTAGCTTAAAATTGAGAAGCGAAGAGGCCTCCCAACTGATTGGCTAGAACCGATCCGCTCCTTGTAAACCGCTCGGTGGTGGTAGATTGGCAATTGAGGCCAAGCTGCCTGAAAGCAGTTTCCAATGCTCTCGGAGAACTGGCAAATACCACCTCTGGCTGGCTCCAAAGTGGGGTGGAAATGGAGATTTTACAGTATCCTTCCCCCTGGAGTGGGTTGGGAATGGAGATTTTGGATTATCCTTCCCCTGCCACACCCACCATGCCCACCAAGCCACGCCCACAGAACCGGTAGTAAAAAAAATTGAATTCCACCACTGACTCTAACCACCGCGCCACCGAGGCTCTTCCTAATTCAAACTCATCCTGAGCGACACAGAACTGAATTTTTCAATCCTGGTTTCATCCTTGTAATGGTGTGCGGGAAAGACCTTGGGAGACCAGGCAAAGAGATGCTGCCTAGAGAACGATCGGCTAAGAGGGAGCATAGCCCACAGCTGTACAGCGGGCATAGCAAGAGACTCGTTAGAAGAGACCATCCCTACGTTCTTAGGCTGCAAAAAAATAATGGTGGGAGATGTCTATTTTCCCACTTGCAAGATTCTATTAATCTAACTTTAGAATAAAGTAGAGTTAGTTTATCTGGTCATGTTTCGTATCTGATCTACCTGGTAAAAGCTGACATCCTACCCTATATGGCTTTCTCCACAGGTTGGTCCCGCTATTCTATTGTAGGAGATGCCTCTGCCGGTCAGCACAACTTACGCATCGACTATGCTGAACTAGACGACGATGCTGTTTACGAGTGCCAAGCCACACAAGCAGCCCTGCGCTCCCAACGAGCCAAACTTACTGTACTTAGTGAGTTCCCTTCCTGTTTTTATTGGTGAGACGATGCCAGTGTTTGAAAATCCCAGTTTGTGGTCTCCTGAAAAGCTATCCCCTAACTAATATATACCAAGAGGAACTCAAGCATCTAATATTGTCTGCCAGGGTCTCTTGTTGATTCTTCTGGTTCAGGGGTGTGAAACTCAACACCTGGGGGCTGGATCTGGTTCGCGTGGGTGCTTAGATCTGGCCCATAGGGCTGTCCTGGAAACAGCGAAGGACCAGCCTGCAGTGCATCTGCCATTTTACCCACCTCAGAAGGATGGAAGGCTGAGTCAACCTTGAGCCTGGTGAGATTTGAGCCTGCCAAATTGCAAGCAGCAGGCAGTCAGCAGAAGGAGCCTGCAGTACTGCACTCTAACCACTGCGCCACTGTGGCTCAGAATGAAACATCTGCAAGGAAACAAACCAAGTTCAGAGAATACCAAGGACTCCACAGTTCAACCCCAAGTTACAAATATGTGAATGAATTGTCCTGAGATTAGCCAACAGTTTGTCATTCTCAGACCTGCTTGTCTATAGCCTCTTTCTGAGACAAGGTTTTATTCAGGGACGTGATGGTCCAGTAGCTAAGATGCTGAGCTTGTCAATCGAAAGGTTGGCAGTTCAGCAGTTTGAATCCCTAGTGCCGCGTAATGGGGTGAACTCCCGTTACAAGTCCAAGCTTCTGCCAACCTAGCAGTTCAAAAGCACGTAAAAAATGCAAGTAGAAAAATAGGAACCACCTTTGGTGGGAAGGTAACAGCGTTCTGTACGCCTTTGCCATTGAATCATGCTGGCCACGTGACCACAGAGACGTCTTCAGACAGCGCTGGCTCTTCGGCCTTGAAATGGAGATGAGCAGCGTCCCCTAGAGTCAGGAACGACTAGCACATATGTGTGAGGAGAACCTTTACCTTTACCTATGACAAGGTAACCAACCATATCTCTCTGCCTCTGTTCTTGCAGTCCCCCCCAATGACCCTGAAATTCACAGTGGCCCCATTGTCCATGTCATATCCAACATCCCCTACAACCTTTCGTGCCGCGCAACTGGAGCCAAGCCAGCAGCCGAAATCACCTGGTATCGTGACGGGCAACGACAAGAGTCAGCTGTTTACTCCAAGGTGAGTCAACGAGGTTGAGCTTTGGTTCCCACAGAGTGTGGGAGCAACCTGGGAATTGGAGTAAGCAAGCCTGACAATTTTCCATCACTGGTGGTCAGAATTGCCCATTGGGGCAATGTCAGAGGGAGATTCAGTTTGGAAATAAAGTGGGATTACGTAGAACTGAGAAATAGTGGAAGACTCAAAGGTGCTTTTGTCCAAAAGGCAACTGGACTTGTCTTGGGTTGTTGTTGCTTTTGTCCTTTGAAAATGTTTCACTTCTCATCATCTCATTCAGAGGTCTGAAGAAGCTTCTTGGATGAGAAGCGAAACGTTTTTTAAAGGAGAAAAACAAGAACGTCCAGCTGCCTTTTGGGAAAAGCACCTGTGGGACAACCATGACCTAGATCAGTGATGGCTAACCTTTTTGCCATCGCGTGCCAAAAGCGGGGGGAG
>WNWU01000095.1:454850-465108 GCA_012654045.1 Ptyas mucosa
TTGTCAATTGAAAGGTTGGCAGTTCAGCGGTTCGAATCCCTAGTGCCGCGTAACGGGGTGAGCTCCCGGTTACTTGTCCCAGCTTCTGCCAGCCTAGCAGTTCGAAAGCACGGAAGAAAGAGGGAGCAAACCCCACACTCATAAGCCCCTGATGATGTTGTCTATGGTAGTTTCACAATGAAATGTCTGCAACTTAGCAACCAAGCTCAGAGAGCACCGAGGACTCCAAAACCTCTTCATGTGCTCCGGTTGGGTCTCTGTTTCCAGGTCCACCCATTATCAGTGCTGAATCAAGCCAGCAGACAGCAGTGGGAGCCAAGGCCCGTCTGGAATGCTTGGTGGAAAGCGTGCCACGGCCGGACAGGATCGTAAGTATTTCAATCTTCTAGTGATCTTCTAGTGACCTAGTGAAAGGGGTGCGGTGGCTCAGTGGCCAAGACGCTGAGCTTGTCAGCTGAAAAGTCGGCAATTCAGCGGTTCGAATCCCTAGTGCCGCGTAATGGGGTGAGCTCCCGTTACTTGTCCCAGCTTCTGCCAACTTAGCAGTTCGAAAGCAGGTAAAAAATGCAAGTAGAAAAACAGGGACCACTTTTGGTAGGAAGGTAACAGCATTCCATGTGCCTTTTTATTTATTTTATTTTTTATTTTTATTTATATTTATATGTCGCCTTTCTCCGGAGACTCAGGGCAGCTTACAATGCGTTAAGCAATAGCCTTCATACTTTTGTATATTTATACAAAGTCAGCTTATTGCCCCCACAAACCGGGTCCTCATTTTACCCACCTTAGAAAGGATGGAAGGCTGAGTCAACCTTGAGCCTGGTGAGATTAGAACTCGCAGTAATTGCAGGCAGCTGGATGTTAAATGCTGCCTTAATAGGAGGCATTAGCCTGCTACGCCACTCAGGCTTTGGCGTTTAGTCATGCCGGCCACATGACCACAGAGACATCTTCGGACAGCGCTAGCTCTTCGGCTTTGAAACGGAGGTGTGGGAGCTTCATCCCTGGAAGCTTTCAAGAAGAGACTGAGCTGCCATCTGTCAGAAATGGTGTAGGGGAGTTTTGGTGAACCTTGTTGGCACGTGCCAAAATGGGAGTGCGGGCACAGGTGTGGGGAAGCGCCAGAAACCAAAAGAGCAGCTCCTTGACATGCATGCATGTGCCGGGAAGCTGAGCTGGTCTTCCAGTTTCTGGCGCGCATGCGTGCAGGAAGACCAGCTGGCCAGCACACATGCGCACTACGGAACCTGGAAGCTCAGCTTCCGAGCACACGCATGCATGCCAAGGAATTGCTCTTCTGGTTTCTGGTGCTCCCCCACGCACAAACACCAGCCGGTCAGCACGCATGCGGTCGCCAAAAACTGGAAGAGCAACAGGCGATGGCTGGTGTGCCCGGAGAGATGGTTCTGCGTGCCATTTCTGGCATGTGTGCCATAGGTTCGTCATCATGGGTGTCGGGTCTGCTTGGGCGGGAGGTTGGACTAGATGACCTACAAGAACCCTGCCAACTCTGTTAATCTGTATTAAAGAACTACCCATACCCTTCAAATCCCTTTGGATCAGAGGTGGGTTTCAGCAGGTTGTGACCAGTTCTGGGGAACCAGTAGGGGAAATTTTGAGTAGTTCGGAGAACCGGTAGTAAAAATTCTGACTGGCCCCGCCCCCATCTATTCTCTGCCTCCCAAGTTCCAGCTGATCGGAAGGAAATGGGGATTTTTGCAGTAACCTTCCCCTGAAGTGGGGAGGGAATGGAGATTTTACAATATCCTTCCCCCGCCACGCCCACCAAGCCATGCCACGCCCACTAAGCCACACCCACAGAACCGGTGGTAAAAAATTTTGAAACCCACCACTGCTTTGGCTGGCCAATCTTGGTGGGGCCATCAGCAGCACCGCACATTTCTGCAGAAGATGAGGGGCCAACACCAAAAAGACTCTGACATTAAGGCCAGCAGTGGTTCAGGTCTTCCTATCGTACCAGTCTGAACCTGGTAGATTCTGACCACATGGGCAAATCTTCCTGCTAAGCTAGATGAAAGGACATTTATCCCCCAGGGATTTCTAAGAAGAGGCTCTATTACATATAGGCAGTGAGCTCATTTGCATGGCTGCTCCCGCTTCTGCCTTGCTGACCAGGAAAACTATGGCAACTGCTTTATTTTCCACCCATTCATATCCTTGTCATGTGTGCTTCAGAGAAGCCTCCAGGCCACTAGCAAACAATGAAGCACCACCTTTTTTTAAAAAAAAAAAGTGTAATTGATGGGTGTACAAACAGTTAAAAACAGCAAGAAGGCTGGAGTAGAATTATTAATGAAACAATAAGTCTTAAAATCCAATTTCTCATCTTCTCCCCCAAAGCACAGCAGGCTTAGGTTGCAAAAATACTCAGGCTTACCTGCTTGTCTCTGTGGAGAATTCTTTCCGTGTCGATGTGCAGTCCTGTTATTGCTCTTCTCCGAAAATCAAACCTATGCAAGACCATTAAATTACTGTAGGGAAGGGCCTGGGGGGGGGGAGGGAGGAAGAGGTGCCAAGAGAATCAACCCCAGAAAAGCTGCAGGCCATAATTACGCCGAGCAGGGCTCCATTTGAGGATGCAAACCAGCATTGTCCAACCGGATAGAGGGAGGGAGCCAGGGGTGAAATGCCACTGGTTCGCACCGATTCGGGCGAATCGGTAGTAATAAAAGCTACCAGTTCGTGTGAATCGATTGTAATAAAAGCTACCAGTTCGTGTGAATCGGTAGTAATAAAAGCTACCAGTTTGTGTGAAGTGGTAGTTTAAAAAATCTACCGGTTCGTCTGATCCGGTATTTCCAACGATCAGCTGTGCCGCGCGATTTAAGTCAGCTAGAAAGCAGGAAATCCTGCTTTCTAACGAATCTAAATCGCGCGGCACAGCTGTTCCCTCCCCTCGCTGTTCTACAGACCTTCTTAAGCCTCCTTTTTCCACGTGCAGCATATGTTTGACGCGCATCCCACATGCGCGGGCAACAAACTGGTGGAAAACCATGGAGGATTTCACCACTGGAGGGAGCCCAGATCGGGGACCACTTTTCTAAGCCAAATAAATGGGCTCCGGTGTCAATGTTAACCTATCCAGAATTTGTCAGCCCTGCAGAAGTTGAATACCAAAAGTTATAGCTACTAAAACTATTTTTATTAGAGGGTTAAGGAACAGAATCTTGCCATTCTGAATACGGCCTCCTCGCATCCTCCTTCCCTTTAGCTGCAAGAGAACTAGGGAAGCACATGAATGAGAGTAGATAAAGAGGTACCACTTCGGTGGGAAGATAACAGCACTTGTTGAAGATGTTTGGCTTCTCATCCAAGAAGCTTCTTCAGGTCTGACTGGATGGTGGTGGGGAATGGAAGGATTTATATTCCTTGCGGACAGCTGGTCATTTGCATTCTTTTAGAGAGTCGTTGAGGCCACTGGGAGGTTAATCTGTGTCCTCAGGGTCACCTGAGTCAGGCCAACCCGTTCTCCATGCCCATTTGCACTGTGACCCTGAAGAGTGGCCGAGGAGCTCCAAGTGGCCTCAACGACTGTCTAAAACAGGGGTGTCAAACTTGATTTCATTGAGGGCCACATCTGGGTTGTGTTTGACCTTGAGGGGCCAGGGTGGGTGTGGCCAGGGTGGGTGTGGCCAGCTCAACGCCACTCATGTCAGGTGCGCCTGTGGAGGCCTGAGTGCTCTGCCAGCAAAAACGGACTTGTGAGCTCTGTTTTAGGCTGCGACGGCCTCCTGCAACCCTCTGCCAGCGAAAAGGGAGCTCGGGAGGGCCACACGCGGCCCTCGTGAGCTCCGTTTTCACTGGCAGAGGCACCACGGGCTGGTCCTTCGTGGTTTCCAGGGCAGCCCCGCAGGCTAGATCTAAGCACCCTGCAGGCAGCATCCGGCCCACGAGCCTTGAGTTTGACACCCTTGGTCTAAAAGAATGCAAATGACCAGCCGTCCGCAAGGACTATATATCCTTCCATTCCCCACCACCATCCAGTCAGAACCGAAGAAGCTTCTTGGATGAGAAGCGAAACGTTCTTCAAAGAAAAAAAATCAGAAAGTCCAGTTGCCTCTTCGAAAAAAAGCTCACCTTTGGGACAACTACCTCCCCCGACATTTAGGATGGAATGGACGGTCTCAGTGCAGTATCTCAACCGTCAGCATTTTCTTTGACTGCCAAGCCAAAGGAGGATGAATTTTTGCAAAATCAAAAGCCGGCTGTCTGGGCATCACTGCTTTATTTGCAGATCACATACGGGTCACCGAATCCAGATTCCTGCGGCCCAGAACTCCGATGCTCTCAACTGCAGGGAACACCCAGGCTTTTTCTGCCTTTGATTTCTCCCTGAACAAGTAGATGAGACAGCATATTGCTGACTGGTGCAGCTTCCTCATGTGCTTGGTTTTCTAAGTAGCCGACGCGAACAGAAGTCCCCGATGCAGCTCGCGATACCACGACTTTCCGCAGTTCACATTTTTCTCTCCACGCATTTCCTTTCTTTCTTTCTGTTTTTTTTGTTCCTGTAAAAAAGGAAACCGTATCAATCAGCCAGCCACTAATACAACGCTAAGCTAAAAAGAATTTTTAAAATAGAACTGCAATCCCTGGGAGGGGGAGAGGAGGGGGGAAAGGAAGCTAGCTGTGCTCCCACCATACCAAATAGCCAAGAACAAACCAGCACAGAATTTGCAACTCCAAATCGCTTTCCCAGGGGGCTTCAAATGAAATTTGCAAATGTATATAGGTAACGAACAGCTTTTCTGAGCTGAAATGTCATCAGACTCCGGGCTCATATTACCATATGTGGTGGACATGTGTAGAAGCTAAAAGATACTGGACTATAATCCACACATGGTTGGAAAAAATGATAAAAAAAAACACACAGACTTTAAGCCAGAGATTTTTTTTTTAATTAGGAATTGCGCCAGAAATATACAATAGAGATTTGAGATATTTGATTGTGAATGTCTTAACAGCGGCTAGAATTGTGTTTGCGAAAAACTGGAAAAATGAGAAAATACCAACGCAAGATGAAAGTTATTAAGAAAATGAGTAAATGGACATTTGAAATTAGAGAACAAGAAGATAAACAATATTATGAGATATGGGATTTATTTTACCAACAGCTAGATAAGAAAGCATGGAAATGAAATAATATGAAATGAATGTTATAAATATAATACTTGAAAATCATTTTTATGAAGCGGTAAAGCCATTATTAAATAAATGATAAACGAGGATGTTTATTTGTTTGAAAATATGAGAAACTAAAGTCATTAGTAAATTTTGAATATGGAGATGAAGCACGGAAGATTTGTAACTGACCGACGCGCTGTTTGAAATTGTAATGGAAGATGGATTTATGTTTTATGTTTTGTTTAAAAATAAATTTTAAAAAAACAAAACAACAGCTTTTCTGAGCTGGTGATACCCAATTCGGTATGAGCCATGAGTGAAAAAAGTCAGCCAAGAGGTTTATTTTTGTAAAAAGGACTTCCAGATGGCAGCTGCTACTTAGATGCTTGCTCTCTGTATCCATGGCTAAACGACCACAATTGAGCCCAAAATTTATCTTCCTGGAGTGAGAGACTTGTTAAGTGAGTTTTGCCCTGTTTTATGACCTTTCTAAATGAATCATTGTTAATTTAATAACACGGTTGTTAAGTGAATCTGGCTTCCCCAGGGACTGCCTGTCAAAAGGCCACAAAAGGGGATCGCACCAGACACTGCAGCCATCATAAATATGAACTAGCTGCCAAGTGTCCAAATGTTGACCGCATGGCCACAGGGATGCAGCGGTCGTAAATGTGAAAAATGGTCCCAAGTGACTTTTTTCGGTGCTCTTTTAACGAACGGTCACTAAACGAACGGTTGTAAGTCGAGAATTAGTCCTCGACTTCCGACCGTTTGTTTAGGGACCGTTCAAAATTACAGCGACACTGAAAAAAAAGACTTGTGACCATTTTTCATACTTTACGACCTTTCCAGCATCCCCATGATCATGTGATCAAAATTCAGATGCTTAGCAACGGGTTCATGTTTATGACCGTTGCTGTGTCCCAAGGTCATGTGAAAGTCATTCTGACAAGCGAAGTCAGTGGAGAAACCAGATTCACTTAACAACCGAGGCAAGAAAGGTCGTAAAATGGGGCAAAACTCACGTAACAAATATCTCCCTTAGCAACAGGCATTTTGGGGCTCCATTGTGGTCGTAAGTCAAGGACCACCCTGTAGTTTTTCCCTGGTGCCCCTTGATCTCACCTTTCTTTCCTGCGCCAGGCCTGGGCATGGGGTGAACGGATGCTGGATACTGGCTCCCTGGATCGTTTCACGGTGGACACCGTAGTGACCGAGCAAGGGGTGCTCTCAGCTCTGCTGATCGACCCAACCCACGACGACGACTTCGCGCTTCCCTACAACTGCACGGCATGGAACCGCTTTGGCGCACGCTCCGTGGCAGTCAGTTTACGCCGCCAAGGTGCGTCTCCTTCTTTCGCTGGGCCACATTTGGTCATGGCTCAGTAGCCAGTTGTAACTAATTGGCTGGATTCGCACAACACACAATCCATCTTCATAGCACAGAACAGGGAGGGAGGGAGGAAGGGAAGATAGAAGGTAAGATAAGATGAGGGAGGGAGGGAAGGAAGGAAGGAAAGAGAGAGGGAAAGAAAGAAAGAAAAAGAAAATGAAGGGAGGGAGGGAGGGAAGAAGGAAACGGAAGGAGGGGGAAGGAAGGAAAGAAAGAAAGAAAATGAAGGGAGGGAGGGAGGAAAAGGAAGGAAAGATAAGAGATGAGGGAGGAAGAAAGAAAGGAAAAGGAAGGAAGAGAAAGAAAAAAGAAAGATAAGACGAGGGAGGGAAGGAAAAGAAAGAAAGAAAGAAAGAAAGAAAGAAAGAAAGAAAGAAAGAAAAAGATGAAGGGAGGGAGGGAGAGGGAGGAAAGAAGGAAACGGAGGAAGGAAGGAAGATAAGATGAGGGAGGGAGAAAAAGGAAGGAAAGAAGGAAAGATAAGGAAGGATGGGAGGAAAGGAAACAGAGGGAGGGATGGAGGAAAAGGAAGGAAAGAAAGGGAAAGATGAGGGAGGGAGGAAAGAAAACGGAGGGAGGGAAAAGAAGGAAGGAAAGGATCATTTGCAGTTCGGTGTATTATAGAAACTAGACGTAAGACCAATGCATGAAAATATCATTGTCTTAGCATATAGTCAAATTTCAATGACAGTCTGCTTGCCAGCACCTTTTGAAACTCGTAGATTTTTATTAAAAGGAAGGATAAGCAAACAGTGGTTCTCTTCATCAGGTGCAGCTGATCACCCCTTCCTAATTTGAATCTCCTCCTCCTGAAAGATGCTTTTTTTTTAACCCAACTAACTCTTAGTAGGTTAGAGAAACACCTGCCAGATGCAGCATCCACCTTGATTGGCATCTCGTGCAAACCCAGACCATTGGACTCTGGTGTCTTGCGCTTTGGCCAAAAAAAAGGAGTTAATTCCAGCAACCAGATTAAAAAGCTCGATGCTACTGTTTTCTCCCCACAAACCAAAAAAATGCTGCAAATTCATTACTGCGTTCCAAAGAGACGAATCTTTGCCGGTTCGTCTGAAGCCTTTGGAAGCAGGAGAGGGGAGCTTGCTAAAGAAGATAGTAGCTTTCTCCAGCTTGGAGTCTCCAAGTGGGAGTTGAAGACTGTAGTAGTCCAGAGATGAAACTAATCCAAGCCGTGTTTTTTTTTTCCCCTACCAAAGAGGTCCTGTCTGTCCTGATGCTGGGTGCTTTGGCTGCGTCCGGAGTTGTGGCTCTCTTGCTCTTAGTGGTCTTCGTCTCTCTCTGCTATCGACGTAAGCGCTGCGGAAAAGGTGAGCATTTCTGCAACTTTCTCTCACTCCTTCCCCTTTTTTTCTCCCTGGACTTTGCAGTCCTTCCTTGAGTTAAAACCCAGCCGATAGGCTAAGCCAGTGTTTCTCAACCTTTTAAGATGTATAGGTACAGTACATGTGGTACCAGGGATGTGCTGCTGGGAGTTTGCAGGGGTTCGGGAGTACCTCTAGCTAAGAGGAGGCTTAGTGGCTAAGACGCTGAGCTTGTCGATTAGAAAAGTCGGCAGTTCGGCGGTTCGAATCCCTAGTACAGGTCTCCTGTGTGAGCAGGGGGTTGGACTAGATGACCTCCGAGGTCCCTTCCAACTCTGCTACTGTTAGATTCTGGGCAGTTTGGAGAACCCCCAAATCCCACTCCAGGCTGTCGTTTTCACATTTTGTTACTACTGGTTCGCCGCATGCGCCCAGCCTAAAAAATGTGCCTAAATAGGACAGCTTAGAGCCAGGGTGGGCAGTCCGAACCGGCTGAATACCACTGGTCTGAATTCAACCGGTCCGAACCGGCTGAATACCACCTCTGGTGGAACCCCAAGTAGGGCCGTTTTATGGCTCTACCGAAGAAGTGGGGGAAAATCTCAGTTGATCAGTCCTTGATACAACTTCATCTTGTGTGAAAGGAACACACTTGTGTCCTCTGCATAATAACAACACCTTTGTCATTGGCCTGCTGATGCCATTGAGCCAATGATCTCATTTCCATTATTGGGGCAATGATCTCATTACACAGCTGACATAATGGGCAAGGTTTGCATAGTAGCATCATCACGCAAACCATGTAAATCATAGGGATGACATGTACTCCGATTTAATGGGCACTTCGGAATAATGAACTTGTCATTCCCTCCTTTTAGACCACAGCTACTAGCAATAACACTTAGACTTATATGCCACAGTGGTTTGCAACACTGAGCAGATTATAGAGTCCGCATATTTCCCCCAACAATCTGGGTCCTCATTTTTACTGACATTTCAGAAAGATTGATGGCTGAGTCAACCTTGAGCCGATCAGGATCGGACCCCTGGCATTGGGCAGAGTTAGCCTGCAATACTGCATTCTAACCATTGTGCCACCACCTCTTCATCTTTCTCTATATCCCATCGTACAGTTAGTCCTTGACTTACAACTGCTCACTTAGCATCTGTTCAAAGTTATGACAGATTCCTCCCCATAAACAATCCAATGTTGAAGTTACAGCAGCTGCAAACCTTCCCCAATCACAGGACTATATTTTGGATGCTTGGCGACCTGCTGGTGCGTTTGTAATTTGTCCTGTAGTCGCAGGACCATATTTTTCCGCATTTTTCGCTGGTTCCCAGTGTTGACTTTCGAATTTCTGGCCAAAACATCCTTTGGGAAGAATGGATTTACTTAACTACGGCAGCGCTTGCTTAATAACTGCTGCAAAAAAGAAAATGTTGTTAAATCGAGTCTGCTCGATGACGGTCATAAACCAGCTCATTCGCTCTGTCCCTTTGTTCATACATCCCTCAACAAACCCAGATGGTCCCAGATTTGAGGTTCCCGCAAGGCATTGCCAACCGTTGTCCTTAAGAGTAACTTCCTAGGTTCGTGATGGCGAACCTATGGCACGCGTGTCAGAAGTGGCACGCAGCGTCCTCTCTGATGGCATGCGAGCCATCACCCCAGTTCAGCTCTGCTGCGCATGTGCGTGTGCCTCCCGCTGGCCAGCTGGTCTTTGGATCTTTGCTGTGCATGTGCGGGGGGGGCGCATGCAGGGGGCCGCGCACGCATTGCATTTTGGGGTTTGGGGCACATGTGCATTTATGCCCACGTGCTTTAGGCACTCGGTCCAGAAAAGGTTAGCTATCACTGTCCTAGGTGGTGGGGAACACGATTTGACATCTGCCTCTCCCCATCTGTCTCTTCCACAGCCAAGCGGGGAACGCAGCTGTCTAAGGCCGATATCCTCGTGCAGATCACCACAAGCGAGAGCAGCCCCAGCAGGCCCAGTGAAGTGGAAGATGACGCCAAGGAACCCATGGTAAGCAGAGATGGGCACTCAAGGGGTCCTCTGTTTCTGTCAAGTTCCTGTTTCGGCAGCATCCAGTCCCAGCTTGCCAAGCGTGCCTGTTTTGGAAGAGACAGAGACCGAGAGAGAGAGAGAGAGAGAGACCGAGAAAGAAAGAGAGAAAAAGAAAGAGAGAGAGCAGAGAGAGACAGAGAGAGAGACAGAGACACACAGAGAGAGAGAAAGAGACAGACAGAGAGACAGAGACAGAGAGAGAAAGAGAGACAGACAGACAGAGACAGAGATACAGAGACAGAGAGAGAAAGAAAGAGAGACAGAGAGAGAGACAGAGAGACAGAGACAGAGATACAGAGACAGACAGAGAGAAAGAGAGAAAGAAAAAA
>WNWU01000095.1:473491-491296 GCA_012654045.1 Ptyas mucosa
CCCCCCCCTGCCCCCGAGGCCTATCTGTCTTCCTTTGATCTCACCCCCTGGCACGCCTGCCCTGCCGCTGGGTTGGCCAGAAGCCCAAGCTTCGCCATCTTGCCCGGTCATCTTGGAGCAGCAGCACCTGGCTTTCCATCGGTTGGAGAAGGGAAGAGAGAGGGATGGGAGAGCGCGAAAAAGCAGCTCCCAAAGCGGCACGTAGAGGGGCATGGGGGGAGGGGCGAAGGATGAGAGAGGCCTTTTCAGAGGCTTTTTACTCCTTTCGAAAGCTTCCTCTTCCTCCCACCCCTCAACCAACCCCCTTTGGAAGAGTGCACTTTGCCGTGTTGTAAAAGGCAAAGCAAGGTTGGGAGAAAGGTTGATCCTTCCTCCCTTTTCCAGCTCAGCTCACCAAATGCCAGGTTGGGGAGGAGTGGCGGGGGGGGGGAGAGAAACACAAGCAGGGATTAAAGCTCATTTATTAATCCTATCTCCATTAACTGCTTCCTACCTAAAGCCAAAAGGGACACGGCGGCTCAGTGGCTAAAGACGCTGAGCTTGTCGATCAGAAAGGTCGGCGGTTCGAACCCCTAGCGCCGCGTGACGGGGTGAGCTCCCGTGACTTGTCCCAGCTTCTGCCAACCTAGCAGTTCGAAAGCACGTTAAAAAAAATGCAAGTCGAAAAATAGGGACCACTTTCGGTGGGAAGGGAACAGCGTTCCGTGCGCCTTTGGGGTTTAGTGATGCCGGCCACATGACCACGGAGGCGTCTTCGGTCAGCGCTGGCTCTTCGGCTTTGAAACAGAGATGAGCACCGCCCCACAGAGTCGGGAACGACTAGCACATATGTGCGAGGAGAACCTTTATCTTTATCCAAGGCCAACTTCTACCTTCCTGCCATTCCCTGGGTGATTTTCAGAAGACAGCTAGGCAGTCAGGCAGACCCTCGATTGGAAATCCAGTCCACTCCACTCTTTTCTCTTCTCTTTCTCTTTCCCTTTCTCTTCCTCCCTCCCTTCCCCAACCCTGCATTTGATGTAGAGTTCAGTGGTCAATTTTCCATCAAACGGCAGCAGCTGCTTAATCACTTAAAGCATCGGCTTAGCCATGAGATCCAGCTTAATCCAGGCCTGATTTCTCCTTTGCCCCTCCGTTGTTAAAACATAAAAAATAAAAAAAAACCTCCATTAGGTGGACCCCGCCCTCTTTTCTCCTCCGTCCTGCCCCTCCCCAGGAAGAAAAAAAAAAGCCGGTTAGACTATTCTCTCAGAGCCTGGATGCAGTCCACCGATTCTCCCTTGTAATGCTTCCCACCTCTCTTTTAAGGATGAGGAGCCGGGGAGGGTGGGAGAGGGATTTCGTGATTTTTAATCTAAATTGTCGCTTTCCAGAAAAAGAGAAATGAATGTACTGGGTGGAATTCAGCTCAAAGGTGGGAGTGGCAGGGCAGGGAAAGAGAAATCGGCAAGCTACATCACTGCTTCTTTCTGGGTCATCAAAATCCCCTTTCCGTGTGGATTGACCGACCGACCTCAAGCTTCTTCTCAATTCATTCTCAAGAGCATCCATCCTTAAAAACAAAGCACCCCCACCCCATCACCCCACCCCTGCATCTTCAAAGTCTCTGCAATTCGCGGCCTCTCCCAACCCACAGCCAGGATCTCTTTTACTGCATCCAAGTATTTTAATCCGAAGCTTTTTCTGATTTGGCTAGCTACCTGGTGAGGCTGTGTGAATGGATGCTTGGGAGGTCCTTGTCAGGAACGGTCAAACTGGCACTCCTCACTAGCGCTGAGGATGTTACCTAGTCAGGGTAATGAAATGTCTGCAAGAAAACAAGCATGTTCAGTGGGCACCAAGGATCCCTTGGAGCCCACTGGCACTACTGCAATGCTCTCTACCTGGGGCTGCCCTTGAAGGCCACTCGGAGGCTTCAGCTGGTGCAGAATGCAGCCGCGCGGGTTGTAATGGGAGGATCCTGATACTCCCATGTTACACCTCTCCTGCGCGACTTGCATTGGTTGCCAGTTGCCCTCCGGGTGAGATTCAAGGTGCTGGTGTTAACCTATAGAGCCCTTCATGGCTTACGTCCAGGATATCTGTCGGACCACCTGCAACCAGCATCGACTTCCCATCGCCCGGTGCGTTCCCACAGAGAGGGCCTACTCAGGGTGCCGACGGCTAGACAATGTCAGCAGGCGACCCCCAGGGGTAGAGCCTTCTCTGTGGCTGCGCCCACCCTTTGAAACCAACTTCCCGTGGGTCTTTGGCTGGCCCCCAACCTTTGAACCTTCCGCCATGAGCTTAAGACCTGGCTGTTTAAACGCCCTAGCCAGGACTGATGGGGTCTACAGTTTTAAATTGGTTTTAGTCTGTTTAATTTGTATTTATTGGGATTGTTTCGTGTGATGTGAGCCGCCCTGAGTCCTTTGGAGAGAGGGCGGCATATAAATCCAATAAATCATCATCATCATCATCATCCCATAGTCCTCCTCCCCCACTCCCTTCCTCTTCCTTCTCCATTCCACAATCCCCATTCCCTTCTAGCACTGATGATATTACCTAGTTGGGCTAATGAAATGTCTGCAAGGAAACAACCAAGCTCAGTGGGGACCAAAGACCCCACGGTCGTCGTCCCCCCCCCCCCCCTCCCTCTCCTTCTCCACTCCACAATCCCATTTCTCTTCTAGCACTGATGACGTTACCTAGTCAGGGTAATGAAACATCTGCAAGAAAACAAGCAAGCTCAGAGGGCACCAAGGAGCCCTCGTTGTCAACCCAGAGTTACAAATGTTCTCCTTTATTGGAATGGAACGGCTTGTTTCTTGCAGGATGCAGTTATGGAAGCAGCTTGGATGCTCAAGCTCAGAATCCTGTTAAGAAGGTGGAGCAGATAGAATTGAGAAGACAAGGACCCCACAGGCTTCTGCTACCCCTGGATTTTGTACAACCCACGAGACTAGGCTTTAAATTAGGTTTCGATCGTCTGCCCTAGCTTAGAATGCTACGTGCCTGGGAATCACATGTTGCGGGAATGCGTGCAGCCCTTGCATTTTGCCAAACTCAGGCACTGGATCAAAGGTCCAACCAAATCCACCCAAAATTGGCCAGCTGTGGTCTCCTTCTGAGAGGTAGTTCCCAACATCAGTACCGAGATGCTGCAAGCAGCTGTAGCTGGAGGGACGAATAAGAGGAGGGGGGAGCCTTGGGGAAAGAAGGTGCAGAAAAGAGGAAGGGGAGGGGAGGGGAGGGAAGGAAGAAAGAAGAAGAGGAGGTGGAGAAGGAAGGGCCGGGCATGTGTGGGTGGACCCTGTGAAGAGAAACAGCAGAGGGAAGGGGCTGGTGATGCAGTATTAATTTCCATCTGGGAGCTGGTCTCCATGGCAACAGAGAAGATCTGGCAACTCCATTGGGAGCGGTTACCACAGCAACAACATCCTGGTGGTTACCGGAGGAGGAGAAGCCAGAAAGAAAGACGGTGCAAACAAAGATGGGAGGGGTGGGAAAAGAGGCAGCCAGGAGTGAGGTGGGAAAAAAAAAAGATAAAATAAAATAAAATAAAGGAGGGGTGGGGTGGGGTGGAATTTGCTGAAGTGGAAGAGCCTTGCGTGACTGATGATGCCCTTTGGATGTCACCTTGGCTGCGGTCCTATCGCAGCCACGATGCATGACCAGCGCTTCCGCTTAGCACTTTTGGCCAGATGTGTTGACTAATCTTTCTCTTCCCCTGCCCCCCACTCTTTTTCAGGGGATGGGAGCAGCCCTTGGGCCCACCTTGGGGACCCCCCAAGTGGCCATGTTTTGTGGAAAACTGGTCCTCCATCTCAACGTCCAGACAGGCCACTGGGAGCCTGATGCCATCGGTACTCGGACTTGCTTTCATACCACTGAGGAGATCAGGAGCTACTGCCAGGAGGTACACACACCGGCATGTGTGCACACAAACACACACACACACAGAGTCATAAACATGTATTTCCCCATCTTCCTCCCATCCTTCCAAAGCTCATTTAATCTAGTCCTCAAGTACAGGCAGTTCTTGACAACTCAGTTCAAAATTTCCGCTGCTAAGCAAAGATAGTTTGTTAAGTGAGTTTTGTCCCATTTTTGCAACCTTCCTTGGCCTAGTTGTTAACTAATCACTGCGGTTGTTAAGTTGGCATCATGGTTCTTCAGTGAACCTTTCCCTCCCCAATCTCTGATTGACTTTGCTTGTTGGAAGTCAGCAGGGAAGGTCGCAGATGATGATCCCATGATACTGCAACTGTCATAAGTACACGCCAGTTGCCAAGCATCTGGAATTTTGATCACATGACCTTAGGGATGCTGCAATGATCATAAGTGTCAGCATTCCAGAAAAAAACCCAACTCCAAGTAAAACTCGGAAGCAAGTATTTTCTCAAAGCTCCATTTATGAGAGTAGGTAAACTAGCCCATCTGGGAAAATCGGAATCTGAGAGGTCCGGCTTTTCCCTCAGTAAATCAAAAACCCCCAAACCATCCCCTCACTCCTCAGTCAATCACATGCTCCAATCAACCGCCGTCCCATTTCGAGACAGCACTCCGACCGCTCCTTTTCCAGGTGCAGGATTGGAAGTATGCTATTATGTCTACCCTCTACTAAATCCCCCCTCTTACTTTCCCACACATGAGAAAGTGGCAGCATGGAAGCTTCTGGCCTAATATGGCTTCCAAAGCTGACAGTAAGTCTACAAAATGGCCGTAAGTCTCTTTTTTGGGTGCCATTGTATTTTTGAACAGTCACTAAACGAATGGTTGTAAGTCAAGGACTACCTGAACCAATTCTTCTGATATCATCACCCCTTCCTACTTTTTCATTCTGACTCCTCTGAGCCAGTCCTTTTGCTGTCAATCTTCTTGTTGCTACAAATCCTTTTTTTTTTAATTTTTAACCGCCTCCTGGTTAGTGCTTCCACCAGGCCTATTCTTGTCTAATCAACCAACACCTCTTCTGTTGACAGTCCTAGGAACTCAGAAAGCAGTTCATTTTCATTTTTACTCAAACTCTCTGACAGTATCTCCAACTGGGGTTAACTGAGGGAAAGAGAAGTCACATGTTCTACAAGTAGTCCTTGAGTTACACCCCCCAATGGGCAGGCTCCATGTTGTAAGTCATGAGGATCATAAAGCAGGTTAGTCATATGACAGACCTGATTTTATTATGGTTCTTTTGTGGCAGTTGGTAGTTTTGCCAAAAAACCCCAAAAATAAATGTTGGTTTTCAACGAAATGACCGTAAAATGTCACCCATGACTGTGAGATGCTGCAAACGGTCATAAATGTGGCCCAGTTACTGAACGTTTGAAGTATGGTCACATGACTGTGAGGATGACCCAACCATCTTAACTTCAAAACCAGGTCAGACTTAGGTCCATCGTCACTTCGAATGGTTGCATATGGAGAACCACTTTTTTTGTCTCCTTCAAAGATCTGAAGAGATCAGGGATTGTTCCTTCAATGACACTGAGTGTGACAAAGAAAACTACCATCAAGTCCTAACAAGAACTGAACTACATATTTGATTTAATTATTATCCAGCTGGGGTTGACTCTAAGCAATCATATAGATCAGGGTTTGCTTTAAGAAGTCCGCACATCTTAAAGTTGGGGAATTCTGGGAGTTGAAGTCCACACATCTTAAAGATGCCAACGTTGGCAAAACTTTATACATAGATAGACCTTCTAAGTTGACCTTTGCCAAAACTAGTCCTTCAAGTCCTCCAACTGTCCACCACTACTATAATCAAGTCCACCCACCTTACTATGTCTTCTCATTCCTTCCTCCTTGCATGATTTATCCAAAATATTAATATTTGTAATTGATAATTAATACCTTGAGTAAACTCTGGATTAATATGATCCATTTGTTTGTTTTCCTGGCTATTTATGAAATTCTCGGGAATATGCTCCAGCACCAAAATTCAGAAGCATTGATACTCTTTCCATCCTGCTTCTTCAGAGTCCAATTTTTGCTTGCATAAACTAGACTAGAGTGTCAAAACTATTGCTTGCATGGCTCTGATCTTCGTAGGTATATAGGCATCTCATAGTATCGGAGTACTTTCCCCAAGGACTTCCTTAGTTAGGAAAAGGGGAGTCAGGAACACCAGGGTTATCATTCAGATCAGCAAGATGGAGTGTATCTTTACATCATCCTTTGAAGTGTCTCAATTGAGAATGATCCTGCTTTTCTCTGCCCTCTATCTGATGCCCTACTAATGGCCATTTGCCCTGCAGGTATATCCAGAGCTGCAGATCACGAATGCTGTGGAAGGTACACAGCCAGTTACTATAGACAAGTGGTGCAAGAAGGGACGCTCATCATGCAAAGGCCAGATGCACATTGTGGTCCCCTACCAGTGTCTTGGTAAGCGCAAAGTCCAGCTGCCTGACCTATTTGCATGTCCAGTTGGGGATGATCAGGACTGGCTTTAAAATTGGGAGTGAATTCATGTGTTGTTGTCATTTTCCTTCTTCCTTCTGTTGCCTTGTTTCAAAGGGTTGTGCCTTTGAAAGCACCAGCTTGAAGACAAGGAATGTCTTGGTACTGATAATTGCAAGCTCCACCTTCCTCTCCCTCTGGAGCCTTTTGGCAGATCAAGAAAGATTAAAAGTGTGTAGTGTAGGCCAGTGTTTCTTACCCTCACCCTCAGACTTAAGATGGATGGACTTCAACTCCCAGAATTCCCCAGCCAGCATGCTGAAGTTGAAGTCCACCCATCCCTAAGGCTGCTGAGGGTGAAAAACACTGATGTTGACGCACGCTACAGTGTTATATGCACTTAACTCTGATTCAGTGGCAGTGGAAGTTATATGCACTTAGACCAATTCAGTGGGACTTTTAGTTTTGAGCAGAAATGAAGAAGCTGCTATTGGTGCAAAAATTGATTGTGGACAAGGCTTCTGTGCCATTCTTTTCCAGGGAAAAGTGCTGTGGTGGCACTTTTTCCCCCCTAAATGCTTATTGCATTATAATTAGCAAAGTAAGCAACTTGAAATCCTTGAATAGTTTAGAGTCTCAGTATGGTTTGGGGGGGGGGGGCACAGCAGAATGACCAGTGACAAGGAATTAAGAGTTGCAATCTAAACCTCGGTGTAGAAGATCCCCAATTGTCTATCTCTGTCATTAACATTATCTTGCAATTCTTGGAGTTTTCCAAATTTGGGGTTGCAGATAATTCTTTAGCTTATTAATTTCCCAGACAGAGGTTTTAGAGAAGTGAGGCCTATTGCATGAATTTCCCAGACAGAAGTTTTAGAGAAGTGAAGCCTATTGCTACAGATATTTTGGTCTTGCCTGCTTTGCACATGGTGGGAACGTCATGGCTCAGTGGCTAAAACGCTGAGCTTGTCGATTGAAAGGTCGGTAGTTCAGTGGTTCAAATCCCTAGTGCCATGTAACGGGGTGAGCTCCTGTTACTTGTCCCAGCTTCTGCCAACCTGGCAGTTTGAAAGCACTTAAAAAATGCAAGTAGAAAAATAGGGACCACCTTTGGTGGGAAGGGAACAGTATTCTGTGCGCCTCTGGCATTTAGTCATGCCAGCCACATGACCACAGAGATGTCTTCAGACAGTGGTGGCTCTTCTGCTTTGAAACGGAGATGAGCACCGCCCCCTAGAGCCAGGAACGACTAGCATGCATGTGCAGGGGAACCTTTACCTTTACCTTACTTTGCACATGCTTTAACGGGAATCTTGTCTTTTGTCAAATTAAACTTTCGTTCATTCCAATGAACCTTTGGCAAATTAATACCTTCCATGCTTGCCAGATGTCAGATCCCATAATTCAGGGCCACTTTGACTGGGTATTATCCAGTCAAAATGGATAATACCCAGTCAACCTCAAGGCAAATTTTGGGGCAAACCTTCATGCCTTCAAAGCTGGTGTTAAGCTACTCTTCTCTCTGGGAAGAATCAGAGTGATAAAGTAGAGGAACCTGCAGCTTTCCTAATCTTAAAAACTATTGGATCCTGGCTCCCATCATTGCTAGTTAGCATGGTCAAGATGCTGAGAGTTGTTGTAATCAATAAAAATCTGGAGAATCCCAACTTTCAGATCCTGTGTTAGTAACGCAAAAGATGGAAGAACAAAGAAATCATTACAGTCTTAGCAATTGTAGCCTCTCCTGCCAGACATAGGTACAATAAATACCTCCTCATTGGTCCTTGATAGCACAGAGTAATAAACCCTTGACACCAGTACCTCCTTGCTGTTCTCTTCCCCCCAGTGGGCGAGTTTGTGAGCGAAGCACTTCTTGTACCAGACAAGTGCAAATTCCTGCACCAAGAGAAAATGGACTCCTGTGAGACCTACTTGTATTGGCATAGTGTGGCTAAAGAGGTGAGTAACTGTGGGCTTCTTATCAAGCGCATTCCAGCATTTCTACTTGAACCCATGGAAGTTAAAAGGGCTGGCAAGAAATCTGAAGAGATAAGGAGGTTTTTATCAAGATCATTCTGAATTGTTTTTTTTTTTAATTGAAAAGTTTTACAAAAAAAAATTTCCAAACATTTTCTTCCCCCCTCCCCCAATCCCCCCTCCATCCTCACATTTTTAATACATTTATATAACTTCTTTCCCCCAACCCATCCAACCCCAATCCAACCCCCCCTAGACCTCCCAAAGCAGAAACAGGGTATTGCAATGGTAAACATATGCTAAAATATGCCAATACACTGTAAAGTTCAAAATTTCCCATAGCTCCTTTAACTCCCCTTATTTAAATTCATCAACCTCCATAAAAATATTACAAACATTAAAGAAAGAGAGAGAAAAAAGAGAAGAACCCAACTAAATATCCCTCCCAAATTCTCCAGCACATTCTTTTTAAACATCTATAATAACATATTTCCATTAATATAAGTTCAACACAAACAGTATTCATTTACAACATTTCTATAATAAATGTTAAAATTAAACATTTTTTAAAAAACCTTAAACTTTCTATCTCATAAAATCATCAATTGGGCTTAAACCATTTCTACTAATATAAATTAACAGGTTTCCAAAAAATATCTTCCAAATTTTTAATTAACCATTATAATACCTTCAAACATATATATATATATATATATATATATATATATAATCATTTTTGTATAGTAGATATAGCCTTTAAAAATTACAATTTATTTAGGCTCTCTATCCTTTTTGTTAAAATTAAACATTTTAAAAAACCTTAAACGTTATCTCATAAAAACATCATTAGGACTCAAACCATTCCTATTAATATAAATTGAAAACTTTCCAAAACATATCCTTCAAGTTATTAATTAACCATTATAATGCCTTCAGTTCAAATTTAAATTTAAAAAGTTATCCTTTTCATATAAGTCCTTTGAGTTTGTCTACACTGAAAATGGAGTTGTGCACATTAATACATCGACACTGTGAACTGGTACAGACACAGCGCCAAGCATAAGTTTAAGAGCCTTGGTAGTACCATCATCTCATTAAACAAGAAAGTTATCCTTTTTACATATAAGACATCCATACTTGACATAACTTTTGAGACTACCAGTTTAATAAAAGTTTCACATCTTCTTCTTAAATCTTTTCCAATCCTTTTCTTGCCTTAATTCTTTCAAAATTCCTTCTGCGCCATCTTTTCTTTTTAAAAGTTTTTTTAAACTTGTTACACTGAGATTGATATGTCATAAAAGTTCCCTTGAGTTTTGCAATCTTCCCACTTAGCTTGAAGTTAAAATCCTGATTCCGCCATTTCTTCCTTGTAAAGTCCAGCACAACATTCCTTTGTTTGCCAAATAGTTCCTCCATTTGTAATTGCTGATTCAACTGCAAATCCTCTGTAAACAAATTGAAAATGTCTGCCAAATCTTCCATTTGAATCATATCCCCCTGCATTCTGGACCCTGCAGCTTGTGTTTCAATCTCCAAACTCCACTGTATATTATCTTCTGGTTTCCCCACCAGCACTTCATTATCAGACTTCTTTTCATTTAAAGCCAAAATGTTAAAAATAATCAAGTCTGAAAATTCTTGAAAAATTTTTGCAATTTCATTTTGAATATCTCCTAATTCACAAGGCAATAATCCTGCAGGTCCACCTCCAACCATTGTTTCAGCTTTTACTTCCATTCCAAATCAGCTCTGAGTGTTTTCCAGTAGCTCTTTGTCTGCTACAAATGTAACAAGCCTAATAATCACTTTCACTAGGCGCCATTTTTTTGACGTTTTAAACGGAGTTAAAGATTAAGCAATCTTATTTTCTTGTCTCCTGCTCTGCTCCGCCAGCATCTAGCTTTCAGTTAAAATAAAGTTTAAAAATTTGTTGTTTTAAAATATTTTACCCTTCAAATGATTTTAATGGCTGGTTGTGGTCGCGACATCTGGCTCTGCATTAGCAGAGGCGTTCCAAGTCCGGAGCTGCTTGGCTGGTTTCTGGGGAGTTCCCCTTCTTCGCACCCCAGAACTTTTCCTGGGGGGCTTTGGGGAACTCTACCCCCACCAGCCTGCTCTTCACTCTCCCCTTTGCCTGGGGAGAGCCTTTCCAAGCATCCCGACAGCATTTACCTGCTAATCGGGAGCTTTTACAGCACAAGGAAACGGGCGCCCATTTCTAGGCGTCTTCGACGAGCCGCGGAGCCACCGGACGTCTGAAGATCATTCTGAATTGTTGAGCCCTTCTTTCAAGCATGGGTTGATAAGGGGTTGCTTCGTTGTTAAAGACTCTAGGAAGACGTCACTGTGAGATGAGCAAGTTTGATGATTATACCACAGTCTAGGAAAGTGATGGCTAATCTTTTTCGCCCTCCCCAGACTCCTAGAAAGGCTCTGGAGCCAGGTGAGAGAGAAAAACGGGCCTAATGGGCCATTGCGTGCCAGGAACAGAGGGAGTGTGGGGGGCGCATAGAATTCCCGTCTGGACTACTGCAATGCTGTCTACATGGGGTTCCCCTTGAGGAACACCCGGAGGCTCCAGCCGGTCCAGAATGTGGCCACGCGGGTGGCTATGGTAGCGATGTGGCGCTCCCATGTGACCCCCCTCCTGCGTGAGCTGTACTGGCTCCCGGTGGTCTTCCAGGTGCTTCAAGGTTTTGGTTACCACCTTTAGAGCGCTCCATGGCTTAGGACCGGAGTATCTACAAGACCGCCTTCTGCCACCAGTAGCCTCTCACCGACCAGTACGCTCCCATAGAGAGGGGCTTTTCAGGGTGCCGTCGGTCAAATATTGTCGACCGGCGGCCCTCAGGGGGAAAGCCTTCTCTGTGGGGGCACCTGCCATCTGGAACGAGCTCCCCCTGGAGATACGGAGGATCCCAGATCTGCACACTTTCCGCCATGCCCTCAAAACATTCCTATTCCAGCAGGCTGGCCTGGCCTAACTTCTCTTTTAAATTGCTTTTTAAAATTTTTAAATTTGTCTTATAAATTGGGGTGTTTTAAATTTGTTTTCTGGGCCAAAGTATTTAATGTATTTTAAATGGTTTTTTAACATTTGTATTATGTGTATTTTATCTTTTGGCTGTTCACCGCCCTGAGTCCTTCAGGAGTAGGGCAGTATATAAATTTAATAAATAATAATAATAATTATTATTATTATTATTATTATGGGTGTGGGCACGCATGCGCGCGACACCCCTTCCCCTGCTCTTGCCACGCGATGGCAAAAAGATTAGCCATCACTGCCCTATGCTGTTCTTCCCCTGTACTAGAGGAATATGTGAGGTATTCCATGAAGTGGAAAAAATGAATGTCTTCACGTCACCAAATGCTTATAGAATGCTGGATTACTGTGATGCAAGCTTTCTAAATTTGACTTGCTCTTTCTTTCTTTTTTAATGTAGAACACAGCCAAGTTGAGCTGGTTGCATTCTGACATAGACCTTTTTTTTTTTTTAAATTTGATTTATATGCCGCCCTTCTCCGGCGACTCAGGGCGGCTTACAATGCGCTAAGCAATAGCCTTCATACTTTTTGTATATTTATACAAAGTCAGCTTATTGCCCCCACAAACTGGCTCCTCAATTTACCTACCTTAGAAAGGATGGAAGGCTGAGTCAACCTTGAACCTGGTGAGATTCGAATCTGCAATAATCGCAGGCAGCTGGTGTTAATAACAGGGTGCTTTAGACCACTGTACTACCAAGGCTCTTAAACTTATGCTTGGCGCTGTGTCTGTACCAGTTCACAATGTCGATGTATTAATGTGCACAACTCCATTTTCAGGGTAGACAAACTCAAACAAAAGGCCAATTTGGATTATCACACGTAGCTTCATTAACCATAGTTATGAAGCCAAGGTGAACTTCAAGAAGGTTATTCGCTCACGGGCGTGCGCACTCTTCTGCACAAGCACAGAAACTTCTACACATGCGCAGAAGCGTTTTCATGATGTCAGGGTCAGTGGGCGGAGCCTCCCGCCAGTTTTACTACCGGTTCTCTAGAACCGGTGCGAACCGGGGGCAACTCACCACCGCATGGCACTCTAGAAAAGTTCACCTTGTCGTGTGCACCAGTCTCTGGGAGTTGCATTGCAGCATTTAAACCTTGTTCCTATCCACCTTTCAGGCCTGCAGTGGTGAACATCTTGAGCTACACAGCTACGGCATGCTATTGCCTTGTGGAGCTGACCGTTTCCGAGGTGTGGAGTACGTGTGCTGCCCCTCACGCCCGCCAGCCATCAGGGTGGAGCAGGCTACGGAGGGTCCCCCGGTGGTTGCCCATTTAAGGGAGGAAGCCCTGCGCAGGTGAGCCGATGAGTTTGAGCAGATCCAGCTGCATAGGAAGGCGGTTAAGATTACATTGAGACCAAATCTTGGCCCTTGCAAAGCTTATTTAATCTAGAATGTTCCTGGTTCTGGATCTTAAAGGGGAGATCTGCAAGGAAATGTTTAGATATATGTGTGTGTGTATGTACCTATGCATATACAATTTATCGCTTTATTAGTGCAACAGCCTCACGATCAGGAGGCTGTGAGTTCGATCCTAGGTAGCGAGAGATATTTCTCTCTCTGGGCACAATGAGTAATTATCTGCTGCGAACTCTGCATTGGCATCAGGAAGGGCATCCGGCCAGTAAATACTTAGCTCCATTCAGTTGCCCTGACTCCCCCCCAATGTAAGGGATTACATTACAGGGTCATTAAAAGACCAAAAAAAAAAATAGCGCAACATTGAAGACACTGCTCCTACAGGATTATATAGTTGAATAAGAATATTTTCCTTTTCCCATGGGGAAAAGTCTCCCTAGTCCCTTTCCCCTGCTCCTCAAATGCTTCTTCTTGCTTGATGGATTTGTTTGCGATCTTAACTCAATGGATCTTTTCTTCAGCAACAAAGTACCAACAGGGCGTATTCCCACAGAGGAAGAAAGCTTGGAATTGGAGGAAGACAGGAATGTGGATGAAGAAGAGGAAGAGGAGGTGGAGGAGGAGGAGGAGGAAGAGGAGGACGAGGAAGAGGAAGAAGAGGAAGAGATTCCTGGAGAGAGTGCGCCTGACTCTAACCGTTTCCGTACTGCCTGGGATGACTATTATGTGGAACCAGGGTACTATGATGACAGCATCACTCAAACCACTATCACTACTACAACTCAGACCACAGAAGAAGATGTCAAAGGTAAGCAGTGGAGGGAAAGACCCAGGGGTGAAATCCAGCAGGTTCTGACAGGTTCTGCAGAACTGGTAGCGGAAATTTTGAGTAGTTCGGAGAACCGGCAAATACCACCTCTACTCTGGGCTGGCCCCAGAGTAGGATTTTGCAATATCCTTCCCCCAGGAGTGGGGAGGGAATGGGGATTTTGCAGTATCCTTCCCCCAGGAGTGGGGAGGGAATGGGGGTTTTGCAGTATCCTTCCCCTGGAGTGGGGTGGGAATGTAGTTTTTTCAGTATCCTTCCCAAGGAGTGGGGTGGGAATGGGGATTTTGCAGTATCCTTCCCCTGGAGTGGGGAGGGAATGGGAATTTTGCAGTGCCCTTCCCCCAGGAGTGGGGAGGGAATGGGGATTTTGCAGTATCCTTCTCCTGGAGTGCGGAGGGAATGGGGATTTTGCAGTATCCTTCCGTTGCCATGCCCACCAAACCACGCCCACAGAACCAGTAATAAAAAAAATTGAGTTCCACCACTGGAAAGACCCATCTTAAGAGTCAACCTCATAGAGCACCATCCAAGGTCCACGTTCTTTCTTGCTTTTCCTTACCATCTCAACCTCCCAAGGGAGAGACCATATCAATGCAGAGAGAGAAGGGCAGCCTCTCATGCTTCTCTGGATGATGGTTAGATTAAATGTGTAAACAGGGGAAACATCATTTTCTAAAACCTTTTTGGCCTCCTGAGAGCTGCAGAGGGTGTTGCTGGTGATTTCATGATGTCCCCAGAGGTTAAAAAAAAAAAAAAAAAGTTTGGCCTTTGAGGTTGTTTTGATGGATTTGAGGTTCAGTTATCCTCAAATGTCTCTCTAAACTAAAAAAACCTGGATGCTCTGGGACTTCAAAAGAGGCCCGGAGGGGGCAGAGTATCTGAAGACCATAGGCCAGAGGTGTCAATTCAAGGGCCAAGGGCCAGATCCGGCCTGCGGGTGCTTAGATCTGGCCCATGGGTCTGCCCTGAAAACAGCGATGGACTGGCCCACTGTGCCTCTGCCAGCAAAAACGGACCTTGGGACAGCCACATGCTGCCTTCCCGAGCTCCGTTTTCGGTGGCAGGATGCTTGAGCCACCACAGGAACCCTGACACGAGTGATGTCGAGCCAGCCACGCCCACTCCAGCCTCCCTCCCGAGGTCAAACACAACCGTGATGCGGCCCTCAATTAAATCAACTTTGACACCCCTGCTGTGATGGGTTGCCCCGATTCGGACCGGTTCGCAAGAACCGGTAGTAAAACTGGCGGGAGGCTCCACCCACTGACCGGATGTCATCATAGGCAATCTGCACATGCGCAGAAGAGCGCACGTGGGCGCGATGTGAACCGGTAGTAAAGGTAAGTAGAAAACCCCCCTGCACCCCCTAACCATAGGCAATGGTTAGAAATCTGTGGGTTACAATTAGTCCTTGATTTACAATCATTTATTCAGTGACCATTTGAAGTTACAACGGCACTGAAAAAAAGGGATTTATGACCATTTTTCACGCTTGTGACCATGGCAGCATCCCCCAGGTCACGTGGTGAAAATTCAGATGTTGGGAACTGCTATGTATTCATGATAGTTGTAGTGTCCCAGGATCAAGGGATCACCTTTTGTGATCTTCTGACAACCAAAGTCAATGGGGCAGCAACAGTCCTGTTGCTAACTTAACAACTGCGGTGATTTACTTAACAGCTGTGGCAAGAAATGTCATAACGTGGGGCAAAAGTCACTTAACTGTCTTGCTTAGCGACAGAAATTTCGGGCTCGTGTGGTTGTAAGGAGAGGACTTCCTGGGCATCTAGAACAGGGGTGTCAAACTCGATTTCATTGAGGGTCTCCTCAGGGTTGTGTTTGACCTCGGGGGGGAGGGGGCATAGGCAATGGGCGTGGCCAGCATGAGATCACTTGTGTGAGGGGGGCGCATGTGGTGGTCCAAGCGAAAACGAGCTCCCGAGTTCCATTTTCAGCTGGGACAGCCTCCTGCAACCCTCTGCCAGCGAAAACAGAGCTTGGGGGGGGACACCATGCATGGTCCTCGTGAGGTCCATCTTTGGCTGGGATGGCCTCCTGCAACTCTCTGCCAGCAAAAACAACGTTCGGGAGGGCCTCACTCAACCCTTCCATTTTCGCTGGGAGAGGCACTACGGTTCAGTCCTTCGCTATTTCCAGGGCAACCCCGTGGGTCAGATCTAAGCACTCTGTGGGCCAGATCTGGCTCCCGGGCCTTGAGTTTTGACTCCCCTGATCTAGAAGAAGAAAAAAGACCACAGTAGGAAGACCGTTAATGATGAGAGACCTTTGGCATTTTTTCTCAAGGCCTTCTCAGAACTTTGAGCCAATGGCAGCCATGGTAAAATCATTGCTGAAGGACAGATCAAAAGAGAGAGAGGAATAGAGATCCTGCAAAATAGGGACCTCTGGGGCATGGAAAGTAGAGAGACAAGATGCCAGCTACTACTAGGTTGAGAAAGAAGGAAATGCTCAGCTATTCAGCTGCTTCTCTGAGTGCCCATCACCTCCTCCTCTTCACAATGGGAAGTCTGTTTTAGAGACAGCACTGAACCTGGCTCTCCCTGACACTAAGGGGTAGATGATGCTTAGAATCAAAGCCTCCTTCGGAGGGGGAAACGAGGGGGCTCGCGTGCTTCCTTCCGTCCTGAGCCAAATCACTGCGGGATGCTGTGCCCAAATAGATTTGCACGCCTGGGTGGTTTTAAATATCCGAGATAGGTGACTTCTGCAGGGTCAGGCATATTTTAACAGAGGAAGCAATTGCGTGCGCTTTGGAATGCAAATCCATCGATGTCAGGCCGCTGCAGAAATTGGGACCCACTGAGGAGAGTAATTGAATCTTAATTATATTCCAGGAAGAGCAGGGATTGAATTGCAGCTGAATTTCTGAGCGAGTGCGAATCCTGCTGTAATTACACTGAGCCAGATCTCAAACCTTTCGCTAACTCGTGCCGTGCCGCCCTCTCTCAAGGAGAAATTGGATTGACTCTTATACCTAGTCCTCATCATGTCCGTCAATAATGGATGAGTGTTTACATTCTCTGCATTCCTAGGCTCCCCTTTTTAGATAAGTCCACCTTTTTTAGGCTAGATTCACCCACTAAATGAGCCCTGGTATATACCAATAGCACTTAGACTTATTTACTGCTTCATAATGCTTTATAACAGGGGTCCCCAACCCCCCCCCTCCTCATCCCCATCCATGGACTGGCACTGGGCTGCAGCATACCAGAAACCAGGCCACGCACACAAGCAAAGCCCCATCCGCGGTAACGGGTTTCATTTACCTTCGCTACCGGTTCGCTATTGGGAGCGCGAGCCTCCCACCACCGCCGCTACCGGTTCGCTGAAACTGGGGCGAACCGGTAGCAACCCACCACTGATGCAGGCAGCATGCAAAACCACACCCCTCCTGTCTGTGGAAAAGACTCTTTCCACGGAACCAGTCCCTTGGTGCCCAATCTTTTGGGCACCCCTGCTTTACAGTCCTCTCTAAGCGGTTTACAGAGTCAGCATATTGCCCCCCAACAATCTGGGTTCTCATTTTGCTGATCTTGGAAGGACAGAAGGCTGAGTCAATGCTGAGCCAGTGAAAATCGAACCGCTGGCAGTCGGCAGAATTAGCCTGCAATGCTGCATTCTAACCACTGCGCCGTCACGGCTCTTAAGTAATTCTTTCCATTTGCCATGCAGCCTGGAACCAAAAGTTGTTGTTGTCCAAAACATTTCAAACGCAACAGCTTATGTTATCTCTGCTTTAAGTCCGATAAGAATAAGCCTGGTCTTGTGTAACATGATTGGTGTCTATACAGTGACCCCAACCCCTCGCCCAACGGATGGGGTGGATGTTTATTTTGAGATGCCTGGAGATGGGAATGAACACGCCAACTTCCTGCGAGCCAAGATGGACCTGGAGGAGCGGCGCATGAAACAGATCAATGAGGTAATGGCCGGACAGACAGGAAGGAGGATTTGCTTAGCTTGCAGATATGGAAGCTTTCATTGTATGGTTCAGACTTCAGACACACCCATGGGGTCATCAAAGGATTTCTCTTGACAGATTGCACCCCTACAATGATGGGGACGATCTACGGTAATTCTGTTAGAAATGATGGATGTGCAATATAAACCATACAGAATTGTAGGAACCATGTCTTTCTTTCTTTCTTTCTTTCTTTCTTTCTTTCTTTCTTTCTTTCT
>WNWU01000095.1:491306-565714 GCA_012654045.1 Ptyas mucosa
TCTTTCTTTCTTTCTTTCTTTCTTTCTTTCTTTCTTTCTTTCTTTCTTTCTTTCTTTTTCTCTTTCTCCTTCCTTCATCCCACATTTCCTTTCCTCCCTCCCTCCCTCCCTTTTCTTTCCTTCAATTTTCCTTCCTCCCTTCCTTCCTTCCTCCTTCCATTTCCTTCTTTCCTCCCTCTCTCCCTCCTTCATTTTCTTTCTTTCTTTCTTCTTCCTTCCTTCCTTCCTCTCTCGTTTCCTTTCTTCCATCCCTTCTTTCCTTTTCTTTCCTTCCTTTTCCTCCCTCCTTTTCCTCCCTCCCTCCTTTCCTTCTTTCCTTCCTTTCTTCCTCCGTCCTTCCATTTCTTTCTTTCCTCCCTCTCTCCCTCTCTCCTGCCTTCATTTTCTTTCTTCTTTCTTTCTTCCTCCTTCCTTCCTTCCTTCCTTCCTCCCCTGTTTCCTTTCCTCCACCCCTTCCTTCCTTTTCTTTCCTTCCTTTTCTTCCCTCCCTCCCTTATCTTCCCTTCTTTCCTCCCTCTCCCCCTCCCTCTCTTCATTTTCTTTTTCTTTCTTTCTTTCTTTCTTTCTTTCTTTCTTTCTTTCTTTCTTCTTTCTTTCTTTCTCTCTCTCTCTTTTACTTTTCTGTTGCTTCTTAAAGAATTAGTAAAATAGGGGAAATAGTACGTGTTTTGCAGATCATGCATGAGTTATTTTTTTTAACTTAAAGTTTGTATCAGAAGAGAGCAACATTGAGCCACTATTACAAGTTAACAGTGTCAGCAGTGAAGTGGATGGTTGTTGGTTTTCTGTTCTCTGGAGGTTTTTAAGAAGGGAGTAGATGGTCGTCTCCCAAGATTGGTTTATTTGGTTTTCCTGCACATCATAGAGAGTTGGACAAATGATCAACTCTACAGTTCTGTAAGTCCATGACTCAGGAAAACAGCCTCCTGTTCCTTGCGCAGGCAGATCGTTTCTCTCTAGCTTTGAGAGACTGGGAGTCAGGATCTGATGGTTTAGTAAAGTTGGATCACCATGCAGACTGGTAATCAACTTGCAGCAAGGAGAAGACCATGTTCAATGTCCCAAAGGTGCTTTTTTTTCAAGAGGCATCTGGACTTTCTGGTTTTTCTTTGAAGACGTTTTGCTTCTCATCCAAGAAGCTTCTTCAGTTCTGACTGGATGGCGGGAGCTGAAGAAGCTCCTTGATGAGGAGCAAAACGTCTTCAAAAGAAAAACCAGAAAGTCCAGTTGCCTCTTGAAAAAAAGCACCTTTTGGGACAACCATGACCTGGTTTAGAGACCATGGCTCGATGGCAGAGGGATGGAAGGATAGTCAGTACAACCATCAGAACTGATGAAGCTTCTTGGATGAGAAGCGAAACGTTTTCCTCCTCTTCCTGAAGGAAGAAAAGCACTTTTGAGACAACTATGACCTGGATGATTGAGAATCTCCACAGACAACAGGAACTGCTTTTCCAGAACCAGTTTCTACAGCAGAAAACCTTTGTATTGATAACATCACTGTCCTTTTGTTACGATTTCACAGGTGATGAAGGAATGGGCTGAAGCTGACAACGAAGCCAAAAACCTGCCTAAAACAGACCGACAAGCATTGAACGAGGTGAGGTTGGCCAACCATCTCGTTGAAACTCTTTGTATTGAAACCCTTTGTATTTTAATGTTTGTTTGGGGAATTTAATAAAGATATTTTTTTTTAAATAAATCTATCTCAAGATTAGGTGAACTAGTAGATTAGCCAGGAGATCCCAAACTTGTTAGGTTTCTTGACCCAAGGTGATACCTTTGTCCTTTCCACTCAGGTGTTGGAATTAGCTTTCCATTTCCATGGTTGCCATTTTGGGTTCTGCGTGGTTTACAAATTCAAATTAGCTTCAGGAAATTGTTTTAAACAGTATAGCTCAGCTGGAATTACAAGGCTCCTCTGTGTTCTCGATCTGCTGTTTGATTCTATTCTGTGTTTATAATAGTTGCATTCTTTTTTTTTTTTTTGGTTTTTTTAATTGGAAAACAACTTGAATGGATTCCTACTCTGAGAGAAAGCCCAAACATGTTTTTAACCAAAAACAAAACAAAAGTTGAATCAACCCCCATGGCCTCGTATTTGTTTCTTTTGGCCTGTCTGTGTGCAGATGTTGTAGCTTGTCCTTAGTGCACATCCAATGATAGCTGCCAGTTTCCAAACATTGATTTTTTTTTTAAAAAAAGAGTAATTTGTAATAAATCTCCAAATATCGGGGACTAACTTCCCTTATAGAGATTTATCGCGCAACTCGCCCCCCCCCCCCGATGATTTTTGGGGTTCTCTCCTGGATTCCCAGATGTCCCTAGAAGACCATTTGACAGCCGTGACCAGGGGGGTTTTCGCACAGGTGTGCCTGGTGTGCCAGTTGCGCCCTTTTCTAGACCGTGATGCCCTTTGCACGGTCACGCATGCCCTGGTTACTTCCCGCTTGGATTACTGCAACTCCCTCTACATGGGGCTGCCCTTGGGGTACACCCGGAGGCTCTAGCTGGTCCAGAATGCGGCCGCGTGGGTTGTTACGGGAGCTCTTCATTACTCCCGTGTAACACCTCTTCTGCGCGAGCTGCACTGGCCCACCGGTGGTCCTCCGGATCCGCTTCAAGGTGTTGGTATTGACCTATAAAGCCCTACATGGCTTAGGTCCGGGGTATTTGCAGGACCATCTCCTGCCTGCTTCCCACTGTCCTGTCCGCTCCCATAGGGTTGCTTTCCTCAGGGTACCGTCGACCAGGCAGATGCCCAGGGGTAGGGCGTTCTCTACCCTCTGGAATGAACTACCCACCGAGCTCCGGACAGCCCCGGATCTCCGCTCCTTCCATCGAGGCCTGAAGACTTGGTTATTCCAACAAATGGGCTGATTCTGATCCTTGGGTTTTTATTATTTATTATTTTAATCTGGTTTTAGTGGGTTTTTATTATTGTATGTTTCTAATCTGTGTTCACCGTCCTGAGTCCTTCGGGAGAAGGGCGGCATATAAATTCTGTAAAATAAATAAATAAAATAAAACCTTAAATTTAGGTGTCTTAAAAAGCTGAGATGCTTGTGCTGCTCTTTCGAAATTTTTAGACGCTGCCATTTTTCATACAGTAGAGTTGTTAAAATATGTGGCAATCGTTTAATTGTCTTTTTGACAAAATATTGTAAGCCATCCTGGGTTTTTTAATTTGACAGCCAGAGTATAAACTCTCGAAACACATTCAAGTAATTAATTAAACATCTGCTTCTAAGAGAATAAGCTCTGCATGGAATGCTTTGTTGTGTTTGGGTTTCATTGTCTCTATAGGTGGTTTGAGTAATTTTAAGCTATTAATGCTAATTTTATTGCGTTTCAAGGAAATTGATGTTGTCGCTTTGCTGTTGAGCTACCTTGAGCCTTCGGGAGGAAAAAGGGAGTCTGCATATGTTTGCACGTGTGTTTAGGAATATAATTTTATATTTTGCTGTAATAAAATTTCCAGGGTCTTTCACCCAAGGTTTTTGCCAGGTCCATGTTCACCTACCTTTTAATGGTACAGTATTAGTGCATCAAAATCATGTGAAGTATTAGTAACGCTTTATAATGCCTTGGTAAGACCACACTTAGAATACTGCGTTCAGTTTTGGTCACCACACTATAGAAAAGATGTTGAGATGCTGGAAAGAGTGCAGAGAAGAGCAACAAAGATGATTAGGGGGCTTCTAAAATATATGAAGAATAGCTGTAGGAATTGAATATATCCACCCTAGTGAAAACAAGGACTAGGGGTGATATGATAGCGGTGTTCCATTATCTCAAGGGCTGCCACAAAGAAGAGAGAGTCAAGCTCTTCTCCAAAGCACCTGAGGGCAGGACAAGAAGCAACGGGTGGAAACCAATCAAGGAGAGAAGCAACCTAGAACTAAGGAGAAATTTCCTGACAGTGAGAACAATTAATCAGTGGAACAACTCACCTCCAGAAGTTGTGGGTGCTCCAATACCGGAGGCTTTTAAGAAGAGACCAGAGAGCCATTTGTCTGAAATGATAGGGTCGCCTGCTTGAGCTGGGAGTTGGACTAGAAGACCTCCAAGGTCCCTCCCAACTCTTATTCTGAAATATCCTGAATGGCTTCTCTCTTCTTCTTGCTTTCTAGCACTTCCAATCTGTCCTCCAGACACTGGAAGAGCAGGTGGCCGGAGAGCGCCAGCGGCTGGTGGAGACCCACCTGGCCCGTGTAGTAGCACTGTTGAATGATAACCGTCGTGCGGCACTGGAGAACTACTTGACTGCTGTACAGAACGACCATGCCCAGGTAGTTCAAAAGGGTAGAGGAAGGCAAATGTTCGCTTGGAGAACGGTATGTGAGATTTGTAGGTAAGCTGAGCTAGGAGAGCGAGAAGCAGACTCTGCATGTGGGCTGCAAACGAAGTTGACCGTGAGCTTGGGATAGCGCTCAAAAATTTTAGCATGGGGTTCTCTGCCTGGTTGCTGGATGGGCGTGCCCATGGTGGGCGTGGCTTAGTTGGCCTCCTGCACCATGGCAGAAGAGGCGTTTTTGACCTCCCTGGGCTCCAGAGGCTTTTTTTGAGCCTCTGGGAGGGCAAAAACAGCCTCCCCAGGCTCCAGCGTCCCTCTGGAGGCTGGAAACGGGCCCATTGTTGGCCTTCCCAGACTTCTGGTAGGCCCGTTTTTCACCCTCCCGGAGCCTCCATGCGTGTCCTGTACTTCCCTGCATCCAAAACTGGCCGTGTGGGGATTCCTGGCAGAGTCAGGGTGGGGTGGGCAGGGCCAGCCAAGAGTAGGATTTTGGGGTTCTCCCAACTGCACAGAATCTTAGCTAGAGGTTCTCCCGAACCCCTGCGAACCCCCAGCAGCCCACCCCTGGATAGCACCTATTCACCAGACCAAGTGTATAGAAGAGAAAGATGCTTTTCCCTAGCTTTCTATTCCTTGTATGCAAGCAATGCAAGAGAAACATTATTTAAGCAGTAGAGTTCAAGACCATGTAAAGCAGTGTTCTCCAACCTTCCCGGCTCTGCAGATCAACAGCGGCAGCCGGAAGGGGGAAGGGATGGTTTTCTGAACGCACACCGTTCATGCAAATGCAGCTTTGCATGCTTGCACACTTGCCCGCTGCTTGCACGGACCAGTTCCCAATGGGCCACAGACCACTACCGGGCCACGGACCGGGGGTTGGGAACCCCTGATATGAAGTGTAGTGATGCAGCGAAGAAGCAGTTAGCGGTGTCACCACCATGCAATGCCCTGAAAGTGGCAAAGAGCAGAATTATGGAGGAGGAAAGCGAGATAAAACTCATCCTGCATTAGGTGTTAGTAGCGCTCATAATTTATGAAGTGAGGAGTTATCTGTTTCCTTCAGTGGTGGGATTGAAATTTTTTTACTACCGGTTCTGTGGGCGTGGCTTGGTGGGCATGGCATGGCTTGGTGGGCGTGGCAGGGGAAGGATACTGTAAAATCTCCATTCCCTCCCCACTCCAGGAGAAAGTTACTGCAAAATCCCCATTTCCTCCCGATCAGCTGGGACTCGGGAGGCAGACAATAGATGGGGGCGGGGCCAGCCAGAGGTGGTATTTACCGGTTCTCCGAACTACTCAAAATTTTCGCTACCAGTTCTGCAGAACTGGTCAGAACCTGCCGAATACCACCTTATATGTTTCCTTATATGAACAACTTTCTGAAACCTCTTGCTTTCCTGGTATGCTATACTCCAGCTCCTGAAATCCTCAGCCAGAATAGCCACAGGCCATATCTAGATGAGGATTTAGGTCATCCAGCACATCTGGAAAGCAGTGTTGAAGAACGCTGATGCAGACAAGGTAACTGCAGAACGGCAAGTGGGGAGCTTCATTTACTCCTCCGCCCCAACCCCCCATTCTCTGTATTAGCTTCCTGCTAAAATCCCAGAAGTCATATCTAGGCAATGACATCCAGAAATAAAACAGAGTTTGGTTCCTCCCACTTTCTTCTTCTGTGCTCTGTTCCTAACTCTTAAATTGGGGGGGGGGGGGTGTAGGATAATGTGCTGGGGGTTTTTTTTTTCAACTGCTCTGCCAAAAAAAAATTGGTCTGCGTTTTTTCTTTCCTTTTCTCACTCAGTTTGATTTCTTTTTTTCAAAGAATTTCTCGGTTGAAATTCTCGTGGGTAAAATACAGTTTTCTTGTCCTCTCTGAGTCTGGTTTTTTTCTTGCAGACGATTCATTACCCAAAGTAGGTAATGTCATCCATGCTAGTTCTGAGGATGTTACCTAGATTGGGTAATGAGTTTTCTGCAAGAAAACAACCAAGCTATGAGAGTACCAAGGACCTCTCATTTCAACACTGAGATGCAGATATTCTCCTTTATTAATTTTATTTAAAATTATGAATATTAATTTTATTAATATTTATTAAATATTAATTTATTAAAGTGTATTAGTTTAAATATTAATTTTCTTGTCGTTGTTAGTGGGATGGACACATCCCACTAAGAGCCACGGTGGCGCAGTGGTTAGAATGCAGTACTGCAGGCTATTTTTGCTGCCTGCCGGCTGCCTGCAATTTGGCAGTTTAAATCTCACCAGGCTCAAGGTGGACTCAGCTTTCCACCCTTCTGAGGTGGGTAAAATGAGGACCCAAATTGTTGGGGGCAATAGGGTGATTTTGTAAACGGCTTAGAGAGGGCTATAAAGCACTGTGAAGCGGTATATAAGTCTAAGTGCTATTACTATTGCTATCTTTCCTAACAATATAGTATGCCAAAATGGGGATCTTAGCATGTTAAATAGGCCAGGGTCCACATGGAAAGCACTCACAATTTTTCTTGTGGCCCCTGTAAACATCATGCAAAGTCAAGTCTCCCATCACTGATGGCCACGTAGATTACCATGATCCGCTCACAATTTTTATTTTTCTTGTGGCCCTTGTAAACGCCCTGTAAACATCATGCAAAGTCAGGTCTCCCATCACTTTTGTTCAGCTCCTGATGGCCACGTAGATATCCATGATTCATGTTGTCTCCAAGATGGCAATACCACAGAGCGTTACCACTGCCTTACCTCCCCAGTCTTTTCAGCTTTCTAATCTAGTGCACAGCCCTTCCAAGTCTCATTCTGTTCAGCTTTGGTTGGATTTTGGTTGTGCTTCCACCTGTACTTATCTGTGCTGGAAGTGGAGGAAACCAAGAGAGGCAAGTAAGAGGATCCCATCTGCTCAAAGGCCAACTATTGAGAATTGGGCAAGGAACAAATCAGCCAAGATTCAATTAATTTGTGTCACACTCCTCTTTTGACACAGCCTGACCGCATCCTGGCAGCTCTGAAGAGATACGTACGGGCTGAACAGAAAGATCAGCGCCACACTCTCCGCCATTACCAGCACGTGGCAGCGGCTGATCCTGAAAAGGCTGAACAAATGAAGTTCCAGGTATGGTTTTCTTCTGCCTATGGCCGCCATCTTGCGTCTTTGCAATTACTGTAGAACAGTGTTTCATGCTGGCTGTGGAATTCTGGGAGTTGAAGTCCACACATCTTCAAATGGCCAATGTTGAGAAGCACTGCTCTAGAAGGAACCATTTTCCGTTATTGTGTGTTTTCCCAGGTGTATACTCATCTCCATGTCATTGAGGAACGGATGAACCAAAGTCTTGCGTTGCTGTACAAGAATCCCCAGCTAACTCAAGAGCTCCGAGGAGACATAGGTACATGGGTCTTATCCTTCATATCCCAAATATCATCCCTCCTCAACTCTTAAATTAAATTTTCTGTTCTTCACTCACCCTATTGCTTGTAGACTAGGATGCCTTCCCAATTAGGTCAGCCTGTTCTTAAGTACTATACAAACAGTGGTTACTTCAGTAGTTAGTTTGATTGGTTACTTAAGTTGATATTCTCATAGTATCATTTCTACTACCTAGGGTGAGTAATTTTTGAAATAGTTTTATATCAGGGGTCGGTTCTACTTACTTTTACCACCGGTTTGCAATGGGATCGAGTGCATGCGCTCACTTCAAAACCTCTGCGCATGCGCAGATCACTGATGATGACATCTGGGGCGGTAGGCGGGGCCTCCCGCCGGTTTTACTACCTTGCGAACCGGTCCGAACTGGGGGCAACCCACCACTTATATGTATCCAGAGGAAGGAAGAGGCACTGTAGAATGCCCCAAATTTTACAGCTCTGAACTGAAGAAGCTTCTTGGATGAGAAGCAAAATGTTTTCAAGGAAGTTCAGTTGCCTTTTGGAAAAGCGCTTTTGGGACAACCATGATCTGGATGATGGAGAATCTCCATAGACATTGTAGAATGTCCCTATTATGAGAAAAAGTGTCAACGTAAAGGGAAATTATAGGTGGATCATACAGTCAGCCAGATTTTTAGGCTGAATTTGGCATTTTTTTGAGTGCTTCCCAAGGACCTGGAATTATTATTTCTTCTTAAATTGTAAAATACCTTGGTCTGGCTCAGGTGTCCATTTGCAAAGTGCATCTGTCCTATTGGATGAAGGGCTAGATTTTTCTCAGAAGGAAAGTTCTCCTATAAAGAATGAATGAATCTGAGCATCTTGTCAGGGTTCCGACGGATGCCCTAATTAAATCATGAGCCTCCAGCCAAGCTTCAAAAGAAATCCAGTTATTTATTAGGAGCTTCATGTCAGCACATTCCAAGTGAAGCCAACTCTGACCCCACCTAATTTATGACCCAGGCATGACCCTGTTTCCCCCCTCCCCCCAGGGTGTGCCATCAGTCACATTCGCCAACAGAGCAATTTCACAGGTTGTAGGGATCACTCCCCTCTGGCCACTGTGGGTAACCCTGGGAGACAGCCTTGAGAGAGATATGTCTGGAATGTGCTTTTGTTTTTGGCTGCCATGCTGCTTCCCCAGTTTTCCCATCCCCCTTACCTATGGGAACTCGAGAGCAAGCCAGGGATGCTTTGCGAGTTGACACATCTCTTGAAATAAAAACCTTTGCAAAAAAATTGGGATCTGTTGTAGCAGACAAGGTAGAGTCTCAAAACTCTTAAGATAGGGCTCCAAATAACTTATTTCCCATTTCTCTATCTTCCAGAGGAGCTCCTGCGATCCGAACGGGTGTCCACTAATGACCTTCTTACTACCTCCATCTCCGAGACCCGCACCACAGAAGAGTTCTTACCCATGGACAGTGGCGAGGATCTAGCTGCTGAGAGCCATGATGGAGAAGGTGGGTCAGATAAATTGCTCCTCACTGCTTTCTCGAGTCTTTGCCGAAGGTCAGGAAGGTAGAAGGAGAAAGCCACCTAGTTCTGAAACATCTCACTAGATCTTAGTTTGCAGTACATGAAAAACATGTTCCCAGTTTGAAACAGAAAATAATTACAATCTTTGGGAAATGAAACTGAAGGAAGGTTTCTAAAATCAGCAGAAGGAAAAGAGTATGGTGATTCATTTTTGTTTCTGGAACTCACCGCCATCTGTGTGTCTGCCTTTGGGGTCTGATTGTGGTTCATTGCATAGTCAGCCAGAGTTTTAGATTGGATTTGGCATTTTTATCCACCTATCAAGTCCTTTCCAAGGACCCGGGTTGAGCAGATGTTGCTGTTATTTATTTATTTAATTTATTTTTATTTTGTCGAGTACATATTAGATAATATATTTATAAGTATAAGCATGAACTGAATACATAAAATGAATACAATTAAAGGGAACATTAGGACAGGGACGGTATTAGATGGTGTTAAGCTATCGTCACAGGATGTAAGCTGTTCCAAGTAAAAGTGCTTTTTGCAATTGACTGGTGGTGAGTTTGTCAATGTCAAAGGGTGTTCAATTGATGCTCCGGTTGCTTTGGAACTGCACCCAAGGTGCCTACACTATTGTTGTTGTTGTTGTTGTTGTTGTTGTTGTTGTTGTATCTAGAGAGTAGTTGAACAATATAGCCAGTGGTGGGGTTCAAATAATTTAACAACAGTTTCTCTGCCCTAATGATTTCTTCCAACAACCAGTTCACCAAACTGCTCAGAAAGTTAACAACCGGTTCTCCCGAAGTGGTGCGAACTGGCTGAATCCCACCACTGAACGTAGCCTTAAATAATATTAGGATAGGCAGTTTCTGCTTGCAACTGATAGAAAAACAGACAAACCATTCAAAGATGTCAAAGTGCCAACAATATCAAAAATAGAAAAATACATTCCTGTTGTAAAAATGGCTGGTTCAGGTGATTGATTGTGTCAGCTAAAGGAAAATAATAATGAGCATGCAAGCAAGTTGGGCAGGACAGCTAGTGAAATTATCTAAAGCCAAAGATGCAGGAAAAAAATATAGAAATTCTGTTACCTGTGATAGGGAAGGAGAGGACTACAGTACAAACTCAGCATTAAAAGAGCATGCTTTACTTAATGTTGGCTGGGGAATTCTGAAGCCCGCCCATCTTAAAGCTGCCAAAGTGGAGAAATATTGGCCTAAAACAATGCTAGTGATATCCTTTCCTTTGGTAGGTAAAGTCACAAATTAATCCTATGAAATCAGCATACCGCAATTGTTAAAAGATAGGGGGAACGCTTAAAGTTTAGAACGAAAGCTTAAGGTTTTAAAAACACTATTAGAAATCTGATTATCCTCATAGAGTAAGATGTTCTATACATACGGGGCCAGCAAGAAACTATTTCCAAAGACAATCTGTTAATGTACTTCTATTCTTGACCTAGGCTTCCTGAGTCAGTAAAACACACGAGTAGTCCCAAAAACCTGTTTTATTTTAACAGCTGTGAATTCTGTTCATTCACAGAGGAGTCCCAAATAGTTCTAAAGAGTCCTTCGGGATAAGGCTGATAATCACCTACTTTTATCTCCCTTGACAATCTGCCAAAGACCTAATTGGCAAAGCCACACGGAGTCCAAAATCAAACAGAGCTTCAGACTTTAAACTGCACAGAATTAACAATGTTGCTTCCTGCAAAGGCCCACGTGCCTTTGCTCCTCTTTTAAGTCTTATGGGAGGAGCCAATCATCTCCCAGCCCTACTCTCTAGTCGTTCCTTTTGTTTTAACAGTTCTTGCCTTCTGGCAGGTCTGCGCATGCGCGCACTGGGAACAGGCTCCCCCTGTTCCTCTGCCTCGCTGAGGTCCGACTCTGGAGGCTCCGGAGGCAGCATGTACCTCCCAGATGACCCTTTCTCTGTCTCCGACGCAGAGCCCTCGTCCGAGCCTTCCCCAGATTCCAGGACTGGCCCATGTTCCTCTCCAGCCTCCTCACTGTCCGACTCTGCTGCCAGCTCCACAGGCTGCTGGCGGACCACAACAACATCCAATTTCTTTTGCCTTGATAAGCTGGCTATTAGAAGAGTGCAGATCTAAGCATCCCCAAATGTCTATCTTCCATTCTGCCTCCACCATTTTCCAGTTTCCCTCTCTGATGTTTATAATCCTGCTGATGTCAAAGTTACGCTAGCAATAGCTTCCCATTAGCACAAAGATATGGCAAGAGTAACGCAACAGTTTTGCCCCCGGCACAAGGAGAAAAATAGTCAGCAGAATTCAAGGACAAGCAGCGCTCTGAAACTCATGGCTGGTTTTGATCTTGGTCCCTGACGGAGAACAAAAATAATACGCTCACAAAAGTGACTGGTAAAACTCTTTTCTTTCTTTTTCTTTTTCTTTTTTCTTTTTTCTTTTGCTCTGATGGAATGAAAGGTAATGAGAACTGCTTTTTTAAAAAAAAATTAAATCCAATTAGGGCCATGATTGGAAAGATTTAGTAGTCTGTGGAATTGGCAGTTTAAGAGCACATAAGCACTGCCTTGCTGATTTAATCAAAAGAACTACAGGAGTACAAAAGAAGTAGAAGAAGTAAACGACATACAATTGTTCGTTTAGTGACGGTTCGAAGATACAACGGCACTAAAAAAAAGTGACATGACCAGGGGTGGTATTCACTTACCTTCGCTACTAGTTCACAAATGTGAGTGTGCGCGCATGCGGAAAGCATCAAAAACAGGTCGTAATGACGTCCGGGCGGGTAGGCGGAACCTCCCACAGCCACCGCTACCAGTTTTCCCAAACCGGCTGAATACCACCACTGCTTATGACCGTTTCTCACACTTAGGACCGTCGTGCATCCCCATGGTCATGTGATCAACATTCAGGCACTTAGCAACTGGCTCATATGCATGAAGGTTGCAGTGTCCCGAGGTCGTGGGATGATAGCTTTTGCAACCTTCTGACAAGCAAAGTCAATGGGGAAATCACATTCATTTAACAGCTGCAGTGATTCACTTAATAACTGTAAGCAAGAAATGTTGTAAAATGGGGTGAAACCCACTTAACAACTGTCTCACTTAGCAAAATAAATTCGGGGCTCAATTGTGGTCGTAGGTCAAGGACTACCGGTATTGGTTCCTGCATCTTAGATGAGAAGTATGCTAAATGGAGCTACTTTCTCCAACTTGTTTCTTCGATGTGTGGTCTAGAGTGATGCTTCTCGATCTTGGTAACTTTAAGATGTGTGGATTTCAATTCCCAGAATTCCCCAGCCGGCATGCCGGCTGGGGAATTCTGAGATTTGAAGTCCATACATCTTAAAGTGGTTGAGAAACACTAATCTGGAGTAGGGGGGGGAGGAAGTATTAGCAAATCTGTTCCAGTTACAGGCCAGGTCTGGAAATCAGAGGTATGTCATGAAAAATATGGAGGTAATTATGTTAGCAAGACTGGAAGTTTTCAGAACTCTAAATTCCATTGGGTTTAGGTTTGGTGGCCAAGAATAAAGGGTATTCTAATTTTGCCGGAGAAGTTATTTTATAGAAGGTGTAGCTAGAGAAGGAAGGAAGGACCCAGAGCATTACCAATATTGCTGAGAGCCAATATGGTGAAATTGTTAATGTTGGATTGAGGAGCTCCAGCTAAGTTCACCCTTCACCATGTAAGCATTTTGGGCAACTCCATGTGGGCATTTTGGGTATCCTTCCTTCTGCAAATATAGGAGTTGCATTCACACAACATGCAAAACATACATACTTTGAACCTCGATTATTGTGTTTGTTAAGCTCAGAGTAGTGTGTGAACCCAAATCCTTTTACAGGTAGTCCTCGATTTACGATGACTCATTCAGTTGTTATGCCAACACTGAACAAAGGGGACTTATGACTGGTTCACAAAGTTAAGGCTGTTGCAGCATACTCATGGTCATATGGTCACCATCCAGTGGCCTGGGTGCTCAGCTCACGATTACGATGGGAGTGTATTCTGTGGTCATGGGATCGAAATTTGTGATCTTCTCGGCCAGCTTCTCACAAGCAACAGGGAACATAGTGAGTAGCTCCCATAAGACGCTCCTGCTAAGTTTTCTCCCAAGGAGGCCCATTATGGAGTACAAGATCCCAGAAATGTTATAGTCCGTAACATCCTGCCCACTTGTACTTTGTAGTGCCTGCCCACAGCCCCCTCTAGAGTCTAGTCCACCAACACTCACCGCCCGCCCATGGCCCTCGCCAGCCTGCTTGCCTAGGACTCAGTGACATCATCTTCATCATCATCATCATCATCTTTTAATGACCCCATAATCCCTTGTGGGTTGGAGTCTGGGCAACTGAGTGTTTACTGGGCCAGATGCCCTTCCTGTCGCCAATGCGGAGTTACATTCAGCAGACATAATTCTAACGTGCCCAGAGAGAGAAATATCTGCCTCTACCTACCTAGGATCAAACTCACAGCCTCCTGATTGTGAGGCGAGAGCTCCGCCTCTGGGCCACCGCACCACTCAGGACTCAGTCACATGAGGTCCTCTTTTAATGACCCCTGCCCCTGGGTTACAACTGGAACTGCCAGGATTGCTGTCTCTAAGTGATGTGAGTACATGATATCCTGCTTTATGACTGCATTATTTACCAATGGGAATTCCCATCTCAAATTCCATCATAACCTGAGGACTACCTGAGTTAGATTTTGGTTCCATGCATTGTAGTGAAGTTAGAAAATGAGTTAATTCAGTAAGTAGTTAAGTGAATTGTTTTAAGCAAGCATTCTTTCTCCACCCAACTTATCCGTTGTTGCTGGAGGAGACAGTGCCCTTCTTTCTGCTCCTGGGGATTTGACTCCCCTGTCTCAGCATCGTATTGTGCGTCTCTCGCCTCTTCTTCTCAAAATTATCTTCCTTTTTCTGTTCTCTTTTTCCTCTCTGCCATGCTCTCCTCCTCCTCTCCTTCTGATGCTGTTGTGGGGAATGGTCAGATTCTGAATCGGCTGACAAGAAAGGTAAGTTCTCAGCTCTAATTCTTCACGGAGTCCTTCTCTGCAGGCCCTAGTAGCAATGACCGAGGCCTCTCTTCCTCTAACCCTCACCTGATTCTCTTCTCTTCAGCTTCAGGGCTGGCAGAATACGACTATCCGACTAGTGACAAAGCTCTGCTGTATGAGTACGAACATAAGGTAGGTGTGGAAGAGATGGCCTTCTGGCCTTTTATTACTGTTTATTACAATGACATGCTCCTTTCTTCCAAAATGGAGAGAGAATTATATGGGGTCCTCTAAGACAGTGTTTCTCAACCTTGGCAACTTGAAGATACATGGACTTCAGCCAGTGATGGGATTCAAATAATGTGATGACCGGTTCTCTGCCCTAATGACCGGCTGGGTGGGCGTGGCCATGGTGGGTGTGGCCAGGGGGTGTGACAGGCAGCAGTCCTGCACCTCCCTGGGAGCACTGCCCCACCCCGTGCCCCATTTTGGGCCTAGTAGGCCTCCCTGAAGCCTCCTGGAAGCAAAAATGGGGCGTGTGGGGACTCCTGGAAGGGGCGGGGTGGGAAGGGAAGGGGCCAGCCAGCAATTTAACTACCGGTTTGCCCAAACTGGCCCGAACCGGCTGAATCCCACCACTGACTTAAGGTCCCAGAATTTCCTAGCCACTCATGCTAGCTGGGAAATTCTAGTAGTTGAAGTCCACATATCTTCAAGTTTCCAAGGTTGAGAAGCACTGCTCTAGAAACCGATAGACCACCGTTTCCACGACCCTAGGGCTAATGGTATATTTCCGAGTTCAGCAGCATCTGGATGATAAAGAGAATCGGGTATAGTCTTAGACTTAGAATAACTTTACTGTCACTTTAAATGTACACTAAACAGCATACGTTAAAATGAAATTTCGTTCCATACAGCTCCCAAAGGGTCATCACCTCCACTATACACCATATAAACATGACAAAAATACAAATAAATAAATAAATATGCATATACCCACATATATTATATAGACTTTGGTCATTAGTGTCAAGCAAAGTTGATGGAGCTGTCTCTTGTCCTAAGTAATTCAGAGCAATATATGTGGTTTCCTTCTCCCATGGTGTTTTCCCCCCTCCTTTTTTATTATGTTCTTACAAATCTTGATGCGGTAAATTATTCAAAGGCAGTGATGTTTACGTAACATCAAATTATTTGTTGTATAATAGAGGTTTTGATTTTAAGCTGATTACTTAAATATTGAGGGTTAATCTCATAACATCACTCAGAAAGAGGTCAGATTAGGAAACTGCTCCATCAATTTTGCTTGAGACTGGAGACCAAAGTCTGTACCGACTCTCTTTTATCATTTGTTGTTCTAGATCAGTGTTTCTCAACCTTGGCGGCTTTATTGGCGGCTTTAAGATGTATGGACTTCAATCGGCTGAAGCATGCTGGCTGGGGAATTCTCACACATCTTAAAGCCACTTAGGTGGCAGGGGGAAAACAATGTTTTAGGTCATTGATTCAACATGGAAAAATGGCAATGGGGTTCTTATATGCAGTTTGTTTATTTATTTAGCATATGACATATATACATGGACTAGCAATACATGTTAACATTTCATTTGGATTAGTAGAAGACAATCTATATATATAAAAGCCAAATACCATTCACTCATTATGAAATCTCCAGAACGGTAAAGCCTACAAACTTGAAATTTGGCATATATGTTCCTCTTGGCTTCTAGATGCTCACTAAGAAAGGATTTTTCGAAATGACCATCAGATCATTAGTATTTCATACACAGTATTATATTCACATGCTTTGATGCTAAGGAGTTAGATGTTCTACTCCCCCTCCCCACCTGAAAGGAACTCTATCCCAACTGCCAGTTGCCTTATATTAATGCACTCTGATGCTACCCCTTTGCTAAACTGGGTGTGGGTGTGGCCAGCGCGTGACTCATCCGGCCTGTGGGCTGGAACATTCTACTCTCCCTCCCCCTCTGTTCCAAATGCCAGTTGCCTTATATTAACATGCTCTGGTGCTACGGAGTTACACATTCTACATTAAATTTCAGGGTTTAAGTGTCAATTTATCACGCCCGATCACATAGTTTCGTAGTGGAGCGTGGGCGTCCAGCTAGTAAAATATAAATGTTAAAAAGATCAATCTTCAAATACCAATGTCTAGGCCATCTAACCATTGAAGTGCAGCTACTGGATTAATAGATGCCCTCAGTTTACAGTTTGACGTGGGACCCCGCAGTCACACTGAAGGGAGGATATCATGCCCCATTTATACATAGGGTCCCGACAGATGCCATGTGAGGTGCGATACTTATTCAGGATTGTCCATTGCTGATGTGGTAGTTCAAAGCCTGGTGTATTTATATATATATATATATATATATATATATATATATACAGTGATATGTACCCACCCCATCTTTTTTCCATGTATTAACTTTGCAATGTCCAAGGAGACGTTTGAGATGCTTGTGCTTTCAAATGAATAATTGCTGTCTTGTGAAGGTTGATGCATTGCCATTATCCCATACCGGGGCATGTTTCTCCATGTTCCACTTTGAAAGAGAGAAAATGCATCTCTATTTAGGTTATATATTGGAGTAAAGGAGCTATGCACTCTATAAAGGATGAGGTTGCAATTGTCTCATGTGACTGGAAAGAGTTTGCACTAAGAGGAAGGTAATGTTGCTGGATTGCCCATCCAGCTTTGCATCCCCCGGACTGTATCACTTAAATCAAAAACCATTCCCCCATCCATCCCATAGGTCAATGTGTCTGCCTCAGATGTCAAAGGCATGGTGTACAAGTCCCAAGAAATACAACGGGATGAACTGGTAAGTAGCTTTTCAAGGCACACTCCCTTCCACCTATCAAGAGGGCTTCAGCGCCCTTCCTTGTGAGTCACATCTGCCGTGCCAAAAAAGCCAACACAGTTCTAGGCTGCATTAATAGAGGGAGAGAATCATGAAGTGTTAAAAACCAATTTATAATGCCCTGGTAAGACCACTCTCAGAATACGGCATCACGTTTTGGTCGCCACGATGTAAAAAAGATGTTGAGACTCTAGAAAGATTTCAGAAAAAAAGCAACAAAGATGATTGGAGGGTTGGAGGCTAAAATATTTGAAGAGCAGTTGCAGGAATTGGGTATGTTTAGTTTAATGAAAAGAAGGACCAGGGGTGACATGAGAGCAGTGTTCCAATATCTCAGGGGTTGCCACAAAGAAGAGGGAGTCAAGCTATTCTCCAAAGCACCTGAGGGCAGGAGAAGAAGCAATGGGTGGAAACTAATCAAGGAGAAAACAAACCTAGAACTAAGAAGAAAATTCCTGGCAATTAAAACAATTCATCAGTGGAAAGACTTACCCCCAAAAGCTGTAGGTGCTCCAACACTGGAGGATTTTAAGAAGAGATTAGACAACCATTTGTCTGAAACGTTATAAGGTTTCCTGCTTGAGCAGGGGGTTGGACTAGAAGACCTCCAAGGACCCTTCCGTTTCTGTTATTTTGTTACAGGGTTTTTAATCCTTTAATCTTTCGGAAGCCGGAGACAAATCGTTAAAAAAATAAGGCCAAATGCAACTAGGCTTTTTGCCTTGGTTTTAGTATAAAGCCCCACCTTGATCTGTCCGTGGAAAAATTTACATCCAACTTGGTCCAGAGAATTGTGCGAAATGCTCTCCATATAGAAACCTTTTTTTTTAAAAGCAAAACCACAAAAGATAGTAGGCAAAACTCTGGTTTCTATCACCTCTCCAGTTCATTGTGTGTAAAAGTGTGGTGAAAGTTTTAAGTACGGAAAAACTTGGGTTTGTTCGTTCGTTTTTGCTTTTGAATTCAAATAATGAATGAGCCACCCTGAAAATGGAACTCCCATCCTTGAGGACGGTACGGTTCATCTCTCTTGTCATCAAGAGCAGACTCACCTTTTCTGTGTTCGTCTTATCCTGTCTCTGTGGTTGTCCTTGTCTATTGGGCCCAAGATACACAACTACCCAAAAGGACAAGACAAATTCCATAAAAGTTATTGTAACATCTCCTTCTTCCTGAAAATGCATATAAAATGCAATAATAATCAAAAACAGTGAGAACAAAGGTTGGCTGCATTGCTTCTTTCACTAGTTCTATAAGGCAGTTTCATATGTTCTGGTCACTTTTAACAAGATATCATCTATGCTAAAGTTTCACAAACTTGGCAACTTTAAGACCTGTGGACTTCAATTCTCAGAATTCCCAAGCCAACATAGTTGGCTGATCTACACAAATATTGCATCCTCAAATTATGAAGGGAAAAGAGGATGTTTAGATTCAGAACCTCCATTCCGGAAATAATTCTGCATGGAGCAGAGGTGGGCTTCACATCATTTACCTACCGGTGCGCTCACTTCGCTCTCACGCGCCACCTCCATGCATGCTCCCGGCCTTCTGTGCTTGCATTTTGCTTGTGCGCGTTCCTTCCATGCGTGTGCCCAGCCTCAGAAATGTGCCTAAAAAGGACAGCATAGAGCCGGGGTGATTTCCGCTACCAGTTTGCCCAAACTGGTTGGCCCAAACCGGTCCGAACCGGCTGAATACACCTCTGGTATGGAGACATATCTCACACGTTCATTCACATCTGATTAGACTTCATAACAAACATGCAAATGGCAGTTTGACGGCAGCATCTAAGCAGTCCTAGCTGATCTTGAAACTAATCAGAATGGGATCTGGTTCATGCTTGGATGGAGACCATGAGAAAATACCATCGCCGTGTAGACTAACCTGAGGATTGAGAAAACATCCTAGAAAAAGGCAGTGCCAACCTCTTCTATATTGTTGTCAAGAGAACTGTACAGATAGAAGAGAATATTTGTAGCTCAGCATTGAACTGTGGGGTTCTTGATGCTCTCTGAGCTTGGTGGTTTTCTTGCAGATGTTTCATTACCAAACTAGGTAACATCATCAATGCCGTTGATGAACTATACAGAACTATACAGAACTATACAGAACTATACAGTCATGTCCATGAAGTCTACAGGAATCCAGCTTGCCTTGAAAAGGACTTGGATACAACTTGCTATACCCATAGGTGGTGGCTCGAAGGAACTGCTTTGCTTACAGCTGTATATTTTAAATAACCAGGCCTCAACTTAGTGCCTCTTAGCCACTAGCCCCACACATCATTTCCTTTTTGTTTGTGGCTGCGTCAATGTTCATAATAGCTTCTTATACAGATGAGAGAGCTCACGTAGTAAGTCCCATTGCTGCCAGTCTTTATCAATGACATTGGTTTCAGGTGCCTGGGGTTTTCAAAGGTACACCAATTAAAGCTTGTAGCATCTGGAAAATGCCAAAAGGATCTGTGTAGATTTACAGGCCAAACAGATATTCGACATCACCAGCTTTTGACTGGGAATTTGCTACTTTGGTTTGTTTCAGATCTTCTTTTTCTTCTTCTCCTTCTCCTTCTCTTTCTCCTTTTCTCTCTCTTTCTCTCTCTCTCTTCCTCCCTCCCTCCCTCCCTCCCTCTCTCTCTCTCTCCACAAAAGTAGATTGAACGGCAGTGCCTAGCATCTCTTTGGCAGGTTTTTGTGTGATCTCTTTTCAACCATGTAATAATTCTGAGGTGTAGGGTTGTTTTTCTTTTTTTCTTGCTTCTTCCTTTTCTCAGCAGGAAGGCCCAACCACTTTTCTTGAATTGGGTGTTATTGTTACAGCGAGCTCATATTATGTGTTACTTCAAAACTCTTGGGAGAATTCCATCTGCTGCCGGTGATTTATGAGTTTAATCTATCTGTTTGTTCTAAAGTGTCCTCTAAAGATGATTCCTTTTGTGTCACTTCTTCAGATTTATTGCCTTGGTGGAGAACAATTTGGATCTATTTTGCCAACCTTGCCTTTGTCTTGGGCAGATGCAAAGCAGTCATTTAACTTCTCAATAATATTTCTGTCTCCCCTAAGTGCTTTTTTTACATCTTGATGGTCTAATGACCCAAACCATTATGTCTGGCAAACTTCCTGCTTCTAATGCAATCCTTTTAACATTTTTCTCCTTGGCTTTTATACCTCTTATCTAGATTATATTTTCTTTTTTTCTTTCTTGGCCCAACCTTATTAGGCATTTTATTATGTTTCAACTGATAGTATTTCAATTCTTTGAGGATTTTTCCCCACACGGGCAATAGCTTTAATTTTTTTTCCTAAGGGACACATTTTTAAAATTCTATTTAGTCGCTCCAGTTTTTTCTTTAAAACTGTCTTTGAAGACGTCAAGCAAGCTCAAATTTGAATATAGTTGTGGCTATATTCGTGCATGGCTTTTTTGCAAATATCTTAATGGCAGTGGTGGAATTCAATTTTTTTTTTGCTACCGGTTCTGTGGGCGTGGCTTGGTGGGCGTGGCAGGGGAAGGATATTGCAAAATCTCCATTCTCACCCTACTCTGGGGCCAGACGGTTCTCTGAACTACTCAAAATTTCCACTACCGGTTCTCCAGAACCTGTCAGAACCTACTGAATAGCACCCCTGCTTAATGGATGGTTTATAATTGGTCTTACATCTAAACAACAATTGTAGGTGTTGGGAGCTACAAATATTTGTGATTTTCATGTCAAGCTCTACAGTACACTTGGCTGAATTGGAAGTAAACAGGAGCAGTTTGAAGCCATCAGTTTTAATTATCTTGAGTGCTTACAGTAGAAAGGCGATGCTTAAATCTAGTAAATATATATAAGGCTTCAAAATCTTGCTTGCTCAGCCATTATAGAAAGTATAGCTAGAGTAGAACTGGGGAGTTAATAGCTCCAGGATAAAGGAAAAGCTTCAAGGCTATTCAAAGCCGAGTTGCAAAATGCAGAGAAAATAGATTTTCATATCCGTATGCACATTTGGAGCCTTCTCAAAACGGCTCGCAAATATATTAAATCAGGCTTCCCCAGCTTTGGTGCCCTCCAGCAATGTTGAATATCCAGAGCCTAGAAATTCCCATTAGGCTTGGTTTTGCGAAGCTGAAGTCCCACATGTCTGGAGGGCATGAGATTTGGAGAGGTTGTAATCAATCAAGTGACAAAGCCGGTTTTAAATGGAGAATTAATTATAGTAGCAGAAGAAGCAGGAGGAGCTTCGGGAAAACTTGAGCATAAAGAAGAAGCCAGATGGATACGATCAAATGTTTATTTAACATCACATCCTTGTTCTGATAATGGCCAGAAGAAAGTCATCCAGTAAAGATGATCGTAGTTTTGTTTTCATCAACTGAAATTGAAAAAGATATCCTTTCTAAAACTAGAGTAAATATACAATCAGTAGTAGTCAAGGGTGGGCTGCTGAGGATTCACAGGAGTTCGGGAGAACCTCTAGCTAAGATTCCGTGCAGTTTAGAGAACCCCCAAATCCCATTCCTGGCTGGCCCCATCCAACCCACCTGCCCTCCCAGGACTCCCCACGTGGCCCGTTTTGGATACAGGTAAGTGCAGGGCATATGCGGAGGCTCAGGGAGGGCAAAAAACGGGCCTACTGGGAGTTTGGGAAATTTGGAGGGCCTCTGAAGCCTGGGGAGGCCATTTTTACCCTCCCGGAGGCTCGACAAAAACCTCTGGAGCCTGGGGAGGGCAAAAGTGCCCCCCCCCATGGTGCAGGAGGCTGACTAGGCCACACCCACCATGGCCACGCCCACCCAGCAGCTGGGCAGAGAACCCCTTGCTAAAATTTTTGAAGCCCACCCCTGATAGTAGTTGTATCTTATCTTTGATGGATGTCTTGACCTCCATCAATAGTTGTGGGTGGCCCTCCAACTTATGATACTGAAAACGTAGAGTAAAGCGAATAACAGAATAACAAGACAGTTGGAAGGGACTTTAGAGGTCTTCTAATCCAGCCCCCTGTTTGAAGAGGAGACCTATACCATTCCAGACAAGTGGCTGTCCAGTCTCTTCTTAAAAGCCTTCAGTGATGGAGCATTCACAACTTCTGAAGGCAAACCATTCCTTTGGTTAATTGTTCTCACTTTCAGGAAATTTCTCCTCGGTTCTAGGCTAGTTCTCTCCTTGATTAATTTCCATCCATTGTTTCTTGTCTTGCCTTCTTGGTGCTTTGGAGAATAGGTTGACCTCCTCTTCTTGGAGACAGCCCCTAATATTTGAACATTGCTATCGTGTCACCCCTAGTCCTTCTTTTCTCTAGACTAGACATACTATATACACATAGACCAGGCAGTAGTGACAAAACATGGCTCATCCCTATAGAAAGCCATGGGCCTCTCCCATAGATGTCAAGGGAGTTATTCGTTTGAACGTAAGGAAATAAGTACATCCTGCTGCCAATTTTCATAATTGCCTCTTATTTACCAGGGCCTGATTCTTGAAATCATGTTCTGAAGAGATCATCTTTCCTTCATCTGGGATTAAAAACAGTGGAAAAGAAAAGAGATCTTTGCCTCATCAAATTGTTATGTGTGCTTTGTCTAATATCTTTACTATTCCCTCAGTTGCACGCTTAATTCCAGATCCCCATGAGTGTCAGTTGATTTTGGACCCTGCGTACATCTGTTGTAACATAAAACTGTCTATATTTGGTCTTCTGGTAGTTGATTGTTAATCCAGCTTCTTCCCCACCCCCCCACCCCAATAATCACTGGCATTGGGTTATTCAACCGGAAGCAAAAGAAAACTGGTTTGCATCTTAAAATTCCCTCCACAAGGAAATTTATCCTAGGGAGATTTCATCTTAAAACACACACACACACACCCCATTATTCTTTCCATGCCTGAGATCATCTCTGCTTCATATCCCATTCCACTTCATTGCTTATGATTTTCTTTTAATTGTGTCAGAAGAATAAGTAATTCTTCTGATTTGTGGACCTGTAAGGAAGATAGCAGTGGTGGGTTTCATTTACCTTAGCTACCAGTTCACTCGTACATGTGCGTATGCTTCGCCCGCGTGTGCCACGGGGCGAACCAGTAGCAACCCACCACTGGATGATAGGAAATTGGGAGAAGAAATAAGAGGTAGAAACTACTTGTCTCTATGAAAAACAAACATTAGAAGCTGTAATCACAGCTTTGTTCTCTGCAAAATCCAGAGAGACAAAAAAAACCCTCCAAGCTTTGCTACTTTGGTGAGTGTTTGTGAGATGGGAGGTTGCTTTCAACAAGCTATAATGCCAAACACAACAAACTGGCATGAAAAACAGTGTTTTTAGAACTCCAATATGCCTTCAGACCCACGCAGCATTTTACATCTGAATTACAGATGCCTCAAGTGGAAATATTAACGTAAGCATTATTTGTAATCTCTAAAGTCTCTGAAAATCATACACAACTGAACAGATGAAGGCAGATTGTTTGTAGCAGTGTCCTGGGGCGTAAGAAGAAACCCAGTTCTCTATCTGCTGTGAATATTTAACAAATGCTGTAGGGATCAAAAGCTTACTTCAATTACTCCTGAACTTGGCAATGCTTGTCGTAATAGTTGCTAATCCCTTTCTCCTTAAAAATAAGCAGTGCCTTTTGTGCGCAGATTCCTCGGGCTTTATGCCGACCACAGCTTTATGAATAAATCATAAGTTCTTGTCACAGGTGAGAACTGATGTAGCAAGCAACCCTTAGTAGTCATTTCAGAATTCAGAGGGTTGAGGAGCAGATTAAATGTGAGGCAAGATGTAAAGTAGCAATTTCTCCATATAGATGGAAACAAACCAGTGTAAAAGTTTGTAAAATAGCAATAGGAGAGAAGAATAGAATAGAGCTGGAAGGGACCTTGGAGGTCTTCTAGTCCAACCCCCTGCTCAAGCAGGAGAACTTATATCATTTCAGATAAGTGACTGTCTAGTCTCTTCTTAAAAACCTCCAATGATGGAGCGCCCATGATTTCTTTTTTATTTTTATTGAAAAGTTTTACAAAAAAAATTTCCAAACATTTTCTTCCCCAATCCCCCCTCCGTCCTCACATTTTTAATACATTTATATAACTTCTTTCCCCCAACCCATCCAACCCCCCCTCCCCCTCCAGACCTCCCAAAGCAGAAACAGGGTATTGCAATGATAAACATATGCTAAAATATGCCAACACACTGTAGAGTTCAAAATTTCCCATAGCTCCTTTAACTCCCCTTATTTAAATCCATCAACCTCCCTAGAAATATTACAAACATTAAAGAAAGAAAGAAAAAAAAAGAGAGAAGAACCCAACTAAATATCCCTCCCAAATTCTCCAGCACATTCTTTTTAAACATCTATAATAACATGTTTCCATTAATGTAAGTTCAACACAAACAATATTCATTTACAATATTTCTATAATAAATGTTAAAATTAAACATTTTAAAGAAACCGTAAACTTTCTATCTCATAAAATCATCAGTTGGGCTTAAACCATTTCTACTAATATAAATTAACAAGTTTCCAAAAAATATCTTCCAAATTTTTAATTAACCATTATTATACCTTCAAACATTAAAAAAAAATTTTTAATCATTTTTGTATAGTAGATATAGCCTTTAAAAATTACAATTTATTTAGGCTCTCCATCCTTTTTGTTAAAGTTAAACATTTTTAAAAACCTTAAACATTATCTCATAAAATCATCATTAGGACTTAAACCATTCCTATTAATATAAATTGAAAACTTTCCAAAACACATCCTTCAAGTTATTAATTAACCATTATAATGCCTTCAGTTCAAATTTAAATTTAAAAAATTATCCTTTTCATATAAGTCCTTGCTTTAAAATAACAAATATTAAACAATAATAAAGAAGGCTTTCTTTACTTTAACCATTATAATACCATCATCTCATTAAACAAGAAAGTTATCCTTTTTACATATAAGACATCCATACTTGACATAACCTTTGAGACTACCAGTTTAATAAAAGTTTTACATCTTCTTCTTAAATCTTTTCCAATCCTTTTCTTGCCTTAATTCTTTCAAAATTCCTTCTGCGCCATCTTTTCTTTTTAAAAGTTTTTTAAACTTGTTACACTGAGATTGATATGTCATAAAAGTTCCCTTGAATTTTGCAATCTTCCCACTTAGCTTGAAGTTAAAATCCTGATTCCGCCATTTCTTCCTTGTAAAGTCCAGCACAACATTCCTTTGTTTGCCAAATAGTTCCTCCATTTGTAATTGCTGATTCAACTGCAAATCCTCTGTAAACAAATTGAAAATGTCTGCCAAATCTTCCATTTGAATCATATCCCCCTGCATTCTGGACCCTGCAGCTTGTGTTTCAATCTCCAAACTCCACTGTATATTATCTTCTGGTTTCCCCACCAACACTTCATTATCAGATTCTTTTCCTTTAAAAAGCCAAAATGTTAAAAATAATCAAGTCTGAAAGTTCTTGAAAACTTTTTGCAATTTCATTTTGAATATCTCCTAATTCACAAGGCAATAATCCTGCAGGTCCACCTCCAACCATTATTTCAGCTTTTACTTCCATTCCAAATCAGCTCTGAGTGTTTTCCAGTAGCTCTTTGTCTGCTACAAATGTAACAAGCCTAATCACTTTCACTAGGTGCCATTTTTTAACATTTTAAACGGAGTTAAAGATTAAGCAATCTTATTTTCTTGTCTCCTGCTCTGCTCCGCCAGCATCTAGCTTTCAGTTAAAATAAAGTTTAAGAATTGTTGTTTTAAAATATTTTACCCTTCAAATGATTTTAATGGCTGGTTGTGGTCGCGACGTCTGGCTCTGCATTAGCAGAGGCGTTCCAAGTCCGGAGCTGCTTGGCTGGTTTCTGGGGAGTTCCCCTTCTTCGCACCCCAGAACTTTTCCTGGGGGGCTTTGGGGAACTCTACCCCCACCAGCTTGCTCTTCACTCTCCCCTTTGCCCGGGGAGAGCCTTTCCAAGCATCCCGACAGCGTTTGCCTGCTAATCAGAAGCTTTTACAGCACAAGGAAACGGGCGCCCATTTCTAGGCGTCTTCGAGGAGCCGCGGAGCTACCGGAAGTCCGAGCACCCATGATTTCTGTAGGCAAGCTGTTCTACTAGTTAATTGTCCTCACTGTTAGAAAGTTTCTCCTTAATTCCAGGTTGCTTCTCTCCTTGATTAGTTTCCATCTGTTGTTTCTTGTCCTGCCTTCTGGTGCTCTGTAGAATAATTTGACCCCCTCTTCTTTGAAAAGGAGGTCAAATTATTCTTTGAATAGGGCCCTAAAATACTTAGTTATTAATAAAGTTAATAATTAATAAAATTATTAATAAATGAATAAAGATGAAAGCCAGCTGAATCTATAGAGCAGGATGAAGTAAGGCTGAAATATCTCATTTCTGTTTAATTCATTGTAGGATTGGGCTCTTCAGAGCAAAATAACTGGTTTGGGTCTTGGAGAATCTTAAAGCACCCATAGAACCACTTTGTGGGGGGACAACTCCAAATGGGGTTAATGAAGCCAGGCAGGCAGGGCTGGGCCAAAATAAGCTGTCTACCTTTGCTACAGACCAATAGTTATCAACTTCAACAGCTTTAAGATCGTATGGACTGAAGTCCACACATCTTAAAATTGAGAAACACTGCTATAGACAAAAGACATTCCATATTTTAGAGCAGTGTTTCTCAACCTTGATAGCTTGAAGATGTGTGGACTTCCACTCCCAGAATTCCCCAGCCAGCATAGTAAGAATTCCCTTGCCAAGGTTGAGAAACAGCGGTTTAGTGTAACTTACTCCATTCCCTGGTGATTAATCTTTATGGATCCTCCAAAGCCTCTAAAGCATTCTGAACCTCATACTTTCCTGGACTTTGACTCCTGGTCCCCGCAGGCAGTGGTCATGTTGGCCGAGGTTATGAGTCTGTAGAGATTCTCAGTCATCCAGGTCATGGTTGTCCCAAAGGTGCTTTTTCAGGAGACCACTGGACTTTCTTGTTTTTTTTCTTTTGAGGACCTTTCCCTTCTCATCTGAAGAAGCTTCATGGACGAGAAGCTAAACATCTTCAAAAGAAAAAAAAGGAAGTCCAGTGGCTTCCTGAAAAAAGCACCTTTGGGACTGAGGTTATGAGGTTGGAATATCTGGAAGTTACCAGATTGAAGAAACTCAGTTTGTAACTCCCCCCCCCCCCTTCTTCTCTAGCCTTGATGGAAATGGTAGTGTTGTTTCTAGGCTTCATTGGCAGGATCCAAGTGGTTGAGCCATGCCAAGTTTAGAAGCAAATCAGACCACCCAAAACTAAAATTGTAGAACTCCTGGGAGTTTGAAGTGGCAGTTGAAAGAAATTCCTCACATCCCTTCTCCCCAAAGATTAAGTGCAATCTCAACATGTGGCCTCCACCCAATATAAAACCAGTTTCTGGGTTTTTTTATATTTCATTTTAGCACACGTATACAGTTGCATTCAATTCCTCCAGGCAGTTTGTAATAACAATTCAAATGCATGCGATTTTAATACCACCAGCTGAAAAAGATAAATAAATAAATTCAGGAGCAAGCCGGTAAAATCTGACAAAATAGGGCCCTTAAAATGTTGTGTGGTTGTGCTTGGACAGACTTCTGCCCAGTGACACTTTTTTTGTGTGTGATTTAGCGAGCAAAATAGAGACCCTCTAAGATATCAATAGCACTTAGACTTATATACCGCTTCATAGTGCTTTTACCGCCCTCTCTAAGCGGTTTACAGAGTCAGCCTATTGCCCCCAACAATCTGGGTCCTCATTTTACCTACCTTGGAAGGATGGAAAGCTGAGTCAACCTTGAGCCGGTGAGATTTGAACTGCCGAACTGCAGCTAGCAGTCAGCAGAAGTAGCTTGCAGTACTGCACTCTAACCACTGCGCCTCCTCGGCTCTTCAAAGATGTTCAATAGGCACAGCAGCAAGGAGGATTTTCCCCAAGCCATATAGTGGTACAGGTGACTTGCGACCAGTTGACCCCAAAATTTCCATTGCTAACAGTTATAAAGTGAGTTTTGCCCCCATTTTACAACCTTGCTTGCCACAGTTGTTAAGTGAATCTGGCTTTCCCACTGACTTCGCTTGTCAAAAGTTTGCAAAAGGTGATCACATGATCCCCGGTGGCTCTGCAACTGTCATAAGTACACGCCAGTGGCCAAGCGTCCGAATTTTGATCACATGACTATTGGGATGTTGCAATGGTTGTAAGTGTGAAAATGGTCATGAGTCACTTTTTTCAGGGCAGTTGTAACTTCAAGCAGTCACTAAACGAATGGTTGTAAATCAAGGATCACCTGTGTTCCTGGCGAGGTGTGATGAATAATTCCCTCCATCAGTTATTAATAAATTGGTATGGGAGAAAGATGGTTCCGAACTTGATATTCTGGTTCTAAACTTTGGGTTTAAGCAGAAAAATTATGGTAGAGTCATTGAAATGGAGTTCGTCCTCTTCTTCTTGTGCCATATCCATCATTGGACATTGGCGAGCATGTTGGCGATCCTATTTTTATCAACAACTGCACGAAAAAGTGCTGTTGAGTTTTGTTCAAACCAGTCCCTTAGATTTTGAAGCCATGTTGTTCTTCTTCTGCCTGGACCTCATTTGCCTTCAATCTTTCCCTGGAGGATTAAGCATCACACTTCCAAAATATTCTAACTTTATTTATTTATTTATTTATTTATTGGTTCGATTTATATGCTGCCCTTCTCCGGAGACTCAGAGCGGCTTACAATGCGTTAAGCAATAGCCATCATACTTTTGTGTGTACCTGCATAGTAAGGCTTTTGGCCCCTCCTAAGCGGTGTTCTTTTTTATACAAAGTCAGCTTATTGCACCCACAATCCGGGTCCTCATTTTACCTACCTCGAAAGGATGGAAGGCTGAGTCAACCTTGAGCCTGGTGAGATTTGAATTCACAGTAATTGCAGTCAGCTGGCAGCTAAGTGCTATTTAAAAGCGCTTTAGTCCGCTGCTCCACCAAGGCTCCTAAGAAACTTCCTCTTTCTTATGGTTTTGATGATTTCCCTTGGCTTTCCCAGGCGGCTTATCACCTCCTCATTTCTGATTTTGTCAACCCAACTTATATGTAACCGTTGGTCTTCATCCAGAAGAAAAAAAATTTTTTTTAAGATAACTTTTCACTTAAACATCATTTTGTGGCAACTTTCAGCTTCAGATTTGACAACCCAATTTGTCACTTAATCAGTCTTTGTGGCTCTTTTACAGTCGAGTGAACATTCTAGCCAGCCGTAAGCACACATCTGTTCTTTTATTTCTTTCAAGGGATTCAGACCTCTTCCCGTAATATTACAGGACCAGGTCACCCCACCCCATTGCACCCCCCCACCCCATCTTGTGCTCCAAAAGCAATATTTTGTTACCAAGGCAAACATTGGGGAGGGGGGGGGAAACTGAATTATCTGCCAAATGTATTTAGTTGCAGATGTTTAGACATCTAGAGGGACCGATGATGTTCAAAGTTGCACGTCATGGTTTAGACTAGAGGTGTCCAACCTTGGCAGCTTTAAGACTTGTGGACTTCAACTCCCAGAATTGCCCAGCCAGCCTGCCTGACACCCCTCATTTAGACAATCTGTGTGATAACATTGGACAGAATTCTTTAACCTCTGCACTGGTCTTTGAACTCAAATTTCAATATCTCTGGTGGTGTCAGCTAAATCAAACAGGGATAGCATCAGGGGTGGGGCTGCTGGGAGTTCACAGGGGTTCGGGCGAACCTCTAGCTAAGATTCTGTGAAGTTCGGAGAACCCCCAAATCCCACTCCTGGCTGGCACTGCCCTGCCCACTTCTCCCCTCCCCGCCCAGGAGTCCCCACACAGCCCATTTTGGATGCAGATAAGTGCAGGGCATGCATGGAGGCTCGGGGAAGGCGAAAAATGGGCCTACCGGAAGTTTGGGAAGGCCACAACCAGAGGGCCTCCGGAGTCTGGGAAGGCCGTTTTCGTCCTCCTGGAGGCTTGAGAAACACCTCCGGAGCCCGGGGAGGGCAAAAACGCCCCGCCCTTCCATGGTGCAGGAGGCCAACTAGGCCACGCCCACCATGGCCACACCCACCCAGCAACCGGGCAGAGAACCCCTTGCTAAAATTTTTGAAGCCCACCTCTGGATAACATCCATTACCACATACGCGTCTTTTGTCAAAAATCTGTTCTTTTAAGGAAGGCTTTTCTTCCCTCACCATTGTAGATATATATGGCGTCTTCTTTAGCAAACATGAAGATTGTCCTAAAATCACACTGACTCTGTTTTTCTACAGGAGCCTGACACCTTGGTAACCATCAACCGAGGGGCCCTGATTGGTCTCCTCATCGTAGCAGTGGCTGTTGCCATGGTGATTATCATCAGCCTCCTGATGGTTCGCCGAAAGCCATATGGGACCATCAGTCACGGCATTGTTGAGGTACCTTTGGGGGGGAAAAATAAGCTATCTGCTTTTGGGGTCCAGGCAAATTTGAGAAGAATCCGAGACTTCATAAAAGTTTTTGAATGCTTTCACCCACACCAGGTTTTCTCCACTCTGTTTATCTATCCGGGGGCAGAGAGCATTGTCCTCTGTTCTGATGCATTGCAGAGATAGAAAGCACATGGTGGCTTCCTTAGAGCTGCGGCTATGGTAGCTTTCTTCTTGGCACATTATTCTGCAGACACACAGCAGAAGAGATTCCATTAAATGATATCAACAAGAAAGGAACGCAAGCTTAAATAAGGGCCCAAGGAAAAGCGTTTCTGAGAATCGGGGAAATTGACGGGGATGGTCTTGGGGAAACACCCAGCCTGGCAGCAAGGAAGTCTCAAGTGAGGAATTAGCCTCCAATCCCTACACAGGTGTAAGAGATCCAGAACTGACTTCCCCTTAAGGCAAAGACTGGCAGTCTGGGGAGATTCCTGATTTATAGTCAGAGTATAATAAAGTAGTTAGCTTGAAGCCTATGCATGTGGATCTGGTTGTTTGTGCCTTGCAGATGGTATTGGCATATGATGATGATGATGATCATCATCATCTTTTAATGACCCCATCATCCCTTGCGGGGTGGAATCTGGGCAACTGAATGGAGCTAGCAGAGTGTTTTAATGGCCAGATGCCCTTCCTGTCGCCAATGCGGAGTTTTGTGCAGCAGATATATTCTCAGTGTGCCCAGAGAGAGAAATATCTGCCTCTACCTAGGCGGATGTGAAGCGAGAGCAACACCTCTAGGCCACCGCACCACTCCAGATGATGATGATGATGATGATGATGATGATGATGATGATGATGATATCTATCCTATTGCTTTGCATATACATGGAGAGCTTTTGCACGGAAGACAAATTCCTTGGCCAAAGAAATCACACTTGGCCAAAGAAAGTATTCAATTCAATTCATATCCTTAAGAACTCTACTGATCAACATTCCGAGTTCCAGGCATGTTGGTAAAAGCTCGATGGACGCCCATTGCTTGACTTTAATTAACTCTTTTCTTTTCTTTTCTTTTTGTTCCCCTTCCGGCAGGTGGATCCCATGGTTAGCCCGGAGGAGCGGCAGTTGAACAAAATGCAAAACCATGGCTATGAAAACCCCACATACAAATTCTTTGAAGAGATGAACTGAGTTCCTTGGGGCTGGGGCTTGTGGCATGACCGGGGTGGTGGGCATGACCATGTGGATGGAGGGGTTGGCATGAAGAACGGGAGGAGGGTGTTTTCCACTCAGAGCCCTTCTCTTTTTCTATGCCCCGTCTGAGCTTCGCTCCTACCACCTCATCCGCCTTCTTTTTGTTCTTCCATTCGCCATCCTGCTTCATACTTTCTGGGTTTTCTAGCTACTGCTACTAGCCTACTACTTGCCATTTCTCCCACGTCTTCAATTTCACTTCTCAAGGTCTAAAATGCCTGTATCAACACACGCACCATGGTTGCGTTCACACAACACGCTTAACCAGCTTTCTTACAAACTAAGGGGCTACCTTTGCTGAAGCACTCGGCTTGATTCATTTTAACCTTGCGTTGTGTTTTTTTTGTTAGGGCTTAGCATGTTGGGCAAACACATCCGATTTGGTTTATTTTCAGATTTGATGTACTGTGGAAACCCAACCGCATTGGTTAATTCAGTCGTCTAGTTCAGCATGTTGTGTGAACCGAGGCATTCCCACCAAGCTGCCAGCATCAGGTTTCAACTCTTGTATTTTAAGCCAACTCATCTCAATGGGTAAACTGCATGTTGTGGAGAGAAACAGTTGAATCTGCAGACTCATCATGCAGTTATGGGGGCACCAAATGTCACACCATACACCCTTATAACCTGTATGCTCCAATTAGTAACCAGTGCTCGTTGTGCAACTTTCACACGTGCATCTTCCTAACTCATCTGGGGCCAAATCTTATGTTAAAATGACAGCCCATAAATCAGTATCCCCACAAAAAACACATCACCGCCAAGCCCCTAGAGACGCTTATCACGTGGTTTTCCACAAAGCAGCAGACCCTACATATTCCATGGCACACATTTGTGACTCCACTTTGCAGGATTCTGTTGAAAAATGGAACACTTCCACCATACCTGTCAGACAAGGGTTACCATTACACGCTAGAATTGCCCATTGCTAACCTAGCTTGCCTCTGGCATCGAAACCCAACTCCACCTTCACTTGCTTGCCTTTTTCTATCTCTCTTTATCTTCTGCTTCTTTACTACACTGAACTCTTCACTCCTTGCACCTAATTTATTGGAAAGCCAGCTGAAGGCTGAGTAGATTGGGAGAAGATAGCATCCATCAGCACTTTACTTGACTAGTTTGGAGAGGGGAGATACAAAGATTGAAGCTCTTTTTCTACACAGACACATCTGTTCCTTCCACTTCCCCCCCCCCCCTCGCACTACGTAGAGCATAAAAAGCAGGTTTGCTGAAACAGACTTTGGCTACGTTCACACCGTTCAGTTAACCAGTCCAGTTACAAAGCTAACAGCAGCTGAGTGCACACAATATGCTAAGCTGAATTTAAGTTGTTGGTTTATATTTCTTTTTGGTAGCTTAACAAGTTGTGTGACTCATCATTTTACGGTTTGGTGATTTGCGCAAGCCCCACCCCCCCCCCCCCCAAAAAACAGGTTAATTCAGGAACAAAATTAAGCTTCTTGTGTGAGCACAGCCCATAAGGCTGATTCTTCTCCCGGCCCAGAAATTCTGAAGCTGGGAAGTTAAGTTCCATTATAGGGCTAAGCTCATAAGCATATATGCTTGTTTGTTGTTGTTTTGTTTCTTACATTGGAAAGTTTTTCTTCCAGTAGCAATTTGCCACATGTCTTGATCACTTTGCAAAAGTATCTTCTGAGATCAACCATCTCAGCAATCCCAAATGGGGGAAGGTGGGGGGGCAATTGGACCATCTCTGGTGCCATCTCTGCCAAATGATCTGTAATTCCTAACAGCTACTAGACAGAATGGTGTGTGGAATAATAGTCCTAATGCTGCCTTTGGACTGAACCATTTTGCTATGGGGGGGGGGGTTGGACCAAGGAAGATCCTTTACTACCAGGGTTCCTGAGATCACTTAGAAGAGGTAACCTTAGAGATGCTTTTATCTTGGTTCCCCCATAAGCCATAATCCAGCCTTCTCCAATCTGGGTGCCCCAGAATCCCCTAGCCAACATTGCTGAGAACTCTGGGAGTTGAAATCCACACGTTCTCAAGGATGGCCAAATTGGAGAACCATCAAAATTTGGAAGGGACCATTCAAACCTGCTGTACGCAGAAAACTCACACCGAAGCATCCCTAACAGATGATGATAAAACCTATGCTTAACTACATCCAGCAAATGCGAACATTAGCACCTCTTTGGTGAGGCTGGGAGAATTAGTTTTGGACAGGCATAGAAATCACTTGGGCTAAGAACCACGTTGGAGAGATAAATGGGATCCATTCTTTTTTTTTTCTTTTCATGTTCACCTAGTGAAGAAAGTTATTTCCAGACTCAAAAGATCTGCAGGTGTGGGAGGTCCTCATCCCTCACAACCGGCCTACTCCATCTGTGAGGAAAAAAGAATGTCAGGATTTCTGCCTTGAATGTCTCCTTCTGTGTTTCACGGTTACCTTGTCATGCCCTGTCCTGTTTACCATTTAGATCTTGTTCGTTTTTAAGCTGAGGTTTTTTGAAATCGAAAGGCAACGTCAGAAAGACAAGGCAGGAGATGGAATTCAATTGCCAGCCCTCCCACCAAACTAATAAAATATTGTCACTTCTCTAAGCATGGTGCTGGACCTGCATTTTTCAATGAAATGAGAATATTCGGGGGCTGGAGGTGGCTGAGAATGGGAAATAAATTGAGGCGGGAAAGGGAGATATTTGTCTACTTGCTAGAAGGATGCAGAAGAAGTTTAAAAGAGAACTTCAGAAGACCCAACTAAGTTCTCACAAACATTTTATTTTTATTTTTTTCATTTCCAATTTATATACCGCCCTTCTCCCTGAGGACTCAGGGCGGTGTACAGCCAGAAATAAAAACATGAAATGCAAATATTAAAACAATTAAAATATATATAAATTTGGCTCCAGAATTAAAACTAACAAACCAATTAAAATATTTAAAATTGAGGTCTTTTTCTAGCTAAACAGTATGTGACTGTCATGACTTTAAGGAAACCTGATGTATATAAAGCTTTTGCACTTACACAATTTAGCTTTCCTGTACAGATGTAAAGATCGCTTCATTGAGGAAAAAACCTGCATACATTATTAAGAAAAAACAGACACGTAAAAAAAATGTTTGGATGATTTTGCAGCAAAAAGCGTGACTGTTTGAAAAAAGGTTTAAACTGGGTGTACCTGGAGAAAAGACATGAACCAGCACACATTTTTCACTGACTGATTGCCAGATTCGCAATGTATGTGTGTGTGTGTGTATACACACACATATACACACATACATACATACACACACACACATATGTATATCAGAAAATATATGTGTGTATGTATATGTGTGTGTGTGTGTTTTTCTTTCTTTTTCGTAGGTTTTATGTGTATTTTTCTTTAGCCAGGTTCTACCTATGTAAGCCAAGATTTTACGCAGCCCTAGTTCAGTGAAATCTCATTCACTAGTTTTGGGGCTTTTTTTCTTCTAGCTTTTCTTCTATATATATGGGTTTTCTATTGAAGCAACCTGGTCTACCCAAATATGGGAAGGAGCATACTGCTTCCTTTTTGCCTTTCAGCCCTAATCCAGGAGCACAAGAAAAACTGAGAAAACTGTTTTGCAACTCCCTATTCTTTAGACATTTACATTCCTATTTCCTTAGCCTGCTTCATAGTTCTCTGGTTTTCCTTTCACCCTTATTCATTAGTGTAAACTCTGTTTGCCATAACCAAATCAGAGATTGTCTAAACCTAATTTGAAGGAAATAACCCATGGCAATTTATGGTTTAGCCAGATCTGAACTGAGGGAAGATCTCTAAACAAATGACTACAAAGTTTTGAAATTGAAATCAGCCTATCTCGGTTAAATTATACTCTGGATATCATCTTGAACAACCTTTAAGGTTTGATACTATTAACATCCAGTCATGATGTATGATACACCCATCCTTATCAAGTATCATACAATTAGTGCTTTCAAAATCATGTGGGACATGCTAGTTGATGAAGGTAGGTCATATATTCAAATCCAAATGCCAGACATTTTTAAAAAATAGCAAATCCTTGCATTTTTCAAAAGGGACACCAGAAAAATGAGCATGTTCCTGCCAAGGAAAGTGATGCCCAATAGGGTCATAGCAGGGTGAAATCCAGCAGGTTCTGACAGGTTCTGGAGAACCGGTAGCGGACATTTTGAGCAGTTCAGAGAACCAGTAGCAGAAATTTTGAGTAGTTCGGAGAACCAGTAAGTACCACCTCTGGCTGGCCCCAGAGTAGGTTGGGAATGGAGATTTTGCAATATCCTTCCCCCAGGAGTGGGGATTTTGCAGTATCCTTCCCCTGAAGTGGGGTGGGAATGGAGATTTTGCAGTATCCTTCTCCTGCCATGCCCACCAAGCCATGCCCATAGAACCGGTAGTAAAAAAAATTGGATTTCACCACTGGATCATAATCTAGCTGTCTGGTACATTATGCAAGCTCTCGGAGAGGATTCTAGGTAAAGAAAACATAGCTGATTTTATAAAAGTCCAGCTCTTCAAATAAAGATGTGGTTTATTCTAAATGGTTCCTTCCTCCACCCCCCCACACACAAAACAAATGATATTGAATATTGGGGTTAAATCAGAGACCTCAATACCTCTCCTCAGGTTGTGATGTATAGAACAGTGTCCCATAGGTGCTTTTTCAGGAGGCGATTGGACTTTGTTTTTCCTTTGACGACGTTTTGTTTCGCTTCTCATCCAAGAAGTGTCTTCAGCTCTAACAGGATGGTGGGGAATGGAAGGATTTTACATATCTCTATCAAACAGCTATGCAATGTGGGATGAACACCCTTTGAATGGTGTGGGAGTATGAATGGATTTTCAGAAAGGTTGCAGACTACAGGAGCCAGGAGCTCTACACAGGTGACCCTGAGGACACAGATAAACCTCCAAGTGTTTCAACGAGTCTCAAAAAAGGATGCAAATGGCCGGCTGCCTGCAAGGAATATAAATCCCTCCATTCCCCACCATCCAGAGTTCCAACTAATTGGAATTTTGAGGAACCTCAGGCCTCAACGCTTTATTTTGTTGGGGGTGTTCCTTGGAACCTGGACATTATACAGGTCATTCCTGCCAATATTAGTAAAAACAGATTTTCCTAAATGATAGGGAACATACAAACCTTTGCATCATATGTCTGATGATTCATCCATAGGCAAGAAAAGCCTGTTTGCAGAGAGGTGACTGGGGTATGTCTGAACAAACATGTCACACTAAGGCTGTCAAAACTCTAGATGTGTTTGCAGAGGACAAAATTCAGTATACTGAGAAACCAAGATGGCCTATTACAGTGTTCTCAATCTTGGTGGCTTGAAGATGCACGGACTTCAAATCCGAGAGTTAAAGTCCACACATCTTCAAGCCACCAAAGTTGAAAAATACTCGTCTATTAGATAAAATTATGAAAGATCTACTTTCTCCAAAATAGCCTTTTTCATCCTGGTGTTTTCCAAATCGTTGGAACATGTAGGATGTTCACCTCAATGAAGCCAAGGCAACTTTAAGTCTTGTGGACTTCAACTCCCAGAATTCCCTAGTCAGTATGGGGAATTCTGGGAGTTGAAGTCCACAAGACTTAAAGTTACCAAGGATGGACGCGCCTGCTTTAAAGTCTTGGTTCCTATAGGTCAGGGGTCTGCAACCTTAAGCAATCAAAGAGCCATTTGGACCTGTTTCCCACAGAAAAGAAAACACCGGGAGCCACAAAACCTGGGTGGGCGTGACCAACTCGATGTCACTCATTTCTACCAGTCACATGACCCTCCCAGCCACGCTTACTCAGCCGGTCATTGGGGCGAAAACCAGTTGTTAAAAAACACCTGGAACCACAAAACCCTTTTCACATCTCTCTCTCCCCTCCCTCCCTCCCCCATTCTCTCTGTGTCTCTCTATGTCTCTCTCTCTCCCCCTCTCTCTGTATCTCTCTGTCTCTGCCCTGGCCGCTTCTTTTTTTTTTTAATTTGATTTATATGCCGCCCTTCTCCGGAGACTCAGGGCGGCTTACAATGCGCTAAGCAATAGCCTTCATACTTTTGTATATTTATACAGTCAGCTTATTGCCCCCACAAACTGGGTCCTCAATTTACCTACCTTAGAAAGGATGGAAGGCTAAGTCAACCTTGAGCCTTGGTGAGATTCGAACCTGCAATAATTGCAGGCAGCTGATATTAATAACAGGGCTTTAGACCACTGTACTATCCAAGGCTCTTCATCATCCACCGCCGTTGCCCTTACCTTCTCAGGCAGGCGAGGAATGACTGGGACGGGAGGGTAAGGGGCGGGGCCAGCCAGTGGTGGGATCACCTGACAGGGAGCCACAACAGAGGGCCCAAAGAGCCACATGTGGCTCCGGAGCCGCAAGTTGCTGACCCTTGCTATAGTGGTGGGTTGCCCCCGGTTCGGACCGGTTCGCAAGAACCGGTGGTAAAACTGGCAAGAGGTTCTGCCCACTGCCCCAGATGTCGTCATAGGCGATCTGTGCATGCACAAAAGCTTCTGCACATGCGTGGAAACAAGGTGCATGCACAAGCAAAGCGAGTGCGCACGTGTGATCCCGTTGCAAACCAATAGTAAAAGTAACTAGAACCCACCCCTGGTCTACTCCTTATATTTTACTAGTTCTAATTCTTGAATAAATTAAAGGGAAGAAAAATAGTCGTGTCTGAAGTTATTGACTATATTTCCTCCTCTTACACATGGGACCCTAATTTTTTCCCCAATAAATCTATTCACTTCAAAGTGAGTCTGAGTTTTATTATTTTGATTTTCACTTTCAAAAAGACAGGAAACAAATACTGTAAATAAATTAAACGTTAATCTCATGAGGGGAGCACATTATTTGGCTATGAAATATCTTCACAGTTAGAATCTCAATATATTTGTTCCAACTCAATGTAAAAATTTAGCTGTTCGCCAAAAAACCTGGAAAAAATTTTGAGTTGATGAATATTAAATTATGTTTGAAGAATTCCCACTCTCAATGCACCCCCTCCAAAGTCCTTTTTAAAATAGTTCTTAAATTGCCTTACGAAGGACAATAGGATAATGTCACTCTGTAGTCACTAGTGTAAAGGGGGGAGAAGTTAATTTACTTGGTGCTGGTAGAGAATTTATGATGTTTTATTATATAGAGAACTCATTCTTGTATGTTGCCCAGAGGTTGATGATACAGTATAAAAGTACTGTTAATACATAATAAAACTATGCATTTGGATTTTTAATAGCATATGTTTAGCTGTCTTTCCACATTAAAAAAGTAACTTGAGAAAACAAAGGGGGGGGGGAATTAACTTGTTATCTATCATTCTCACATATTCAAAAACTGAAATGGACAAGTATATATTGATTAAAAATAATTAACTGCCTTACTTTTTAAGGAAGGAAACCAACAGCTGTTCAACCTTACAACCTTGTAAAGTTAGCAACCTTGTAAGTTGCTAACCTTACAATTTACAACATCTCCTCCTAATAGAAATGCTAGCAAAGATTTCTGGGATTGGAAAACAGGTTAATAAAGTTTCTTTTTGAGAGCTTTTCCTTGGACAGTATGAAAGCTAATAACACAAACTAGAGAAAGATAAGGAACTGTTAGCTGGCAAATCTAACTTGTTGCATTTCTGGTCAACCATTTTCTATCTAGCTATTAATTATCTCTTACAAGTCTTGCCCAGGTTTTTAACTTGTCTCTGAACCCTTTAGAATTTGCTGAGTTCAGACACAAGCAGTGGGTGAACACAGAACCGGTGCGAACTGGGTGAGTTGCCCCCGGTTCGCACCGGTTCTATAGAACCGGTATTAAAACTGGTGGGAGGCTCCGCCCACCGACCCGACATCATCAAAATGCTTCTGTGTGCACGCAGCCCCACTGCAAACCGGTAGTAAAGGTAAATAGAACCCACCCCTGCACACAAGCTATTGTTTAATCCCCTTTTCAAGCAAACCTTAGAACATATTGCTAAACCATTAATTATAGCGTTGTTTCATAAACCATAATCACCTGGCTCAAAATTTGCCTTTAAATCAAAGAATTTTTTTTTAATTGTAGTATCACTCATTTTACCCTTGGTTAACTGAACTATGTTTTAATTAACCCGTTTGAAAAGTTCCACAGCAAACCAAATCATAAATGCACACAATGGGTTTGTATAATACACTAAATAAAACTGCAGTTAACTAGTTTGCAACTCCGGAAATCATGCAAATTCTTAACGCAATGTATGAAATGAGTCCCCGTTTCCTTCTCTATCTGCCTTGTAGACCTCAAAAAAAAAAATCTTTAAGGGATCATTTCTTTCTCTTCTATTGAATCTCCCTATGCTGGAAATGATAGTGGATGGTCAATCAGACAATTATTCCGGGGTGGGGCAGGAATAACTGAAAAGGCAAAAACAGGACACCAATCTCAGTTGCTGGTCCATCCAGCTTCTAAGCCAGAAAATCCAGTCCAGTTCCCTGACCCTTTTGCTCCCACCTCCTTCATAAATGTATAAAGGCCAATGCTGAGACGATTGTATCTTGCAGAACAGGTTAGAGTTGGTTGGTATACATCTAACAGGTAAGTGGGGCTTGTAAGGTGGGATCCCCTTCAAGATGGTTGAGGGAGCAATTGTTGTCCTTCGGATCCAATTGCTCCAAATCTTGCTCTAATAAATGCTAGATTCGAATAGTAGAATTGGAGCCGTACTTCATCCAAGTTCTTAATTGTAATATTCTTCCTGAAACATAACCAGAATAATCAGCTGTAGCAAAAGTCAACTCAAGTCTTAATGCCATCTCAAAGTCTAATGAGTTCATTGCAACAAAAGCTTTGGGGACTTTAGATGCTTGTGATAAAATCAGTCTCACCGTCACCTTTTAGGGCGTTTATAAACCCCTGACTTATTATGGTGATGTCTTGTGCCTTGGATGTTCTACCAGGGGATGTTTACAACCTATGTTGATTAATAATGTAATAATAGCATGGATAGCTGGAAAATATGACTTTTTTTGTTGAATTGTCAGATCCTCAAAAAGCCTAGCACATTATACAGATCTATCTAACCCATATAGTTCAGTATATCCAAAAACCTTGTTGGATGGATTGAATCATGGATATTTGTGAAGGGCCACTACCTAGATCAGGGATTGGCAACTTTAAACACTCAAAGAGCCATTTGGACCCATTTCCCACAGAAAAGAAAACACCGGGAGCCACAAAACCCTTCCCATGCCTAACTATTTCTTGAGCAGCCACAGAACTAGCATATGTAGTTGAATGAAACGTCTGAAACTTTTCTTTTCTTGGATTTATCCATGGTTGGCCTATTGGGGGTCAAAAAGCTCAACACATCGTGTGCCCACAGGTATCACACATTGGCAGTTGTGATGCATTTTTTGAGTGACAGGGAGCTGCAGCAGAGGGGTGAAAGAGCCACAGGCGGCTCCAGAGCCACGGGTTGCTGACCCTTGACCTAGATAAAAGAAGATTTGGGGTTTCCCAAAATCTGAGTGGAGAATGAGTATTAAACTCTTGAAGTCTCCCCAGTTTAACTGGGATGCAGAATCAATTATCCGCTGCTTCCTGTGAAACAATATGCAAACCAATATGATACAGTGATTAAAATACTGGGACTAGAAAGCAATACAGGTTCAAGTCCCTACTTGTTCACTCTCTTAGCAAAATGTATGTCAACGAATATGTTCTCTTTATTAAATGAAAAGACCCTTGAGCATCCAGAATACATTATGGAAATGCAAATACTTAAAAATAAATGAATGAATCATGCCTTGTAGCAACCTAGATATCCAAGTGCAGATATGCACTGAATTTATATCAGAAATCGGAAGGCCATTTGCTATTAAATCCTGTAATCTAGTGGAAGAGCAGATTGTCTCCTATGCCGTGGCTGTCACCGTTAGAAGGCTTACAGTATTAAAAACGGGGTAAGAGGTGAGCATTCCTAGTTTTATTTATTTAAAAGGAGACACGGGTCAGGTTAGAATCTTAAAAGAGAAGCTCTGTAATGAGGAAGGTTTAGCAGCTACTCTGAATTCTGTTGCTATTATGAGGAAGACTTGTGAAAGGTATCCGCGGGTTGTTTACAATTTTTCTTGTATTCCTCTCAAGGATGATTTATTGGTCATGAACTGCAGGAAGTCTCAGCAAAAGAAACAGCCTGAGTGCTTTGGAAAATAAGTTGACCTCCTCTTCTTTGTGGCAGCCCCTCAAATACTGGAACGCTTCTATCATGTCACCCCCAGTCCTTCTTTTCTGTAGACTAGCCATACCAAAATCCTGCAACCATTCTTCATACGTTGTAGTCTTCAGACCTCTGGTCCTCTTAGCTGCTCTTCTCTGCACTTTTTCCAAAGTCTCAACATCTTTTTTTGTAATGCGGTGACCAAAACCCGATGCAGTAGTCTAAGTGTGGTCATCCTTTCTTTTTAATTCCTGAGACAAGAACAACATCAGCACAGACCAGGTTCACTATCTAGTCTGGCAGCTGTTCAAACCAGGAGACGCTGCCAGAATTGTGAACTGTTAACCACTCCTTGACGCCCATCTCTCTGGAGGGATGGCCCTCCCATTAGAATAAGGTGGTGCCCCAGGGAAAGACGTTGATGTTTGAGCTCCTTGGCTTCTTTCAAATCAGATTCAGGATGGGGTGGTGTCCTTTGCTTCAAGCAACAAAATATCTTGGGCTGATTTTGTCAAGATACGCATTGTTAGCTGCTTCCTCCAATTTTATCTTCTTACCTTTCCAATATATAATATTCAAGATGGCTAGCAGTGATAGAGACCTTCTCAGTTGCTTCAGAAGGCCAGGTTGATGTTCTCTTGGTTGATTTTGCCCCAGTGGCTTAAGACATTCCTTTTTAAGACATCATTCACTCTGTAGACCAGGGGTCTGCAACCTTAAATACTCAAAGAGCCATTTGGACCTGTTTCCCACAGAAAAGAAAACACCGGGAGCCACAAAACCTGGGTGGGCATGGCCAACTTGATGTCACTCACTTCTACCAGTCACATGACACCCCCCCCCCAGCCACACCTACCCAGCTGGTCATTAGGGCAGAGAACCAGTTCTTAAAAAACACCAGGAACCACAAAATCCTTTTGACATGTCTCTCTCCCCTCCCTCCCTCCCTCCCTCTCTCCCTGTATCTCTCTATGTGTCTCTTTCTCCCCCTCTCTCTGTATCTCTCTGTCTCTGCCCTGGCCACTTCTCCATCCCCCACTGTTACCCATACCTTCTCAGGCCAGGGGAGGAGTGACTAGGACGGGAGGGCAAGGGGCGGGGCCAGCCAGTGATGGGATCATCTGACAGGGAGCCACAGCAGAGGTCCCAAAGAGCCGCATGCAGCTCTGGAGCCACAGGTTGCTGACCCCTGATGTAGACAATGAGCCACGGTGACGCAGTGGTTAGAGTGCAGTACTGCAGGCTACGTCTGCTGATCACCGACTGCCAGCAGTTTGGCAGATCGAATCTCACCAGGCTTAAGGTTGACTCAGCCTTCCATCCTTCCGAGGTTGGTAAAATGAGGACCCAGGTTGTTGGGGACAATAGGCTGACTCTGTAGACCGCTTAGAGAGGGCTGTAAAAGCACTATGAAGCGGTATATAAGTCTAAGTGCTAGTGCTAGACAATTTTTTAAAAATGTTAGAAAGAACTATTGTTTGCTTTTGTCTGTTTTAAGATGTTTTTTGAACTCTTCTTTGCATTTTTAGAAATGTATTTGGGAGGGGGGAGTTCTTTGTCTTTTAAGTAACTCGGTACAATTTTCTAGCTTTGGTAATTGGATATGCTTGATTAATTATCCCTGAACTATGAAATGAAACAAAGTCAGGCTTTGCAAATTCCCGGAGAGATAAACTAGGTCAGGAAATCAAAACATCCTAGAAGAAGACAGAAGAAAGCCACTTTTGTACCATTGCCAAAAAAAGGGAGGGGGAGAAAAACCATTGCATAGAGCAGGGGTCTCCAACCTTGGCAACTTTAAGCCTGGCGGACTTCAGCTTTGCTGGCTGGGGAATTCTGGGAATTGAAGTCTGCCAGGCTTAAAGTTGCCAAGGTTGGAGACCCCTGGCATAGAGGATGGATCCGATCTTAAAGGAAGGATCATTTAACTCAACGGGGACTTTCCTTTTTAATAATAATTTTAAATGTTCTAATCGGTCTTGAGCAAAGCACACACATTGAAAGAGCAAGGTAGAAATCTTTGGAGTGGTACGGGTCAGGGGTGAAATGCTCCCGGTTCGGACCGGATCGCCGGTAATACATGCTGAAAATTGCCTACGATATGTACCCAGGGGTGGGCTGCTGGGGGTTCGCAGGGGTTCAGGAGTTTTAACTTTAATCCTTTGGGGATTTTAATTGAGTATTTTAGTCGTAATTTTACTGTTTTACTGTTTTATCTTTGTGAGCCGCCCCGAGTCCTTCAGGAGAAGGGCGGCATATAAGTATAAATAAACTAAACTAAACTCTAGCTAAGATTCTGTGTAGTTCGGAGAACCCCCAAATCCCACTCCTGACTGGCCCTGCCCACCCTACCCATCCCCTCCCAGGAGTCCCCACATGGCCCGTTTTGGATGCAGGTAAGTGCAGGGCACATGCTGAGGCTCGGGGAGGGTGAAAAACAGGCCTACCGGAAGTTCAGGACAGGCCTCCGGAGCCTGGGGAGGCTGTTTTCGCTCTCCCGGAGTCTTGAGGAAAGCCTCCGGAGCCCGGGGAGGGCAAAAATGCCCCCCCACCGCCATGGTGCAAGAGCCTGACTAGGCCACGCCCACCATGGTCACACCCACCCAGTAACCTGGCAGAGAACCCCTTGCTAAAATTTTTGAAACCCACCCTTGTATGTACCCTATAAAGCCATTGCAGCTATTCACAGTGTTCTTTGCTAATTGGCTTCAAAGGCCAATTCCTGTTTGGGAAATTCTAAATCCACATTCATTCTTCTCTCAGACTCTGATCAATAGATAGGCAAGCACTCACCTCCTGAGAAAAAACGTGGTATTTTCTCAGAAAGGTGGGGCAAAGCATACCAGGCAGGACTGGTTTAAGATGTAGCAAACTGGCTCTTGTTTTCCTTTCCTTCTCCTTGCAGAGCTACCCTGGATGGTGCAATGTGGGCCATCCAGGAATCTCTGCTATGCTGTCTCCTCAGCCTTATGTCCGACCTGACAAGTTAAACTTGCCCTTTTGTGGATTCAACTGGGCAAGAACCAGGACTCGGGGACAGTCACTCCCTGATCAGAGATATTTTTTCCCAGCAGAGTTTCAGTTGTTTGATTCTTTCCATCGGTGTCCCTTGCTTTAATTCCGAGGCCCCAAAAAATGGCAAAGTATTTTAATTCATAAATTCCGTGTCCAGTTTGGAAAGCAGAAAAAGACGGAATCAAATGGCTGAATGTGTTTGTCAGCCACAGTGTAGACCAAACGTGTCAAAAACACATAGGCCATAGGCTGCATGAAACCCTGGATAGCTAGTAATGTGGCCTCACAAGATCGTAAAATTTTTAATGTTATGTGATATGCATAGATTAACTACATTATATATTTTATATATGGCCCAAGACAATTCCTCTTCACTCAGTATGACCCAGGCAAGCCATAACTTTGGACACCCATGGTGCAGAATATTTCCTGTTCTGAATTCTATCTTTTCTGAAGCTTCCTTCTCCCACTCTGCTCCTCCTCCTCCTCCTCTTTTTCCTTTTCTTTTTCCTCCTCCTCCTCCTCCTTCTTCTCTTCTCCCTTCTCCCTTCTGCTTTTAACTGCTCCTTCTCCTTCTCTCAACTCACTTAGCACTAAATATGTTGATTGCTCTTTATCATGAATGATTTTGGACCATAAAGATCTCTGGCATTCCAGATGTTAATTCACCATAATCAGCTAATGGAACCTGAATGTCATCACCAGCTTTGTCCAGTTTTGGACCACATGGAACATATTCCCTTAGGCTTCAGAAATAGCAAACAGAGCTTTCCTTGAAAATGTGAGGATTGGAAAAGAGGGAATGGGGTTCCCTAAATTGCTTGTGGATTCTCATTCTGCAGGTCAGATAAGATACATGGTAAACAATATATTATTAAGGGACGCGGTGGTTCAGTGGCTAAGATGATGAGCTTGTCGATCGAAAGGTCGGCAGTTCAGCGGTTCGAATCCCTAGTGCCGCGTAACGGGGTGAGCTCCCGTTACTTGTCCCAGCTTCTGCCAACCTAGCAGTTCGAAAGCACGTAAAAAATGCAAGTAGAAAAATAGGGACCACCTTTGGTGGGACGGTAACAGCGTTCCATGCGCCTTTGGCGTTTAGTCATGCCGGCCACATGACCAGGGAGACGTCTTCGGACAGTGCTGGCTCTTCGGCTTTGAAATGGAGATGAGCATTGCCCCCTAGAGTTGGGAACAACTAGTACATATGTGCAAGGGGAACCTTTACCTTTACCTTTAAACAATATATTGTTGCAATAGCAACAGCACATAGACTTATATACTGCTTCATAGTGCTTTTACAGCCCTCTCTAAGCCGTTTACAGATTCAACATATTGCCCCAACAATCTGGGTCCTCATTTTACCGACCTCAGAAAGGATGGAAGGCTGAGTCAACCTTGTGCCAGTGAGATTTGAACTGCCGAACTGCAGCTAGCAGTCAGCTGAAGTAGCCTGCAGTGGTGCACTCTAACCACTGCGCCACCTCGGCACCTCTATTTTTCCCAAGTATTCAATATTAATTCCTTCAATCTTTCAGGAATCTTTTGGAGAGGTCAAAAGCAAAAGAGTAGTTCCGTCAATGCACCTGTTGGCCCGGGAACCAAATGCATTTTCGAAATACATTCTTTTTACTTTGTATGCTGCCTCCTCCTTATACTTCTCACTTGTGCAAACTTCGAAGCATTTCAAGCCGTTGAATCAAAAGACTCGGAGTATCTAGGAAGTTGCAGGCTTAAAATGCATGTTTTCAAAAAAAAGTAGCTAAGCATATCAGCAGTGTTTTCTGGTGTACTGCAGAAAACACACACAAAAGTATATGTTGATACAAATGTACATGCCATGGAACACCTGGACTACAAACAACCAGCTTGTTAGCTAACTGGCAAACCAGAACATATTAACATTTTATTAAGTGCAGATGTGGAAGGTATTAAAGAAGCTGGCTCGTGCAAATGCCCTTTACTCCAAAGAAGGCGAAAGAATTGAGAAAAGCTGATTTCCCTCCCCTTCATTTAGTGAATCGTTTTATGTTTGTTTGTTTGTTTGTTGTTTGCTTCCCTTCTGCAGAATTTGAGGACTGGTATCCAAGGAACCATTCCTGGAAAACATGGCGGAAAAAAGATCTCCCTTTGTTGTGGGGCTATTAGTGATGGGCAATGTTATTATTATGGTAAGAGAGCTACAAGCAATACAGTAATGCATCTCGGCAATGGGAAAATTCCTGGGTATTGATTTTGGTATCTGAAAAATAAGATGGGAATAGGATGACCTAGCTTGTGTTTCTGATAAAAAAGAAAAACATCTTTGGAATGTTGACTTAAACCGGGTGTCAGCAACCTGCGGCTCTTTGGATCCTTTGCTGCGGCTCCCTGTCCGATCACTGGCTAGACCCACCTCTTGCCCTCCCCTCCCAGTCACTCCTTGCCTGGCCTTGGAAATCTGAGAGATACAAAGAGAGGGGGGAGAGAGGGAGAGGGGGAGAAAGAGACATAGATACAGAGAGAGAGAGATACGGAGAGGGGGGAGATAGAGAGGGAGAGGGGGGGAGAGAAATACAGAGGGGGGAGAGAGGGGGGAGATAGAGAGTGGGAGGGGGAGGGGGATATACAGAGGGGGGAGATAGAGAGGAAGAGAGGAAGAGAGAGAAATACAGAGGGAGGGGGAGAGATAGAGGGGGAGGGGGAGAGAGATACAGAGGGGAGAGAGAGAGAAACATAGAGAGAGAGGGAGAGAGGGGGGGGGGAGAGAGAGGGAGAGGGAGAGGGGAAGAGAGAGATACAGAGGGAGTGGGAGAGAGAGACATAGAGAGATACAGAGAGAAGGGGGAAGAAGGGGGAGAGGGGAAGAGAGAGATACAGAGGGAGGGGGAGATAGAGAGGGAGAGGGGGAGAGATACAGAGAGTGGGAGAGAGAGACATAGAGAGATACAGAGAGAAGGGTGGAGAGAGAGGGAGAGAGAGGGAGAGGGGGAGAGAGAGATACAGAGAGGGGGAGAGCGGAGAGAGAGAAAGATACAAAGAGAGGGGGAGATAGAGAGGGAGAGGGGGAGAGAGAGAGATACAGAGAGAGGGGAGAGAGAAACATAGAGAGATACAGAGAGAAGGGGGGAGAGAGAGAGGGAGAATGAGAGAAAAGGGTTTTGAGGTTCCTGGTGTTTTTTAACAACCAGTTCTCTGCCCTAATGACCGGCTGGGTAGGCGTGGCTGGAGGGTGTCATGTAACTGGGTGGGAGTGAGTGATGTGGAGTTGACCACACCCAGCCAAGTTTTGTGGCTCTCGGTGTTTTCTGTAGGAAATGGGTCCAAATAGCTCTTTGAGTGTTTTAAGGTTGCAGACATCATTCACTGCATTTTGTTGAATGAATCATCGTTGGCCACATTCCCATAAACCACCACCGTGGGCTTCCTATAACACATGAAATGCGAAATGCACAACCTGGGGGGGCCCTCCTTCCAAATTACACAAGACCCTGAAAAGGTATGGCTGTAACACCGGGAGATTACAAAAGGAAGCTGAATTGCTAACTAAACAACCCGCTGCATGACTCCTCTTGGACATGCTCGATGGCAAAGAACCCGGTTTGATTTCTGGTAGTTTGGTGGCTAAGAACCTTCCTCTGTTTCTACAGCTTTCAGGGCTGGCACTTTGTGCTGAGTCTATTTGGGTAACAGCTGATCCCTATAAAGTCTACCCCATCCTGGGGGTCACCGGCAAAGACGATGTCTATGCAGGCGCCTGGATCTCCATTTTCACTGGGTTTTGCTTCTTCTGCGTTTGCGTCTTTGGCATCATCAGCCTTGTGAACGGCAACCGCCTCATGGTATTGTTGGTGAGTAACAAGAAGAATCCGTCTTCTCTCAACTCTACGTTTTCTCAACATAACCAGGTCAATACAAGTAGTCCTCGAACAGGGGTGGGTTCTAGTTTTTTTTACTACTGGTTCTGTGGGCGTGGCTTATTTTGTGGGCGTGGCTTGGTGGGGAGGGTAAAGTGACTGGGTGGGCGTTGCCAACTTTTTTTTTTTTTACTTTTAAAAGCATTTTTTCTACAACCTTAAGAGGTCGCAGGAAAAAAATGCTTTGAAAAGCCTCTGCTGATCAGGCAACTCAGCTGGGATCGTCAGAGGCTTTTCAAAGCATTTTTTTTACCACCTCTTCGGCTGAAGAGGTTGCGGAATACAATGCTTTGAAAAGCCTCTGATGATCCCAGCTTAGCCGCAGGATCATCAGAGGCTTTTTTTTTTTTAACTTTTAAAAGCATTTTTTCGGCTGAAGAAGTTGTAGAAAAAATGCTTTTAAAGGTTAAAAGAAAAAAAAGCTTCTGATGAGGTAAGAGGGGTAAGCAAGCGGCAACCAGGCCGGGGACCAGTTCGGGGGCGTGGCCAGCCAATGTTATTACCAGTTCTTGGAACTACTACAAATTTTTATTATCGGTTCTTGCAAACCGGTGCGAACTGGGAACAACCCACCACTGTCCTCGACTTACAATGATAATTGAGGCCCAACGTTTTCATGGCTGAGCAAGGGAGTCGTGAGTGTTGCCCCGTTCACGATTTTTGCTGCAGTTGTTCAGTGACTCACCGGGGTTCTTAAGTGAGTCACAATGTTATTAAGCAAATCTGACTCCCCCCCATTGACTTTGCTTTCTAGAAGCCAGCTGGGAAGTTTACAAATGGTAATCACGTGACCCTGGGACAGTGCAACGTTTAGAAATACATGAACATTGCTCAGCACCCAAATTTTGATCACCTGACTATGGGGCTGCTGTAATGGTCATGTGAAAAAGGGGCATAAGTCACTTTTTTTTCAATGACATTGTAACTTCAAATGAAAGGTCCTGAGTGGCGTAGCAGGCTAATGCCTCCTACTAAGGCAGCATTTAACATCCAGCTGTCTGCAATTACTGTAAGTTCGAATCTCACCAGGCTCAAGGTGCCTTGGATAGTACAGTGGTCTAAAGCACCCTGTTATTAACACCAGCTGCCTGCAATTATTGCAGGTTCGAATCTCACCAAGGCTCAAGGTTGACTCAGCCTTCCATCCTTTCTAAGGTAGGTGAAATGAGGACCCAGATTGTGGGGGCAATAAGCTGACTTTGTATAAAGTATACAAAAGTATGAAGGCTCCTGAGTCTCCGGAGAAGGGCGGCATATAAATAATTTTTTTTAAAAAAAAGGTCGTTAAGTTGAGGACTACCTGTAATGCTTTCTCTTTTCTATGGGAAGAGATGAAGGTCAATGGAAGTGAAGATAACCAAGACCAAGTAGAAATGACTTGGCGGCAGCCAAGAAACCCAATGCAATCCTAAATTGCATTAACAGAGCGATACAATCAAGATCAAGGGAGCTGCTAATACTACTCTATAAAGCCTTAGTAAGGCCACACCTAGAGTACTGCATCCAGTTTTGGTCACCACACTATAAAAAAGATGTGGAGACTCTAGAAAGAGTGCAGAGAAGAGCAACCAAGAGGATTAGGGGACCGGAGGCTAAAACATACGATGAAGGGTTGCAGGAACCGGGCATGGCTAGTCTAGAGAAGAGAAGGACCAGGGGAGACATGATAGCAGTCTTCTAATATTTGAGGGGCTGCCACAGAGAGGAAGGGGTGAAGCTATTTTCCAAAGCACCTGAAGGCCAGACAAGGAAAAACAGATGGAAACTGAACAAGGAGAGATTCAACCTGGAAATAAGGAGAATTTTTTTTGACAGTGAGAACAATCAACCTATGGAACTCTTGTCTTCAGAAGTTGTGGGAGCTTCATCACTGGAAGCTTTCAAAAAGAGACTGGACTGCCATCTGTCAGAAATGGTGTAGGGTCTCCTGCTTGGGTGGGAGGGTTGGACTAGATAACCTGTAAGGTCCCTTCCAACTCTGTTAATCTGTATAACTCCTGGCATGTAATTCCATTGTTCTGTCCAGTCAAAAAAGTACTTGTATTTTTCTAAGAATCTACCTGATCAGAGCAAAAACACCGAAAGCACATTAGAAATTTAGCTTGTTATCCAGCGTTAAAGACAGGGATGAAATCTAGCAGGTTCTGCTACCGGTTCTGGAGAACCGGTAGCAGAAATTTTGAGCAGTTCGCAGGACTAGTAGTGGAAATTTTGAGCAGTTTGGAGAACCGGCAAATACCACCTCTGGCTGACCCCAGAGTAAGGTGGGAATAGAGATTTTGCAATATCCTTCCCATAGGAGTGAGGAGAGAATGGGGATTTTGCAATATCCTTCCTCTGCCACGCCCACCAAACCACGCCCACCAAGCCACACCATGCCCACCAAGCTACGCCCACAGAACCAGTAGTAAAAAAATTTGGATTTCCCCACTAGTTAAAGACCATACATTTTGGTTTCAGCTGTTCCTCTCCAGCAAATGGAATCTACATACTGTCTAGAGATCAGTTCAAAAATGGTGTTGATACTGAACATTCATCAAAATCTCTTCTATATCGATTTGTTTATCCCTTCTGCGTTATCTACAAATCAAGGGATACAATAATTATCTCTAGTCCATAGTGAATATCCTGGGGAATAATGTATCCAGATGTGGGTTGTTGTTGTTGTTGTTGTTGTTGACATTGAATCTTATTCTCTATTTTCTTACTTTTCAGTACCTGGTGCTGATCCTGGTTGTCTACTTGTTTGAATGTGCCTCTTGCATCAGCTCCTACACACATCGTGATTTTGTAAGTACAGGGAGCCCATTCTTCCCAACTTGGTCTTCTAAAAGCAAGATTTTGGCTCACTCCATTGGGACAGAAGGACAGAGTCTTTCCCAATGTCTGCTTTTATCATGGTGAAATGATCCATCCAAAACATAATTCAGTCTGGGAATTTTAACGAAGTTTCATTTTTGTCCTTTGTCAGCCCCATTGCTTTGATTAACTCCATGGTTGGCTTGTATGGTACATAATATGGGAATGTTAGCGAATGATCTGTTTTGCTCTTCAGAAACTTTCATGACAACCAAAGCTTGGAGAAAGCTTGTACATCTTTGTCCAGAAATAGACATGAAAGGCCGTAATTGCTTGTTATATAAGGATATGGATCCTTTGATCCTACAGTTCACATCGATTCATGCAGTTTTCGCTTCTGTTGCAGAATTGGCGTAAGATAGTACTAAAATGATTTCTGGAGGCAGGGGTGGGCTTCAAAAATTTTAGCATGGGGTTTTCTGCCCGGTTGCTGAGTGGTCATGGACATGTAGGTGTGGCCTAGTCGGCCTCCTGCACCACGACAGAGGGGTTTTTTGCCCTCCCCGGGTTCTAGAGGCTTTTCTTGAGCCTCCGGGAGGGTGAAAACAGCCTCCCCAGGCTCTGGAGGCCCTCTGGAGGCCAGAAATGAGCCCGTTTCCAGCCTTCCCATATTTCCGGTATTTCGCCCTCCCTGACCCTCCGCGCACACCCTGCACTTACCTGCATCCAAAAGGGGCTGCGTGGGGACTCCTGGGAGGGATGGGTGGGGCGAGGCTAGCCAGGAGTGGGATTTGAGGGTTATACAAACTGCACAGAATCTTAGCTAGAGGTTCTCCCGAACCCTTGTGAACCCCCATCAGCCCACCCCTGTCTGGAGGGGGAAAAGTCATTTTGTCTCATCCTAAAAGACCAAAACAATCTAGAAACCTTTGGGTCTTTCTTCTCTTTTTTGAATGGTATTTTTTTTCCCCATAGATTGCACAATTAAAACAAAAACAAAAACCAGAATTGCAGTGCAAAAAGAGAAATATGTCTTTGGAAATGTAGAAATCTGTTTGCCTATGTAAGCTGAAACTTTGGAAGTGAAATGTTTTTGTACCAGGGCTTGGGGAATGTAGTTGACCAACATTCTCTCCTTCTTCCCCACCCCAGGTAGTATCAAATTCCAAACTGGTAACCAAACAGATGCTGGGCTTCTACGCATCTGACACAGACCAAGGCCGGGAACTCACCCGGATGTGGGACCGTTTCATGATGGAGGTACATATCTTTTTTTTTTAATTTGATTTATATGCCGCCCTTCTCCAGAGACTCAGGGCGGCTTATAGTGCATTAAGCAATAGCCTTCATACTTTTGTATATTTATACAAAGTCAGCTTATTGCCCCCACAATCTGGGTCCTCATTTCACCTACCTTAGAAAGGATGGAAGGCTGACTCAACCTTGAGCCTGGTGGGATTTGAACTTGCAGTAATTGCAAGCAGCTGATCTTAATAACAGTGAATTAGTCCACTGCGCCACCATCATTGTCCAATCTTTGAGAATACATCATCCAGATGTAGCTCCAGAATGCATACATGTAGGAACTGTGAAAGTAATTCAATGTATCCAAGAAGCTTCTTCGGCTCTGAAGAAGCTCCTTGGATGAGAAGCGAAACGTCTTCAAAAGAAAAACCAGAAAATCCAGTCACTTCTTGAAAAAGCACCTTTGGGACAACCATGACCTGGATGACTGAGAATCTCCATAGACATTTAGTGACTGGAAACTTTGAAGATAGGGGAAGGATTGGAGTGAAACCGAAAGGCAACATTAGGTATGGAGCAATAGCTATGCTCAACTACTAGCCAGGGGGGAAAAATAGTTCTCATCAGCTACCAGTTCTTTGCAAAAATTGATAAGCTTCAAAGCTGTGAAATTCAAAACAACTCAAATCAGTCTTAACTTTCTAATGGAAGAGTTGGGTGGCAGAACGTCTAGTCAAGAGAAAGTACCCCAAAAGGCAGCAAAATGTCCTTTATAACAGTGGTGACCAACTGGTGGTCCGTGAGAAAATGTTGGTGGTCCGCAGAAAAAATTATTTGCATTTTTTATATTGCACTAAATCAGGGGTCCTCAAACTACGGCCCCTGGGATGGATACCTGCAATGAACACTTGTGTTACTGCAGAGAGTCTCCCCCTTCGGAGTCTTTTAGTGTGGGTCAGAGGGGGGCAGAAATTATGACTTGAGATCTGCTTCAGCCTCCTGGTGTGGGGCTTTGGGCAAAGGCTGGAGGGAAGCACCGCTGATGGCGAAGAGCCGGAGGGCCTCGTTCCAGTGGGACTGCATCATGGCCTGGAACTGGCTGACCATCTCAACCTGCTGAACCTCCAGGCGCCGGTACCTAGCCTTGCACTCCTACAGGTCTTCCCTCTGCTTGGAAAGCCTATGCTCCTAGTCCTGAGTGAGGTGCTTCTGCTGAGCCTCCTTCTCAATCAGATCCAATTTGAACTGAGCCAGCTGTTTTGCCAACTCTTTCTCTTAGTGGCTGCTTAGCTCCAACAACTGCTTCCTGTTGGGGCCCTAAAGAGCCCGGGCAGGAAGGCAAGGAGTGGCTAGGAGGGGAGGGGTGAGTAGAGACCCTTGATGCAAGTGACATCAAGTTGGCCATGCCCACCCAGTCACATGCCCATCAGCCACGCTCACCCAGCCAGTCATTAAGCAGACCATATTAGTGGTCCGCAGGATTTAAAATTATCAATTTAGTGGGTCCCTGAGGTCTGAAAGGTTGGTGACCCCTGCTTTATAATGCGGCTCTTCGCAATAAATACTGTATGTGATCTTTCTTTTCACCGGTTCACTTTTAGCAACAGTGCTGCGGTGCCAATGACCCCTTGGATTGGGTAAACTATACCTCCGTCTTTCGAAGTCGATACCCTGAAGCAGTGGCACCTTGGCCATTCTACTGCTGCAAACGTGATCGAAACTTTATCATCGTCAATGAGGAGGGCTGCAGATTGGGACACATTGATTACATCAACACTCAGGTACCAAGGTCTCCATCTTTGTCCTGATGTTTACCTGCCATGTTGGCCTTCTTGGGGATATTGGTACCGTCGGCAGCTCCTCTCTTCAAGGCAATCTCACTGCTTTGTTCTTCCCTTCTCAGGGCTGCTTTGAACACATTAAGCATGCAGTACAGAGCTACGCCTGGGGCGTCTCCTGGTTTGGTTTTGCCATTCTTATGTTCACAGTAAGTCATAGCAGAAAGGCTTGTGTTGATGTGTTGGGGCTGCAATTCCAAAATTCTCTGGTGGGAACTACAGGAGTGATGGCTTAAGATCTCAAGAGATTGAGGAAAGGTTGTAGCTTGAGAATTGAGAGACCATTTTTCTGAAGTTCTGCTTATCCATGAAGCTTATCCTGAATGTACTCCACTCTTATCTGTCCTCAAAAACTTCTTCAGTTTCCACAAGGACCAACCAAGTGTTCTTAGGAAACTCATCAGCAGGGCTAGAGGACAATAGTCCCCCCCCCCCAGTGTACTCTTCAAGAAATTCAATAGAAGACAATATATGTAGTTTTGGGATTGGACAGTGGAGTCCTTGGTGCTCTCTGAGCTTGTTTGTTTGTTTGCAGACATTTCATTACCCAACTCAGTAGCATCATCAGTAGGTCTGATGATGCAGGTCTTCAAGAACTGATATGTAGCGCATATTTCTGCTTGTTAGACAACATCTAGTTGACGTGCCTTCGAGCCAAGCTTTCTCAACCTAGTATTCCTTAGATATATTTGGCCTACAATTCTTCAGTGTGCCTACAAATTCATAGATAATCCCAATTCATCCATAGGTCATCAAATAAGCAATTCTTTTAGAAGTCTTTCCTAAATTGGGGTGTTTTCCATTTCAAAACCAACTTATCTATCTATCTATCTATCTATCTATCTGTCATATTTCTATGCCCCCCACTCTCCAAGGACTCTGGGCAGCTTACACCAAAGACAGTATACTAAATAGCATCTTGCCCCCAACAATCTGGGTCCTCATTTTACCCACCTCGGAAGGATGGAAGGCTGAGTCAACCTTGAGCCGGTGAGATTTGATCCGCTGATCTGCTGAATTAGCAGTCAGCTGAAGTAGCTGCAGTACTGCATTCTAACCACTGTGCCACCTCAACTCATAATTTAGGTTGTGGTTGCTTACCCTTGCCAAGGGATTGGATCGGTTGAGTTCTAAGGTTCCTTCCAGTCCTTATGCTGCATGAGTGTGTGAGGATAAAACCAAAGAAGAGGTGGTGGTGGGATGGGACATATAATTTAGCTTGAGGTACTCAGAAGGGGGCGTGGTAGATCAGGGGCTAAGACGCTGAGCTTGTCGATCGAAAGATCAGCAGTTTGAATCCCTAGTGCCGCCTAACGGGGTGAGCTCCCGTTACTTGTCCCAGCTTCTGCCAACCTAGAAGTTCGAAAGCACGTAATAAAGGCAAGTAGAAAAATAAGGACCACCTTTGGTGGGAAGGTAATAGCATTCCGTGTGCCTTTGATGTTTATTCATGCCAGCCACATGATCACGGAGACGTTTTCAGACACTGCTGCCTCTTCGGCTTTGAAATGGAGATGAGCACCACCCCCTAGAGTCGGGAACGACTAACACGTATGTGCAAGGGAAACCTTTACCTTTACTCAGAATGAGAAAAGGGGACCACACCATTACAAAACATTAAATAGGGGCTCGGAATAAAAAAGTATTATTGTGGTTTTTTTTCCTCCAGTGTCCTGTCGTTCTTCTGGCTATATACCATTACACCACACTGTGAACAATTCCAGCCAAGTAAGTGGAATTTTTCCTAAGAAGAGGAAGAAGATGAGCAAAGGAATGAAGCCCTTCCATGAGGCGCGAGAAAAAAAATCTCCCTCTATGGATTCCCTCTATACTATAACATGTTCTCCAAGTCATGGCTACTCCCCTAAGATTGCTTTGGGTATAGAGGTTTATTGGGCATCTCTGGAAAAATCATCTCAACTACTTCAATAAAACCTTTTTTTTTTTTTAAATGTATAGTAAATGTTATCTGGTAGGTGTGAGATTTTTTTTTAAAAAAAATTCTTTGTGAAATTCTGTTAAGGAACTTGATCTGTGACTGAGCTGTGTGTATTCACCGAGAATGCCCCAGGAATTCAAATCAACTCAATCTGACAATGCAATTTGGGTTTCTAAAAATAGGATTGCAGTGATAAAAAGCAAAATCCTATAATCTCCCTCTCTCTCTCTCTTTCTCCTTCTCCACCCCTCTCTCTACGTATATAACTAAGCCAGTGGGATTTACAAAGGTTTAAATGGCATAAAAACTCACCCTGCATTGACCTAGAAAATTATTCAGACATGGAACATTTTTCATATGCTAGATCATTCCCAATACTGTACTGGGAATAGTCCCAGTCCCAGTCCCAACAGATTGGAATGGATTGGCAAGGAGAGGTCAGGCTGGTGCTCAAGGTAGATCAGTCTGTCCATTTATCCATCTTTCTGTCCTGTCTGTCCATCTGTTCATCCATCGGCCTGTCCAACTTTCTGTCCTCTGTCCATCCATGCATGGCTGTCCATCTGTCCTTCTATCTTTTGTTGTTGTTGTTAGTTGCGAAGTCGTGTCCGACCCATCATGACAAGGTCCCTCCAGGCCTTCCTGTCCATCCTCTGAAGTCCATTTAAGCTCATGCAGACTGCTTCAGTGACTCCAGCCAGCCACCTCATTCTCTGCCATCCCCTTCATTCTCTGTCATCCCCTTCCCCTTCTTCCTTCTTTCCCAGCATTAGGCTCTTCTCCAGTGAGTCACCTTCTCATTAGGTGGCCAAAGTCTTTTGAGTTTCATCTTCAGGATCTGGCCTTCTAAGGAGCAGTCAGGGTTGATCTCCTCTAGGACTGACTGGTTGGATTGCCTTGCAGTCCAAGGGACTCGCAGGAGTCTTCTCCAGCGCCAAAGTTCAAAGGCCTCAATTCTTTGGCGCTCAGCCTTCCTTATGATCCAACTTTCGCAGCCATATATTGCAATTGGGAAAACCATAGCCTGGATTATATGCACTTTTAACTGTGGCTAAAACTCATTGGTGTTACCAATCACGTAGCCAACTGTGTAGAGAAGTCTCATCAAAGCATTTAGTCTCTAGTGGACCCATGACTCGCACAAAATAAGAATAAGAATGGGATGGGATGGGATGGGATGGGATGGGATGGGATGGGATGAGATGAGATGGGATGGGATGGGATGGGATGGGATGGGAATGGGAATGGGAATGGGGATAGGGATAGATTCTTTATTGGCCAAGTGTGATTGGACACACAAGGAATTTATAACTAGTACAGCAGTTTCTTAGCACTTGCTAGAAAGACAAAATAGTTTAGCTTCCTGTCTGGTGTGCCTACTTCAGGACAGCAACTAATCTCCGCTGTAAAGGCCATTCAGATCAAATGGCTCAACTCCTAAGCAGAGGTGAGATCCAAGAATTACTCGCTGCAAATACGAAATGAGGAACCAACCAAGTGGCCTGTTGGCCGGTTTTTTTTACACATGATGTATAAATACATACATTTTCATCCCATTTCACCTCTGCCAACAGTGAGAGACCACAGACCCAAGCTTGCCAGTTTGCCTTTATTTGTTAATTGGTTTGAATTAAGCCATTTAGTACAAGAATCCCAGAAAAAAAGGGAAGTCAACTTATATCCAAAAAAGAAGAACTGCAGCACATCAGAGGCAACAAGGAAACATGGGCTGTTAAAAACACAGGCACATATAGATAAGACATGCCAGTATGGCAGTGATCGCTTCACAGTATCGGGGGAATACGGGACGGTCACGTCATCTGCTTCCCGTTCGAAGTACTGCCTCTCTCATGGAGGCATCATGTAAAGCCATGGCTGGCCCACATGCGGCAGAATAAAGTGGCAGGAAGCCACGGCGTGCGAGGGGCAACTGTGGTCACTTAAACTACAGCTGCAAATAGGATGGTTTGGTGCTCCTGCATAAATTGCAGAGGGGAAAACACAATGTGGTTAAGAACAAAGCATCACAATCTGCCCAGTCAAGGAAGATTCAAAAATCAACTGCAGGCTGCAGGAATGACCCATTCTTCCATCTCAGAAATCTAACATCCAATTTTGTGCAATGGGTGGAGACAGAGCTAACCTGCCAGGGGGGAGTGGGGGGAATGATCAGCATGGAACCAGTTCCATTCAGATTCCCAGATCGGAGTCCTCTTGAGCTGCACCATAGTCCTCAGCTGACAGCCATTCATTTAACGACCATTTAAAGTTACAATCGACACGATAAAAGTGACGTATGACCCACTCTCAAAGTTATGACCGCTCCATCCTCAAAAGCAGTCCTCGACTTACAGCCACAAAGGAGCACAACATCTGTCGTTCAGTGAGACATGGGCGTCAGTGAATTTTGCCCCATTTTATGACCTTTCTTGCGATGTTTGTTAAGCGAATCGCTTCTGCGGTTAATTTAGTAGCAGGGTTGTTAAGTGAATCGGGCTTCCCCCCTTGACATTGCTTGCCAGAAAGTCACAAAAGGAGATCACATGACCCTGGGGACACTGCAGCCATCATAAATATGAGTCAGCTATAGAATTAACGTTTGTTGGATGTATAAGACAAAATTAAAAAAATAAAATAAAATAAAAATAAATATGAGTCAGTTGCCAAGCCTCTGAATTTTGATCACGTAATCCAAAGGACGCCACAAGGGTCGTTAAGAGTAAAAAAATGGTCGTAAGTCGCCGTTTTCAGTGCTGTTGTAACTCTGAACAGTCACTAAATGAACTGTTGTAAATTGAGGACTACCGGTACATCATCCCTGCGATGATTGCTTCACGATTTTGATCTGGTTGCTTGGCAACCAGCTCACGTTTATAATGGTTGCAGCATCTGGTTATGTGATTGCAATCTGCAACCTTCCCAGCTAGATCCTGCCCGCACGATTCATGTTAACGACTTTCTGATTTGCTTAACAACCATAGCAAAAATGGTTGTTAATTTGGGTCCAGTCACATGATTCACTTAACGACTGTATCATTAGCGGCCAAAGCTCTGGTTCCAATTGTAGTCGTCACTGCAGGACTACCTCTGTAGTCAAAAGCATTAAAAGAGCCTCCCACAAGCTGCATTTATGCTTCAAATCCAGTCGCACATAATGTCGGAATTGCAAAATATGTATCTTAAATCTCTCTGGTCAAATAAGTATTGATGGAACGATCTTGTAAAATATCCAACGTTTAGTGATATTCAGGTGGAAATGCCTAGCCAAGCGCTGGAAATTCATGAAATTGAAAGAAAAATGCTTGGCAATCACTTTAGCACGCTCATAATTATTAAGTTGTAGTAGAAAGCTTGTAGAAACCTACATCTATTTTCAGGTCATTTCAAGATTCGTTTAGAGTGGCCAGCATTTACTTGTGAACCTGGCTGCTCTCCAGATCTTGGGACATAAGTTAACCATCCCCAAGGTTGCTCTGTCTCCCCAGCCTGACCCAACCAACAACAACAACACAGATTAAGTTCCAACATCATTATTTTCTTTCATGGATCATTAAGCCCCCTTCTCTCCGCCCCCCCCCCCCCAGTGTGTCTTTGCAAAACCACAAGAGAAACCGCTTCCAATGTTTTTCAAGTTCCTGAAAAAACAAGCTATATAAGCTATTGAGAATGTGGAACAACTGGGAAGGTTTTTTTGTTTTGTTTTGTTTTTTTACCACGGTGGTATTTTTGTTTCGTTTCGTTACAAAAAGTGGTCAAGCTAGTGCAATTTCTGTGTTTAAACCCAGATGTGGAACTGGAGGAGGGAAATCAATCCCAGATCTAAAACTCTTTAGCGCAGGTCGAGACGCTTCTACGCCGAAAGCTGTTTTATCGGAGGAGTTGAAGATGTCGGATTCAGTTGCATATCCTTCTGATGGAGAGATGAATAAAGTTCTCGTTAAGCCGGGAACGTCTATAGTAAGAACCTTTAGATCTTGCCACACGAGAGTGCCAGCCAGCTGGGGTGGCCAAGATCCCAGATCCCAAACTCTGGAGGAATTCAACCCCTTTACCCCCACCCCCACCCCCACCAAAAGATCCCATGGGAAGCTTCAAAATAACGCAATTAAGGCTGTCGTCTTGTTGTACACAAACCCAGGCATCAGTCTTGCATTCCTTTGTGGGGCTGACTTCCAAGCAAGTGTGCCCAGGAGCAGGCTATGGATTTCAGGGGAAAGAGACTTAAAATTTGTGCTTGGCTCTCTCTGAAAGCAATAGGATCCCAAAGTGCTTGAATTAAAACTTGGACTGCATTCAGGAAATATATATATATATATATATATTTCCTTCTCCATGATGCATTACCCATTGTTGCTTGTTTTGTTTCTTCCATCCCCCCACTTTTTTTTTTCCAAACGAAATCTGACAATATAATAATTTGAAAAGGAGCCTAAGAAAAGTGCTTTGGGGAGGAGGGGGGGATGCTAGAGATACCGGAGGGTGGGGGAGGGAGCATTTTCTTCTTTCCCCAGTTCAGGGTTTCTCAGCCTTGGTGACTTTTAAGACGCGTGGACTTCAACTCCCAGAATTCCCCTAGCCAGCATATGCATCTTAAACGTGAGCCCCGGGTGGCGCAGTGGTTAGAGTGCAGTACTGCAGGCTACTTCTGCTGACTGCTTGAAATTTGGGAATTCAAATCTCACCAGGCTCAAGGTTGACTCAGCCTTATTTATTTATTTATTGGTTCAATTTATATGCCGCCCTTCTCCGGAGACTCGTGGCGGCTTACAATGCGTTAAGCAATAGCCTTCATACTTTTGTATATACCTGCTTAGTAGGGCTTTCGGCCCACCCCTAAGCGGTGTTCTTTTCTATACAAAGTCAGCTTATTGCCCCCACAATCCGGGTCCTCATTTTACCTACCTCGGAAGGATGGAAGGCTGAGTCAACCTTGAGCCTGGGGGGGGATTTGAACTCGCAGTAATTGCAGGCAGCTGGTGCTAGTTAACAGCACTTTAGTCTGCTGCGCCACCAAGGCTCTTCCATCCTTCCGAGGTGGGCAAAATGAGGATTGTTGGGGGCAATAGGCTGATTCTGTAAACCGCTTAGAGAGGGGTGTGATAAAGCGCTGTAAAGCGGTGTAGAAGTCTAAGCGCTACTGCTATTGGTGCTATCTTAAAATCACCAAAGTTGAGAAGCCCCACCCAATCTGGACCCCCCAACGACTGGTCAAGAGGAAGGCGGCATAAAGGCCTCTCCCTTCCTCCTACCCAGTATATCTAAAATACCGTCTTGTGGAACATGCACAATCACTTTCACAGACACACGCGCTCACACATGCGCCAACTCCAGACATGAATGTACATATCAAAGTAGACATGAATCCCGCTCTCAAGCACACCTCAAGCCTGCAGGTTAGTCACACCCTCCCGGGCTAGGCACCCTCCCATGCTAGGCACGTACCGTATGCATCTTCTCTCTCCCCCCCCCCACACCCCCCGCCCACCCCTCCTCGGTCCTTTTGTAAAACACACACACACACACACACCCATTCCGAAATCCTAAATAAATACAGAAATGCACGAGACCAACATGCTCCCCCCTAGCTTTTTCTCAACATGCTACTCTTGCTTAGCTGCAACCTCACACAGAGTGTGTGTTCTGCTTGCGAGTGTGCCCGCCTGCCTTCCTTGGGGGCATCTCATACTTTTCCTTGGACATCTATGTCCCAAACCAGGGGATGGCTTTCTTCCAGGAATTGGCTTGATCTCTGGGAAAACCAGCAGGGGAAGGTGGTTAATATTTTAATTGGGTTAAAAGGGATGCTTATGACAAGTTAGAACTATTTTGGTTTGAATGCTGGAAGAGAAGAGGAAACAAGGGTTCCGGTAGTTGTTAAATGGCTTGCTCACTCTCTTCCCCTCCAAAGCCCGCAGAGTCTTCCCCAGCGTGTGAGCAAAACACGGTCAACAGCGCCTCTCTGTGTCAGTTCAGCGCACATGACGTGAACACGGTTAGCAGCCCTGGCTGGATTCCAAGCATCCTATTGTGATTCATGTTGCCAAAGCGGTCGCAATGATGTAATCCAGAAGGAATCGGCTGCAGTCATCCCATTGGAAGCAAACACTCTCCTCTTGAGGTTAGAAGTCCGTGGTTGGAAAGAGGGCAAGGTGGAACAAAGCAACACGGGGCGTAACCGAAACAGGAAGGATGGGACACACAATGGAACTGGCAAAGGCATTACAGTGCCCCCCCAAAGGCTGAAATGATGCCATCAAATGTTCTTCGGTGTGATGTCCATGCTGATTTTCTGGAGAGAAACCTCCTGCAGGGATCATAGGACCTGCCTTGAAAGATTCGTGTGCTCTCCAAACTTTAAAGAGGTTCTCCAAACGAGGCAGGCACAGTGCCCGATGCGGGAGCCAAAGACGCAACCTCTGAGTAACCCAGTCGGATAGATCCTTCCGAAGTCTTTTATTTTTTTCCACAGCAATCCGTACCGTGTAATTCCATGAATACTGGCAAGGAAGAGGAGAGGAGAGAAACCCGGAGCCCAGCCCCGAGGATCCAAACTGTGCATCTGCTCACCGCGTGTCCCTCAGCAGTAGCTGTGCGTCTGGCCCTCGGCATACACTGTCCAGCTGGGTCCGAGGTAGCACCCGGATGGAGAACCCTCTCTCCTTTCCACATTGCCGTACTGTGGGGAAGATTCATCCAGCTTCTGCAAGGGTGCCGAGGCCTGGCTCCCCACGCGGGGGGCGGCCCCATCATAAGTGATAATGGGTTCCGGACCGTAAGAGGGATGACCCCAACACGCAGAGGGCGGGCGATAGAACTGCCACACGGCACGACTGCAAGGCAAAACGTCCATCAGTTGGCGGTGTTGCCCTGAAGGTGTGTAGCCCCAAGGCAGCTTCTGCTTCTGAGGCAGGGGAGGTCTGCTGGACTGGGGCAAAGCCTGAGGAGCTCCCGGGTCAGAATGACTACGGGGATGGGCTGCTTCAGGGGGAGGGGACGGCGTGGGGCTGACCAACGGGGGCTCGGGGAAGGGCACGTTGACGTAGATGGGCTCCTGACGGGTGACCGCGGGCGGCATCGACTGGATTTGCAGCTGGGAATTCTTTAAGATGGGCTGAAGAGAGGAGGCAGCCGGGGGGAGATGGGCCTGGCGCCAGGGCCTCTCAAAGACCCCGTAGGAGGCATTGAAAGTAGCCAGATACTCAGGAGGCGGACAAGAGGGCCACGGGCGTGCCAGGCCGGGATAGGCAGGAGGCTCCCCCACAATCTCGTAATAGAGGTTCTCGTGCTCCAGCTGAGAAGGGGGACTCCCATTGACCCCCAGTCGAGAGGAGGCTGGGAAGTGGCTGTGGTGCCGGAGAGGATGGTCCGTGAGGCAGGGCTGAAAAGTGGAGGACCTCGTTTTGAGAGGCAAGTGACTGGTCATTATGGGAAATTGGGGTGGGGGAGGGGGCTTAGGCGGGGCAGCCGAGGGGCTGGAGGAAGGAAAGGCGTCTTGAGGCTGGCGGAAAGCTGGATAGGGGACAGACAGGGGTGGGGGATGCAAACCGTAGGCGGGAGATGGGGAGGACAGGTGGTAGGGATCCGAGAAGGGAAGTGCCTGAGGGTCTCTCGGGTCTAGCTCAGCGAGGAACCTCCTGTAAGGGGAAAAGGAATCCGAGCTACCCAAGGGAGAAGATTGGCTGAGAGGCACCTGCAGAGAAACAAGGCAAACTGAATGAGCACCAAGAAGGCATTTCAAGCAGGCAAACACCTCCCACCCTCGTCCCCCCACCCCCCCCCCCTCCCCCCCCTTCCTGTTCTACTCCATCCCATCCTCCTCCTGAAGCTAATGTATCTTCATCAAGTTGGCCAGAAGAGCCAGGACGGGTTTCCTCTTGATCGCGAGGAAGCTCAGGACCAGTTGGGGCTCTTTATCGTATTCTTTTATCTTTCGGCCCAGATCGCAACACAGCGGGAAAATTGCAGCAAAGAATAACCGGGAGGAGGGGGAAAAAAAATCCTTCTAGAAATATTCCAAAATCTGCACCCTGCCTAATGGCAAAGTTATCCCAGCTCGGTCCCAGCCTTTCGTGAGCTGATCCCTCACCTGGCTGCCTCCCTTTAGGTTGCGGCTTTGGCTGCCGATGCTCCTGCCCCTGGCCTGCGCCTGGAGAGGGGAGAGGGCAGGCCCCTTGGGGCTCGGCCGCACCATGGAGTAGAGCGCTTGTGCGCCGCTCGTCAGCTCCCCTGCCTTGCACTCCAGTGACAGGGAGCGCCGGAAATGCGTCCGGGGTTCCCGCTGCTTCAGGCTGGCCTGTCGCTTTTGCTGCAAGGTTGCCTGGTGCGCGCTCTCAGCCAGCGCCAGCGCCATCAGGCGAGCCGGGTTCTTGGGTGGTGGAGGCGGCGGGATATGCCGCAGCAGGGACAATGCACCGGGAGACACGGGAACGGCTTCAGACTTCGGACCTGAATTGGGAAAAGAAAGCGGGCAGCCTTAGGATTGCATTAGGATAAAAATAAAGGCAAAGGTTTCCCTTGCCCAGTTTTCTCCCACTCTAGGGGGGCGGTGCTCAACTCCGTTTCTCAGCCAGCATTGTCTGAAGACCCTTCCGTGGTCATGTGGCCAGCAGGACTATACGCCGAAGCACATGGAACGCTGTTACCTTCCCAGCAAAGTGGTACCTGTTGATCTACTCACGTTTGCATGTTTTCCAACTGCTAGGAGGGCAGAAGCAAGAACAGGAACTCACCCGTCACGTGGTGCTCAGATCTCGAACCTGGCTGTCAGCTTTCCAGCTGACCAGCTCAGCATCTTTTAACTGCTGAGCCAATGCACCCCCTTGCATTAGAAAAAGGGAACTCCCAACTTTGCAGGAAGGAGAACTAAGTGCAAGCTTCATCTAGGTTTTTTTTTTAATTACTTAATAAATATTGTTAATCTAGACTGGAGGGCTGGGAGCTTCATCAGAGTTGGGAAAACAATGGCCCTCCAGATGTCACACTTTTTATTACTTAATAACGTAATAATAAAGGTTTTTTTTATTACTTAATACACTATTATTAATCTAGGCTGGAATGCTGGGAACTTCATCAGAGTTGGGGAAATGATGACCCTCCAGATGTTACATTCCTAGCACCCCTCAGCACAGACTGCTGGGTGTTGCAATTCAGCAAACTCTTGAGGCCATAGCCTGCTCACCCACCCATCCCCAACCCTAGAGGGCATCCCAAAAATAGCAGGACTAGAATTTTTAAAAAATTTTTATTTATATGCCACCCTTCTCCGGAGACTCAGGGCGGCTTACAATGCGTTAAGCAATAGCCTTCATACTTTTTTTGTGTATATTTTATACAAAGTCATCTTATTGCCCCCACAAACCGGGTCCTCATTTTACCCACCTTAGAAAAGATGGAAGGCTGAGTCAACCTTGAGCCTCGTGAGAATTGAACTCGCAGTAATTGCAGGCAGCTGGATGTTAAATGCTGCCTTAGTAGGAGGCATTAGCCTTCTACGTCACTCGGGCTCCTGAATTTGGGAAGATATTGATGACAGGGGAAAGGGGAGTATGTAGTGTGTTCATTCCAAAAGGTTTTTTTTTTTCCACTGAAAATCTGTAGAACATTTTAGCAATCCTTCGGGAAACTGCAGTCTGCCTATAGGAAGAAGTTACGTTTTATTCTACCCGCTCTTTGTGTTAAACATAACAACGGTTGCAATAACAGTGAAGAACCTCGAAAAGTACTTACTGGGTGGAGACAAACGATCTTGAGCTTGAGAAATCTTGCCACGGACTTCCCGTTCACAAGAGTTGCTGAGTTGTCCACCTGCCGTACTCAGGAGCATGGAGATCATATGAGGAGGGGAGCTCAACCCTCTGGACTCCCCACCAGCAAACATCTCCAGCACTTTGTCGGGCAAGGAAACAGATGTTTCTGATGCATCTTGGCCGACGGTGGGATGCGAGCAGGGCGAGAGAGCTGCAACAGGACTCGCTGAGCTGGAGTCGTCCGAGAGGGATGGCTGCTGCACAGGAGGGCTACACTGGTAAGTTAGCGGGTCAAAGTCCAGACCACGAAGTCCAGGAGGACTTAATTCCAACTCCGAGTCCAGCTCTGAGTCACCTTCCAGCCAAGAGGAACGCCGACGGGAGGCCACATCGTCTGCCCCAGTGGCCAAGCCTTCACCATGGCCGGACACAGAAGAACCCAGAGAAGAACACGAGTGGCATTGTTTGAGGGTAGGGAAAGCATCGCTGCTGGAATGTGGACGTCTCAGGGAAGGCAATTTGGGGAGACCTAAGGGCCAAAAAAAAGAAAAGAAACGATATAGATCAAAGTTCTTCAAACTGTTTATTCAACATGCTAGATGTCCAAGACTCAACACTGTGAAGAAGAATATTTCTGTCTCTGAAGAAAAGGTTGCTTGCATGGACCCAGATTTTGGTAGAAGGCAGTCGGTACTTAGCAGATTCTTGTTTAACTGCATCCATTCAGTTATCTGAAATGGTATAGGTTCTCTTGTTTGAGCACGGGGGTGGATTAGAAGACCTCCAAGGTTCCTTCCAGTTCTCTTCTCCTCTCCTCTCAATTACCCTACCCTACCCTACCCTACCCTACCCCACCCCACCCTACCCTAGCTTCAGAAAAAGATGGTGGTGTCTGTATTCCCACTGTAAGAGTTATAACTCAATAAAGAACATCCTTCACATTCATATAGTCTTAAGGTTAATGCCTAACCTGATCAGGTAACAGGTGATGCAAAAGCCCTCCGCAAAACCTGGAGAGCAGCTGCCATTCAAATCAGAAGATGATCAGCCCCTGGTTTTGACAGCAGATGAAAGTCGCTCTAACATCTGGCTTCTTACACATCTAGTTTAATGCCAAACTCAGGTAATTAAGAGCAATGAGAAAATGTCCTACAGATCGATATTTACATTGCTTGAGGGATGAAACCAGCTCCCAATTCAGAAAATCTGCAGTTGCCCCAAAGCAGCTTTCTCCGAAACTTGACAAGTTCCAGCTAACTGGACATCAACTCCTGGAACTGTCAGCGATGACCTTGCTGGCTATGAAATGCTGGGAACTGAAGCCCTACTTGTCTAGAAGTCGCTACACTTGGGAAACAAGCGCTTTGAAGAAGTTGTTTTGGAGGGTCACCTTAAGTTCATGCAATCCATTTTGATAAGAGCAAAATCACGGGGGGTTCAGCAGACAAAGGGGCTGTTTTACCTGTTAGACTAGCCTGAGATGTTAGAGATTCTTCACTTTTGGCGGATCGCAAGGTGACTGTCTCACCACGACTCCCTACAGAGAAAGAGAACAAAGGAAATAGATGAGCGTTATCCCTCTAAAAAAAGGCCACACGTTTGCAATCTCTCCTTGACTTTGAATCCATGGAACAAAAATCTTATGTCAACTCGCAAAGGATCCCTGGCCTGCTCTCGAGTTGCCATAGGCAAGGGGGATGGGAAACCGACGAAGCAGCATGGCAGCCAAAGACAGGAGCACATTCCAGACATATCATTCTCAAGGCTGTCTCCCAGGGTTACCCACAGAGGCTAGAGGGGAGTGATCTCTACAACCCGCAAAATTGCTCCGTTGGCGGATGTGATTGATGACACATCTGGGGGGAGGGAAGAAACAGGGTCATGATTGGGGCCGTAAATTAAATAGGATCAGAGCTGGCTTCATTTGGGAACGTGACGACATGAAGCTCCTAATAAATAACTGGATTTCTTTTGAAGCTTGGCTTGAGGCTCATGATTTAATTAGGGCATTCGTTGGAGCCCTGACAGCAAACCAACTCCGACCCCATTTGGGGGTCACCTTGCCCATTTAATACATGGAAAAAGGTAACGGGATATACTGCTCATCTGGTTCCGTCGCATTCTGCTCATATCAAAACTCTGCCATAATGAGTAAATTAACACAACACGTGAAACTCACAAGTTAAAAAACCCTACTACTGGGTTGCAACCTAAGTCATTTTTTTCAGTGCCTTTGTAACTTCAAACGGTCACTAAAAAAATGGTTGTAATTTGAGGACTACCTGTAAATGTTTAACCAAAGGGTGAAAAGCATGTCATCTTCCCCCCGTTGCTTAACTACAACTCCCAGCATTCCTTACCGCTAGCCATTGACAAGGATTCTGGGAGTCGTAGTTGAGCCACACTTAGTAGGCCATAAATTCCTATATTTGCTCCGGCTCATGAGAAATACGTATGTGCTTGTGATGTTAAGAGTGATAAAAAAAACAAATGGCGTGTAGTTTTCTTACCTGGTAAAGATTCTCCAAGTCCAAAAAGCTCTCCCAAGCGATGTGATTTTTTGCGGAATGGGACGGGGGCCTTGCCGATGGCAAAGAACGTCTTCCAACTAGGTCCAGATATTTTCCTCAGCTTGCCGTTGTTTTCTGTCTTTTGCCTATAAAGTGAGAGGTCATCTTAAAGCAGGGGTGTCAAACTTAATTTCATTGAGGGCCGCATCAGGGTTGTATTTGACCTTGGGGGCCGTGGTGGGTGTGGCCAGGATGGGCAAGCCCAGCTCAATGTCACTCATGTCGTGGGCAGCTGTGGTGGCCCGAGCGCTCTGCCAGCTCCTGAGCTCTGGCTGCATAGGCCTCCTGCAACCCTCTGCCAGTGAAAACAGAGCTCAGGAGGGCCACAACTGGCCCTTGCAAGCTCTGTTTTTGCTGGCAGAGACATCGTGGGCTTCCTATTTAAGGAAGGATGACAACTGAAGCAATTTGCAGGGAACAACTTCATTCACTCTCCTTCGCGTCTTGATCTTAGTTCTCTGCAAATTGCTTCTGGGCTTTCTGCCAGCCATAGTAAGATTATGATTATTTATTATTTGGATTCTTGTAGGCTGTTAAGAAAGTTAATTAACAGCCTTTGTTTGAAAAAGACTGATTTAATTTAGTAAACTAAGGTTTGTACAGACTTTGTGTGTGCTGCGTTCTTTGGGGTCCGTAGCTGGGGCAGAACAATTTGTTAAATGAGTTTAACTCCATTTTATGACCTTCACTTGAGACAGTTGTTAAGTGAATCACAGCAGCTGTTAAATTAGTCATATGTTCCCTCATTGACTTTGCTTGTAAGGAGGTCATCATCAAAGGTGATCACATGACCCCGGGATACTGCAAACGTCATAAATATGAGTCCATTGCTAAGCACCTGAATTTTGATCACGTAACCATGGAGATGCCACAATGGTGGTAAGTGTGAAAAACGGTCATAAATCTTTTTTTTTTCAGTGCCTTTGTAACTTCAAACGGTCACTAAATGAACTGTTGTAAGCCAAGGACTATCTGTATTACACATTCATTGCATATAACAATCTGATAATAGTCTTTCAGGAAAACATGAGAACTATGCCCCTTAATCACCATATTCTTTCAAGAGCAAATATTAATAAACTATTAACTGTAATTCGTTCCCAGCACCTAGTTTCTACTTTTTAATATAAATTTTATGACAAGTTGCACAAAGCACACTGAAAACTAATAAAAACGAATACGGACATGAGGAAAACAAAGGAAGAAAAAGGAAACAAGAGATAACAATAGAAAAAAAAGTTTCCGGTTTTCTTTACAGCAAATATGCAATACGTTCTGATTATAAAACGATCTCTTATCCTTAACTCGCTTTTTCCGTTATATATATTTTTTCTAATCATCCGAACCACAAAGCGTAAGGGCATTTTTTTCTGTTTCATGCGAAGAGTCTATAAAGGGTTTTCCAGTCAGTCATAAATGTAGATAATTGTTCTTTCTCTAATCAAAGACGTCAATTGAACCATCTCTGCAAGCCCCATCCTCTTCGCCAACCATTCCTCTATTGTGGTCAAACTTCCCTACTTTGGAGGATACAATAATCTCACTGCAATTGTCACAGACAAGAACAAAGTTTCATTTATTTTTCTAGCTGCCTATTCATTAGTCTCCAAAGAAGCATCTCTGGGTTCCATTGTACTTTAATCTTTAAAATCTTCTCCAGCTCCTAGTATCCAGAGCAGAGGTGGGGCACTATGGCCCCTTATGGACTTGGGAATTGAAGTCCATAAGTCAGAAAAGCAGGGGTGGGGCTGCTGGGGGTTCGCAGGGGTTCAGGAGAACCTCTACCTAAGATTCTGTGCTGTTTGGAGACCCCCCACATCCCACTCCTGACTGGCCCCACCCAGCCCCACCCAGGAGTCCCCACGAAGCCTGTTTTGGATGCAGGTAAGTATAGGGTGCGCGTGGAGGCTTGGGGAGGGTGAAAAACAGATCTATGGATGTTTGGGCCCATTTCCGGCCTCCAGAACCTGGAGAGGCCGTTTTTGTCCTCCCGGAGGCTCGAGAGAAGCCTCCGAAGCCCGGGGAGGGCAAAAAAGTCCTCCCTCCCAGGAGGGAGGAGTCTATGCAGGAGGCTGACAATGCCATGCCCACCATGGCCACGCCTATCCAGCAACTGGACAGAGAACCCCTAGATAAAATTTTTGAAGCCCACCCCTGCATAAAAGGGTCATAGTTCCCCCAGTTCTGATCTAGAGGTTCAGTGTCTCGGTCCATGGATACAGCACTTACCTGGTATTAGGTGATCCCAAAACAGCAGAGAGTTTCCCTTGGTCCTGTGGATCTGGAGATCCACGTCTGGCTTCCAGCTTGGTGATCTTGCAGAGGGCCTGAGTGCGTGCTTGGGCTTCTTCGAGAGATAACAAGCGGGTGGAAGGGCAGCTGACCAACTGGGATTTGGGTCGAGAAAGGAAGCAACGTCCTGTTAGAGGAAACGGGATAGTAAAGGTAAAGGTTCCCCTCACACATATGTGCTAGTTGTTCCCGACTCTAGGGGGCGGTGCTCATCTCCATTTCAAAGCCGAAGAGCCAGCGCTGTCCGATGACATCTCCGTGGTCATAAGGCCTGCGTGACTAAATGCAAAAGGCGCACGGAACGCTGTTCCCTTCCCACCAAAGGTGGTCCCTATTTTTCTACTTGCATTTTTTATGTGCTTTCGAACTGCTAGGTTGGCAGAAGCTGGGACAAGTAACGGGAGCTCACCCCGTTACGCGGCACTAGGGAGTTGAACCGCTGAACTGCCGACCTTTCGATCGACAAGCTCAGCGTCTTAGCCACCGCATCCCTCAGTGCAGCATCCCCATGATCATGTGATTCAAATTCAGACGCTTGACAACTGGTTCATACTTATGACCATTGCTGTGTCCCAAGGTCATGTGATCCTCTTTTGTGGCCTTCTGACAAGCAAAGCCAACGGGGAAGCCAGATTCACTTAACAACCGGGTTACTAACTTTTCAACGGCAGTGGTTCTCTTAACAACTGCGGCAGAAAAGCAACGTTGCTAACTTTGTTTCCAGTTGGTATTGCTTGCTTGGTCTGAACTTCATGGGGCTTTGCCAAGTAAGGCCTTTGGCATGGTGTCAAAGAAGATAAAGGTTGGTGATTATCCCGAAGGACTTCTTCCAAAGGACTTATTTTGCAACTAATTGGAACTCAGCTGGGAATGAAGGTAATTCTCAGCTGTTACAATAAAATAGGTTTTTTGAGACTAATTGTGTATTGTAATGACTCAGTAAGCCTAGGTCACATCATGGGGTTGCTAGAAGAGTTCTAAGCAACCTTGGAAGTATTCGCCCATTTCTTGAGGTACCTGTGCTGTCCTTGCCGATGGAGGTGAAGGTGTCACTGAAGAGAACCTGAACATTGGTGAGGAGGAATTCGACCACGAGGGACTGAACTCGGACTTCCTGAAAGGCATCAGCTCCACACTGTGCGACTGACTCCAGAGCCATCGATCTGGCATTAAAAGGGGAACGGATGATTAGCCCCATCAGACAACAGAAAGGCCCAGATAGGAAGAAAATGATAGTCAAGGCTCAGGAAGCCATGTTTATGGCATAAAGGGGACACACAACATACCCCTATGACAGCAGGAAGGGTGTCCCAAATCCAAAAAAGCATCATGACTGAAGACCTTCATGGGTGCAGACAGAGCAGCACACCATGGGGGGGGTTATGAGAAAATGAGGATGAAGGGGCATTATGGGTAAAAACCAATGGTGGGATTCAGCCAGTTCGCACCAATTCGGGAGAACCAGTTGTTAAGTTTCTAAGCAGTTTGGAGAACCGATTGTTGGAAAAAATCTTATTTTGTTTTTTTCCACTTTACGGGGCTAATCCTGTAAAGAAGACAGGAAAGAAATATTCTGGTCTTGTTTCTAGCCTAATCTTTATTGCCCTACTTACCGAAACTGCCTCTCCGGTTAACCTTTATTACATTGTAACAGCTAAGACGAAGCGCCCATCGATGTGAGTGACGTTGAGTTGGCCATGCCCATGCAGTCACATGACTACCAAGCCACGCCTACTCAGCTGGTCATTAGGGCAGAGAACCGGTTGTTAAATTATTTGAATTCCACCACTGGTAAAAACAGTAGGGGCAGAATAAGGCAGGCAGATGGGAAAAATGAAATGCTTTCAAAGATTTGTTAGAACGAACAAATTTTGAGGAGAGCGATCGATGTTACAGGGGAAGCAGCAGTGATAATAATGTGGCTAGGACCACATTACAGAAATCAGTGGAACCAAGGTTTTCTGAAACATTTTTTCAAGTTTGGGGGGGGGGGGGTGTTAAGCCACTCTAAGCTTATTATAAATCAAACATGTTCTAAAACTGCCAGGAAACCCCCTCCACTGATTTTCAACGTATCCTGATGAAGGACAGAGTTGCAGAAGATGCTTTGAAAGCCTGCGAAAAGGCTTCTCTTCCAAAATGGCTGCTTGGTCAAATTGCAGCTCCAGCAGAAAGGCTGAGCTACAGGTTACCGTGTTAGCGCTGAGGATTAAGGGTTAGTGTAAGGGAAGAATGGCTGATGGTGACTCAAAGAATATCTGGAGAGTGGCGCAGAGGCCAGTGAAGATGGTGCAAGGCAGAGGTCGCGGAAGGAACGCCAGGGCAGGGCCATTGGTCTGGGCGTCTCACCGCAGCAGGTTGGGTGCCCAAACGATGGCTAAGTTGCGGATGTGCATGCTGGTGTTTTGACTGTGCATAGCCATGCGTGCCAGATGCCGTAGCAGGAATTCCAGAGTCCTGTTGGGACAGAGCAGAAGTTGCTACAGGGAGAGTCTCCGTCAACACCCTGAGCCCTCTTTCCCCCCACTTCAGTGGCTTCTTCCCCATCCAACACCTCCCCAAACCATTTCATCCCGTTCTCTGGGCATTTATCTACGTCCCCAACAATACCTACCGGTAGTGTGGTGGGGGTAATTGCTGGATCACATCATGTACCCTCACTAAGCGCTCTTCGTTCCCAGAAACTGAGACAGCCTCCTATAAAAAGGGGAGGGGGGAAAAAAGAAAAGAGAGAATTGAAGGAGGCATGTCACTGTCAGGATGTTTATAAGTTCTATGGATTGTAAGCGTTTTTTTATTGAGATATATTATAAAATACAAAATACAAAGTAAATAGAGGAGCAGTGAGTAGGGAGGGGGAAGGGGGAAGGGGGAAGAGCAGGGGTGGGTTTTCTTTTCTGAGGGAAAGGGGTCCAAATGGCTCTTTGAGTGTTTAAGGTTGCAGACAGGGGTGAAATGCTCCTGGTTCGGACCGGATCGCCCGATCTGGTAGCAATGGAGGCGGGTGGTTCGGAGAACCGGTAGCAAAAAACCTTGCCCCCCCCCCCATGCCTCAGCCGCGCGATCATCAGAGGCTTTTTTTTTTTTAAAAGCCTCTGACGATCCAAGCGCTGACGATCCCAGCTGAGTTGCCTGATCGTCAGAGG
>WNWU01000095.1:572895-585242 GCA_012654045.1 Ptyas mucosa
GATACAGAGGGAGGGGGAGGGAGGAGAAGAAAGAGAGGGGGAGAAAAAGAGACATAGAGAGATACAGAGAGAGGGGGGGGAAAGGGAGAGGGGGAGAAAGAGACATAGATACAGAGAGAGAGAGAGATACAAAGAGAGGGGGAGATAGAGAGGGAGAGGGGGAGAGAGAGATACAGAGGGAGGGGGAGGAAGGAGAAGAAAGAGAGGGGGAGAAAAAGAGACATAGAGAGATACAGAGAGAGCGGGGGAGAGAGAGAGGGAGAAAGAGAGAAAGGAGTTTTGTGGTTCCCGGTGTTTTTACACAACTGGTTCTCTGCCCTAATGACTGGCTGGGTAGGCGTGGCTAGGGGGGGTCATGTGACTGGGTGGAAATGAATGATATGGAGTTGACCACACCCAGCCAGGTTTTGTGGCTCCCGGTGTTGTTGTTTTTTTCCTGTGGGAAAAGGGTCCAAATGGCTCTTCCAGTGTTTAAGGTTGCAGATCCCTGCCTTAGATTGATGCAGGAAGTCCAGAGCACAGGACGCGCTCACCTGGTTTGACTCCTGGACTAGGACGTTCTGAGAATAGTTCCACACATTCGCTGGGAAAGAAACCCACCTGGAAAAAAAAATACAAAATCCCTCTTAGGTACAAAGCCCCACCATTACAGGAAGTCCTCAACTCTTAACCGTTTGCTTAACGACTGTTCAAACTTACAACTGCCTAATAAAGTGTGACTGACAATCAGTTCTCACACTTATGACCAACCGCAGCATCTCCACAGTCACACAATCACAATTCAGGTGCTTGGCAACTGGCATGTATTTATGATGGCTGCAGTGTCGTAAGTCACTGGTTGCCATTTAAAACCCTCCTGGGAACTTTCGACAAACAATGTCAATGGGAGAAGCCAGATTTCCTTAACAACCACGTTTTTGTTTTGTTTTTTTAATTTGATTCACTTACCAACCAATGGTTAAAAAAAGGTTCTAAAATTGGGCAGGATTCACTTAACAGCAGCATCCCTTAGCAATGGAAGTTCCAGTCCCAATTCCGGCCATAAATTGAGGATTACCTGTATGGGAATAACTCAACTTGGTCCCTATTTAGACTCCTTCTTTGTGAATAAGCAAGAACTTCCACAGGAACAAATCCAGCCAGATCCTATTTTAAACATATACTGTACTGATTATGCACCGATCAACGCTTTTTTCAATACCGCTTAACAATTCATTTAATCATTGTTTTTTAAAGGATAAGAGTGGTGCGGAGGCCTAGAGGTGGAGCTCTCACCTCACAATCAGGAGGCTGTGAGTTCGATCCTAGCTAGAGGCAGATATTTCTCTCTCTGGCCAAATGAGAATATATCTGCTGAACAAAACTCTGCATTGGCGACAGGAAGGGCATCCGGCCATTAAAACACTTTGCTAGCTCTATTCAGTTGCCCAGACTCCACCCTGCAAGGGATTACGGGGTCGTTAAATGATGATGATGATTGTTTTTAAAGGAGATTAAAACGTGTTTCACGTTAACTAAGAGACTGGAAACTAAAACGATTTCAGCTTGAATTAAAAGACTGGGAAAAGAGCACAGTGCTAAAGCTGGAAAGGAAAATTGCGCTTTCAGAAAAAAAATCAGTTTCATTTGTGCTGAAATATTTTAGATAGCAGTTATCAAATGATTCCCACTGATCCCTTCCTTCCAAAGGAATTCATATAGCAGCAAGCAGGAGAAAGGTGTAAGGGAAAGCGATGGGTAGGAGAAAGGGTTCAGAATCCTGCTGATTATCTGTCATAATTGCCCTATTGCAGTGATGGCTAACCTTTTTGCCATTGCGTGCCAAAAATGGGGGGAGTGCGGGGGGTTGCTCGCGTGCGTGCCCACACCTATAATTCTATCCGCCCCGGCCTCCACGCATGCGTGTGTGACCCCCCCCCGGGCTCCCCCCACTTTTGGCATGCGATGGCAAGGTAGGCCCGTTTTTCACTCTCCCCAGGCTCCAGAGCCTTTCTAGGAGACTGGGGAGGGCAAAAATGGCCTTCCCCACTCCCCTGGAGGCCCTCTGGAAGGCTGTTTCTGGCCTGAAAAGGCCAGAAACAGCCTTTTTCCTGACTTCCAGTGGGCCCAAGAGGCTCAAAAATCAGCTGGAGCTGAGCTCGCGTGCCCACCGATATGGATCCGCGTGCCACCTGTGGCACCCGTGCCATAGGTTCGCCATCACGGCCCTATTGTATGACCTTGTCCATTTTTCAGATAAAATGTGAACATGGCAGTTCTTGTCCACTGTTTTCCAATCCAGCTATGCTGGCTGTAGAATTCAGTGCCCGAAATCCATCCCCTTGGAAGTCAACCACATTGGGAACCACCATTCAAGCCCAAGTGGGTGTGAAATGCATGAATGGTGGTTGAACATCCCAGCTTCATTTACAGAGCCACTTTGTTCATCAAGTCTAACCTGGAATGCATGCTTCCCACGCCACCAGCTCCTGTCCTCTTTGGGGGGCATGTCAATCACGGAAATGATATCTCCAACCTACGATAAACAGATTTTTTAAAAAAGGATTACCGTATTTTTCGGAGTATAAGATGCTCCGGACTATAAGACAATGCACCTACCTTTTTTGGTGAGGAAAACAAGAAAAAGAAATCTGCCTTCCAGCAATTTTGCCTCGTTGCAGCAAATAGCCTGCTTTACTTTCATTTTCGTTTTCATCATAGCTTGATTAGCACGAGAAAAAAAAAATCTGCTCCCAGCAATTTACCTCCTTGCAGCAAGCAGCAAAATGGACAATCAACTTGTGCTAATTAGGCTGTGCTGAAGCTGGAACGAGCTGTTTCTTCTTGCTGCTTGCTGCAAGGAGGTAAACTGCTGGGAGGCAGAGGCCAAAGGGTGGGGGCCATTGGGTGGGCGGGGCTACATTCGGTGTATAAGACGCACCTAAATTTTCCCCCCCTTTTAGGGGGGGGAAAGGTGCATCTTATACTCTGAAAAATACGGTATATACCATGCAGAGAGATTCAACATCACATGGAGGGATATTAGTTAATTGCCAACACATCAAATAAGGAAAATCATCTACAGATAAATCTTGATTTACAACCAGTCACTTAATGACCATTTGAAGTTACGAAGAACCTGCCAAAAGCTACTTGCAGGTCTGATTTTGAAGTTACGACAAAGACACATTCACCATGGTTATGTAATTGCATTTCTGGGCACTTGACAACTGGCTCATCTTTATGGCCATTTGCAGTTTCCAGAGTCACATATTTTTTGATGTCTTTTGCCAGTGACTGGTATTTAATTCCAGTTTCCGGCAAAAACACCCATTGAATAAGATGGATTGGCTTAAAAACCATGGCATTCAATTAACAACCACTGCAAAACAATGTAATAAAATCAGGTCCGGTTATGTGATGACCCGCTGAACGACTCCAGCGATTTAGAACCATAATTTCAGGGTCAATTATGGTCTTAGGTTGAGGACTACCAGTGCATCTTTTGAAAAGCAGTGCACTAGAGCAGTGTTTCTCAGTCCTAGCGATTTTTAAGATATGTGGATTTCAATTCCCAGAATTCCCCAGCCAGTCACGTATCTTAAAACTGCTAAGGTTGAGAAACATCGCACTAGGCTAGGGTGTTGCTTTCTTTTTGCCAAAGAACAGAAAATGGATTTCCAAATAGGTTTTTTTTGTAGGAATAGAGATGGAACCGTACTTTACCTAACAAGCTTAGCAGGGGTGGGCTCCTGGGGGTTCGGCAGGGTTCCTCTAGGCATGGATCGCCGGGGTTCAACGAACCCCCAAATGCCACCCCTGGCTGGCCACGCCTCCCTGGAGTCGCCACGTGGCCCGTTCATCATTCCAGGTAAGTGCAGGGGCCGCGTAGAGGGTCTGGGAGGGGGAAAAACAGGCCTACCGGAGGTTCTGGAATTCCAGAAATGGGCCTGTTTCTGGCCTCGGGAGGGCCTCCGGACCCCAGGGGTAGCTGTTTTTGCCCTCTCGAGGCTCGAGGAAAGCCCCCGGAACCTGGGGAGGGCAAAATCACCACGATCCCCCGCCATGGTGCAGGCAGGCAACTAGGCCACTCCCACCATGCTCATGTCCATCCAGCAACGGGGCAGCGAACCCATTGCTAAAGGATCTGAAGCCCACCCCTGAAGCTTAGAGAGCCATGAACCTACAAAGGTACGTTGATAAAAGTAACATGTTGTCGCTGGCAAGGCTCACCTCGAAAGAGAGCTCATCACAGGCCTGTGCCGTGTAACGTTTAACCACGTGAGCAGCTGCAATGGCAGGAACATTGATAGAAGCTTCTTCATTTACCAGGAGTCGGTTGCCGTGATTATCAATCTGAAATGAAACAACCGGAAGTAGGCCACTTAATGTCTGTGGGGATTCTCCACATCCATTTGCACTCAGGTGACTTTGACGACATAGATAAACTTCCAGGTGGCTTTAACGTCTCGCTAAAAGGATGCAAATGACCAGCCGTCTGCAAGGAGTATAAATCCTTCCATTCCCCACTACCATTCAGTCAGAGCTGAAGAAGCTTCTTGGATGAGAAGCAAAATGTCTTCAAAGAAAAACCAGAAAGTCCAGCGGGCCCTTTAAAAAAAGCACCTTTGGGATAGGCAACTTAATGGGATTCAGCTTTAAAATGTCCTTTGGATTTCAGGCCTCTAAAATTGGGTTGTAGAATAAGTGTAGGATTGTCGTCTGTTTTCTGGCAGCACAACTTTGCTTTTCAAGATAGGAGTTCAGCTCAACTATGCTACCCAATGGTGGGATTCAGCCTGTTCGGGCCGGTTCGGGCGAATGAGTAGTTAAATTGCTGGGTGGCCCTGTCCCTCCCCATCCTGCCCCTTCCAGGAGTCCCCATGCGCCCCATTTTGGCTCCCAGGTAAGTGTAGGGAGGCCTCTTAGCCCCAAAACGGGACGCCTGGGAGTGTAGCGCTCCCCCCCCCCCCCGAGTGGCCCATTTTCTCTCCTAGGAGGTTGCAAAGAGATCTACTGGGCCCAAAACGGAGTGCAGGGGGACGCGTCCCTCACACGGCCCATTTTTGCTCCCAGGGGGGTGCCTGTCACGCCCGCTGGCTGGGGGATTCTGGGAGTTGAAGTCCACCCATCTTCAAGCTACCAAGGTTGAGAAACACTGCCTTAGACAAATTTGTTTATGAATTGGACAAAGATGATGATCAGATATGCTTTACTTTAAGGATGAAAAAGTTGCAGGTCACGTAAGGGCTTCGGCATCTTTTGGAGTGGGGGGAGGTTGCGAGCACTCAAAATTATTCTAGCGAATTTTGGCAGCTTACTGCTGAGAAGTGGAAATGCAGTTTATGAAAAAGCAAGGGGGGGGGGGAAATAAGCTTTTTATACCTTGGTATTTCTACCTACCCACAAACAAAATCTTCTCTGGGAACTCTGGCACCGATCTCTTAGATGATGTTTATTTAGTTAGTTAAGTTAGTTTGTCAAACATGTATGAGATGATAGATATAAGTATAAACATGATTATGAATATAGGAAATGGATACGAATAAATGGGGATGGTAGGATAGGGATGGTAGGCACGCTGGTGTGCTTATGCACGCCCCTTACAGACCTCTTAGGAAAGGGGTCAACAATAGACAGTCTAAGGTTAAAGTTTTGGGGGTTTGGGGAAGTAACCACAGAGTCAGGTAGTGCGTTCCATGCATTGACCACTCTGTTGCTGAAGTCTCCCTCTCTCTGGAACATCATCCCCCCAGAGATTAGAACAGCCCCCACTCTAATTCTCTTCCAGAAGGCGCTGAAGACCTGGTTCTGCCAGCAGGTCTGGGGAACCAAGAGCAGGATGGAGCCCATTAAATGGCTCTTGTGATCAGCTGTCACTGTCGCTGGGGCAGGAGGTGGGGGGGGGGTGATTTTATTACACTAATTTATTTGATTGTTTATTAGTTTTACCGTTTTTTTAAATACGGTTTTTATATTCTGTAAACCGCCTTGAGTCGCCAAGGGCGAATAGGTGGCAATGTAAATTTAATTAATTAATTAATTAATTAATTAATAAGTTATATTTTCTGCAATTGAATTAGGAGCAGTTTACCTTGAGTTTGTATCTATTGTATGCTTGTGTATTATTGCGGTTGAAGCTGAAGTAGCCATTGTATTGTATTATATTGTATTGAAGTAGTAATTTTATGTTACTACCACAGTTGCTATACAATTGGGTAGCTACATAAATTTAATAACATAAATAAGTTGCCATGTTTTCTATCGCTCTCCCTTCCCCATCTTTAATTTGCTGGCTTCCAGCCAACAAAACATTCACTGGAGTCTCACCTCCATCCAGGTGAGAACTGGGCTGCAATTGATATTGCTATCCACGATAGCAGAAAGCTTCTCAAGATACTGTGAAAGCATGGGCACCAGGAGCTGTAAAGGAGAGAAATGAAACAATATAAATATCTATAAAGTAAAGATGAAGGTTCCCCTCGCACATATGTGCTAGTTGTTCCTGACTCTAGGGAGCGGTGCTCATCTCAATTTCAAAGCCGAAGAGCCAGCGCTGTCCAAAGACGTCTCCGGGGTCATGTGGCTGGCATGACTAAACACTAAAGGCGCACAGAACGCTGCTACCTTCCCACCAAAGGTGGTCCCTATTTTTCTCCTTGCATTTTTTACGGGCTTTCAAACTGCTAGGTTGGCAGAAGCTGGGACAAGAAACGGGGAGCTCATCCCGTTACACGGCACTAGGGATTCGAACCGCTGAACTGCCGACCTTTTGATCAACAAGCATCTCAGTGCTCACCTGACCGGACATAATGCCGTCCTATTTAGCCACCTTTTGGAAGCTGTGTATATGCGCGGAAGGCGCATGCGTGAGCAAAGAGCATGTACGGAAGGCCAAGCATGTGTGGAAGGTGGGCGTGCTCAATTCTGCGAACCAGTAGGGAAGGTAAATGAATCCCACCGCTGGGCCAACCCAATGATTGGGAAGTATTAGCTGGCCACAGAAAGTGTTCCCTTACACACACAAACTGCAAAATGGTTCCAAAAAATCACCTCAGGATGAGCTTGCACATGGCTGAGGGGTGGCAATTCAGGAAGCTGAGAGAAACGCCGGTCAAAGATACAGCAATGTAGGTGAGCATCCAAGGTGCGGAATTCCTCATAGCTGCGATGTACCTGCCAGCTTTTCCCCTGGACCAAAGTAAGGAAACGTTGTAAGTAGCTTTATCAGTGAGACTGAAGCCTATCAACTCTATGCCAATTTGTATATCAAATCCAACATGTATAAATGTATTTAGTTCTTATGAGACACAGGTTTGAGTCCAGCTTCTGCCATGGAAACTTTCAGTTAGTCAAATGTCTATGGAGATTCTCAGTCATCCAGGTCATGGTTGTCCCAAAGGTGCTTTTTCAAAAGGCAGTTGGACTTTGTTTTTCCTTGAAGACGTTCCGCTTCTCATCCAAGAAGCTTCTTCAGTTCTGACTGACAGAACTGAGGAAGCTTCTTGGATGCTGTTCTGACCTAGGCTTCCTGAGTCAGTAAAACACATGAGTAGTCCCAAAAACCTGTTTTATTTTAACAGCTGTGAATTCTGTTCATTCACAGATAAGTCCCAAATAATTGTAAAGAATTCTTTGGGATAAGGCTGATAATCACCCACCTTTATCTCCCTTGACACGCTGCCAAAGACCTAATGGGCAAAGCCACACGGAGTCCAGAATCAAACAGAGCTTCAGACTTTAAACTGCACAGAATTAACAACGCTGCTTCCTGCAAAGGCCCACGTGCCTTTGCTCCTCCTTCAAGTCTTATGGGAGGGGCCAATCATCTCCAAGCCCTCCAAGCCCTATTCCCGAGTCATCCTTTTTGTTTTAACTGTTCTTGCTTTTGTTTTAACTGTTCTTGCTTTCTGGCAGCTCTGCGCATGTGCGCACTGGGAACAGGCTCCCCCTGTTCCTCTGCCTTGCTGAGGTCTGACTCTAGGGTCTCCAGAGGCAGCACTAGATGGTCCTTTCTCTGCCTCCAACACAGAGGCCTCATCTGGGCCTTCCCCAGACTCCAGGACTGGCCCATGTTCCTCCCCAGCCTCCTCACTGTCCGACTCTGCCACCAGCTCCACAGGCTGCTGGCGGACCACAACAGATGCGAAGCAAAATGTCTTCAAGGAAAAACAAAGTCCAGTTGCCTTTTGAGTTAGCGATTCTCTCTCTCAGCCCAACGTATCTCGTAGTTATATTATGGTGAACAAATGGCTGAAGAGAATAAGAGGGAGGAGCCCTTCGTACACAGCTTTGATCTTCTACAGGAACAGTGGCATAGTAATCTCACAAATAAATAAATAGCCTTACACTGGACCAGGCCTTATATCTATAGCAGAGTTTCGGTAATTTGCACAGTAGTTAATTATATGTGTAATCTTTCCTTCTTGGATTAGTAGCAACTAATCAGTCGAAAACCCTGCATTAGATGAGAAGAGTGTAACTCTAAGGAACTAACTCAACAGGTTTTGCCTACCGTTTTTGTCTCTCACCTGACAGGTAACCTGAACAGGGAATAAAAGGCTGCCCTCTTCCAAATTGTTGAGGTTTTCATTTTGATCAGGGGCAAACTGAAGCTGGAAAGAGCAAACAAAAAACAAGTTATAGGATATATTTCAATTTTAACATCATTACACCTACCCGCTGCTAAATGCCCTTTTTGCCAAAGACATCCAACCTCCAAGGAATATCCATGTCCTTGGAAAAGGAAAGGGGTGGGGAATGCATTCACACACCTGGATGTGTCCAAAGTCCACGGCCTCATAGTGGAAATGGGCACATTCGGTCAGCTTGGGAAAATGGCCTCGTGTAATGGAAAGCCTGCAGAGCAAGGAAAAGGTGCGGGAAATGGATCGAGGAAATTGAAAATTCCAAATTTTCGATCTCATCAGGAAGCCAAAGCGTTATGATCTGTGGCCAAGGTGAAGAAACTGTGAAATTGTGCAACTATCAGCATCCTTCATTATTGGTCATGCTGGTTAGGGCTTCTGGGAAGCATAACCTCTCCGTCTCTATCTTAGGGAAAATATTAAAAGCAATCACTCTAAGCCCAGCCTTACTGTGAACTCTTGAGCCTCTCTCTCTCCTTAATTGCTTTGTATTTATCTCCATTTTAATTCTACTGCTTGACCAGTCTTCTGCAGGGGTAAAATCCAAAATTTTTCCCTACTGGTTCTGTGGACATGGCTTGGTGGGTGTGGCAGGGGAAGGATATTGCAAAATTTCCATTCCCACCCCACTCTGGGGTCAGCCAGAGGTGGAATTTGCCGGTTCTCTGAACTGCTCAAAATTTCCGCTACCAGTTCACCAGAACCTGTTAGAACCTGCTGGATTTCACCCTTGGTCTTCTGCCGCCAGGAACCTCCAGTCCTAGCATGCTGGCCAGGAATTCTGAAAAAAATCCCAAGACACTTGGAAGGCCCCAAGTTTGGGGATGCCGGATGCCTGGAGAAGCCTTCTTCATCATCAAGATGCTTTCAGACTTTATGACCTGGTCACAAAGACACACTCATGTCTTGTACTAAATATCAGCAAGATTGTACCCTTCATTTATTATATTAGAGATTATACTATCTGAGACTTCTCAGGAAACAATAACTGAATGAAAAACTGCTGGTGACCTTCTACCGCTGCACCACAGAGAGCATTTGAATTTACTGCACCTGTGTGCAGATAAGACAGCGCTCCAGAGGGTTAACATCATTGCCCAGAGAATCATTGGTTGCCCTCTCCCCTCTTTGGAAGAGCTTTATCGCTCCCGCTGCCTTAAGAAATTTCAAAACATTCTTAAAGATTCATCTCATCCTGGGCACCCCCTTTTTTTTAACTATTACCATCTGGCAGACGGTACAGGGCAATAAAAACAAGGAGAAATAGGCTGAAAAACAGCTTCTATCCCAGAGCAGTAACTATATTGAATTCTACTGTATAGCACAATATTAATGCAATATCAGGGGTTTTCAATTCAATTGTATAGAACGTGAAGCAGGAGTGAAATCCAGCAGGTTCTGACAGGTTCTGGATAACCAGTAGCGGAAATTTTGAGCACTTCGGAGAACCAGCGGTGGAAATTTTGAGCAGTTCGGAGAACCGGCAAATACCACCTCAGGCTGGCCCCCGAGTGGGGTGGGAATGGAGATTTTGCAATATCCTTCCCCCCCAGAGTGGGGAGGAAATGGGGATTTTGCAGTATCCTTCTCCTGCCAAGATCGCCAAGCCACGCCCATCAAGCCACACCATGCCCACCAAGCCACGCCCACAGAACCGGCAGGAAAAAAAATTGGATTTCATCACTGATGTGAAGGATGTCTGTTTTTGTTTTTGTTTTTTACGTGTAATGTACAGTGAAGATGGCATTTAATTTCGTTGTACGAGGTGCAATGACAATAAAGTAGAGTAAACTGAACTAAACTAAATTTTACGACTCTTCTATATTTTGCTACCACTTCTATTTTTCTTCCTACTGTGGCAAATCCATTAAGAACAGAAAGAGGAAACAACTGCAGATTATCTTTGGAGTGAGATGTTAAAAGCCCTCCAGTTGGAAGGAGCTGACAAAACTCCGTTTGTTCGCACATCACAAGCCCATGCTCCCCAGCACTTCCTCTGCCTCCGAGTTACCTCTTGATAGGTTTTCCCTTGAGGTTACTGGTGGCGTTGCCCAAATTACGGACTTGTCCCTCGCCTGTTGCATCAATGCTGTCTGTGCTCCGAGCCTGCACGGTTAAAAAAAAACAAGCAAAGTTTGCACAAATTTAATTTATCACATGCCGGGTGGGTCAGAAATGTTTTCCGGAGGTCACTTGTCTTTGCTCAACTGTTGTGCTCCATTTCCACACACCAACCAAGAGGAGAAATAGCTGTCAGAGAAATTTCATGGGGGCTCAAGAAGCTAATCCCAGGGATTGTTATCAGATGTGGGTATGAGTAGACTTCCGCTTATGCAACAGAATTTCCCTTTCTTCCCTTCCCCCCTCTCCACTCCTCAAATATGTTCCAGAAAGTCTTGAGTGGCTGCACAGGAAGAAATACATTTATCTGACACATCCACTCTCTCTCTCTCTCTCTCTCTCTTTCTCTTCCAAACAGCCTCCAAAAATGCAAATAATCCAATTCCAATGTTGCGATCCTGCATCAAAAGCAAGTAGACCATGTCTTTGTTTGGGATTTTTTTTTAAATGTTCAAAATCTTCTTCAGGGAAGATTTAAGGAAAAAGGTGTTAATTATTCTAGATATCTCTGGTCATAAACTGCTGCAAACAGGAAAAAGTTATTTTAAACACCTTAAAGACTAAATGCGTTACAGCAAAAAAAAATGTTTACGCTGTGTGGCACAGCGTCCAATTCAAGTGTTTCTGATGGACAATAATGTACATTTAATTAGCAGAATATACCTCCAGGGAAAGCTAACTACTAAAATTATTACCATCACTGTTATCTCAAACCATCCCCTAAAGAACTCAGTGGCACAAAAAATATGGATTACCACCACCACCCCTTTTGTCCTTGTAAGAACCCTGTGAGGTAGGCGAGGTTGAAGGAAAGAGGATGGCTGAAAACGCAGTGAGCTTTGCAACCAAGGATGGTTTCTAATGCTGGTACTTCCCAGTGTAGCAATAGCACTTAGACTTATATGCCGCTTTAGAGTGCTTTACAGCCCCCTCTAAGCAGTTTACAGAATCAGCATATTGCTCCCAACAATCTGGGTCCTCATTTGACCCACTTTGGAAGGATGGAAGGCTGAGTCAACCTTGAGCCTGAACCTGGTGAGATTCGAACTGCCAAATTGGAGGCAGCCGGCAGTCAGCAGAAGTAGCCTGCAGTACTGCACTCTAACCACTGCGCCAATAATTATACCCAATAGTAGCTGATTTGTTTACTGACTTCTGCATAGCATAAGAGAAGATATATAGGTGTCCTCCAATAAACTATAAATGGAAGAGAACCAGCATGAGGAATACAATACTACAACAGTATCATTTTGATTCCAATGGTACTGTGGATGAGCTCACAATTTGCCTTGAACAGAATCCTAACAATTGAAAGGTGATCTTGTCCTGCATGAGATCTACTCCTTTAAAATCCAACTTATGCAATTCCTGCTTTGAGATTCTTGTGGCAAGTCTTGCTTCCAGAAGTTGTGGGTGCTCCAACACTGGAGATTTTTAAGAAGAGATTGGACAACCATTTGTCTGAGACCTTCTAGGGATTCCTGTTTAAGCATGAGGTTGGACTAGAAGACCTCCAAGGTCCCTTCCAACTGTCATTCTGTTATTCTGTTATTCTATTAGTCTATTAGTCTATTAGTCTATTAGTCTATTAGTCTATTA
>WNWU01000095.1:585252-619270 GCA_012654045.1 Ptyas mucosa
TCTATTAGTCTATTAGTCTATTAGTCTATTAGTCTATTAGTCTATTAGTCTATTAGTCTATTAGTCTATTAGTCTATTAGTCTACTATCATGTAAAACAGTATTTCTCGACCTTGGGAACTTTTATGTGGCTGGAGAATTCTGGCAGTTGACGTCCACATATCTTAAAGTTCCCAAGGTTGAGAAACACCGCTGTAAAATATTTTGCTCTACAATGAGATACATTGTATAATCAATAAAGTATTCTACATCTTAAATCAAAACACCCTATCCTGAAACCAGGCTTATCCTGAAGTAAAACCAAATAAAATGAATTATGGTAACCCACATATGGCTGAAATCATCTGTCAAATTGATGCTTAACTCTACCCTCCAATTCTTCCTTGCAGAGCTTGTCTTCAAGTTTCTCACCATCTCTGCATCTCCTCCCACTTTGCGGAATCTGATGAACTGCTAAAGTGCTAATAACTGAAGAAAGTCCTCCGTTTAAAGTGGGGATCAAAGAGCACAGTCATTCCTTTCATGATACAAAAACTGTATGTGTTGTTAATGTAAACCACAGTATGACTGGAAATTGACAGATCGCTGTGCAAACTTCAAACCAACGCTTCCTTTTTCTTTCAAAATCACAGGTTTGCAAAATCACGTGTCTATTGGTCTTGCCATTCCCCAGCTCCTCCTTCCAGGCTGTTAGTGGGTTACGTGGTGAAGCATGTTGATGTCATGCTGTGTTGTATTTACTACGCATTTCTGGAGAAAAAGAACGCTTTCTGAGGCCACCATCTGGGTCTTAAACCTTTTAGATGTTTAAGCACAGACCCAAAATCTATAGGATCTTCAAGTCATACAGTGCTCCAGGAGCTGGTTTTGATCTGCCAACCTTAAACTGGTTTCCTGTTCCTGAGCATCCTTAAGACGTATTGAGTTCCAACTCACATCATGCCCAATTTGGGCAGCTGATACGTAGGAATTGTGACTCAAAACACCTGAGAGGATTAAGCTGAAGAAGACTGCTCTAAAAAGCCAGGACTAGAAGAGATGGAAAATTACTATCTATCCTATGGAACTGCACATTTACTTCTATGGGAGAGAAGCACCTGAGTGAAGAGGGAGCAGCACAAGGAGTTGTTTTTGGGTGGAGACCTTTTCCAAAAGTGGGACAAAATATCCACCACCCTGGAGGCCATGATATGAGCCAGCAGACGTGTTGGATGATGTAGAGTTTCTGACTCAAAGTGGCTTTGAAATTTTCAGTGGATCACTATTAATTAAGCTGTTCAGCGTTATTGTTATGAAAAGAACCTGCAATGTAATGCAATATTTTTTTTCCTCCTTCTCCCTCTAATTTTCCTTTCCTGGGAGTGTGGTCAGAGAACAAAACCATCCTCCAACTTGGCCTTCAAAGCCTAGGCATATGTGTCTACAGGGCCCTGTTAGTTGACAAAGAGAATGGAACTTGAAAGGAAACGAACCCTCAAATCCCTCCAGATCATCCCAGTTTCCAATCCAGCAGGCAAAAGTCCATCTGCCCCCCCCCAAGAAAAAAAAAGGGGGGGAAGGGGGTTGGACAACTGCAATTGGTTTATAGACCCCATTGTTTATAAGCCACACTACATGTTAAGTATCTACCTCAAGTCAGAACCACGAAATTCACATTGTAATTCAGTACGATGCATGAATTTAGGATATGTTTAGGGTTGTTTGGAAGGAAATAGCCAGGTCTGGAATTCTATCCTCAAATCCACCTGATGCTTTTTGACATCTCTGGAGCAACAGGTGAAAATTGGATTTGCTCTGTCAGCTAATTACATCTTTACAGTAATTTTAAAAAAATGTTTACACTAATTTAATTTGCCTCATAAGCCATGCTAAGAATCCACTGGGACCGAAGAGCAAAGCTAAAAAATTTGAGGAGAAGACTTTTAAATAGTAATCACGTTTCCATAGGAGCTGCTGAAAATAGTACTGGGGAATGTTGGTATCTTGCTCACACATGTTTACAAGATATTAAACAGAAAATAAACAAATACATTTACAGAGCATGGAAATATGCTGAGATATGCTGTCTGGCCATGATCACCCAATAAGTGCTATAACTAATTTATTTATTTATTTATTTATTTATTTGTTCAACTTGTATGCCGCCTTTCTCCGAAGACTCAAAGCGGCTTACAATGCATTTAAAAACCATATATAAAACATTAAAAGTTAAACCATTAAAGACAATTAAAACCTATTTACACCATTCATGGCCGGATCTCGCCAAATCGCAACAGCGAGATCAACGGCCCCAGGCCTGCCGGAAAAGCCAGGTCTTCACCGCTTCCCGGAAGGCCAATAGGGTGGGAGTAGTCCGGATCTCAGGAGGTAACTGGTTCCAGAGAGCTGGGGCAGCCACAGAGAAGGCCCTCCCCTGTGGGCCCGCCAGCTGGCATTATTTAGCTGACGGGACCCTGAGGAGACCAACTCTATGGGATCTTACCAGTCGCTGGGAGCTATGAGGTAGAAGGCGGTCTCGAAGATACCCTGGCCCTGAGCCATGTAGGGCTTTAAAGGTAATAACCAACACCTTGAATTGTGACCGGAGACCAATAGGGAGCCAGTGCAGCTCGTGGAGAATTGATGTAATGTGGGTGTACTTAGGTGCACCCACGACAGCTCTCGCGGCTGCGTTCTGGACCAACTGCAGTCTCCAAACACTTTTCAAGGGTAGCCCTTTGAGCAATTGAGCCCAAATCTCTGTAAACTTAGTCAAATCAATACATTAATGCAATTCAATTCATTTAAGGTTCTTAAATGAATCACTGAGAGTTTCCATTTACAAAATTCTGATTTATACTTAGAAGTCGACATTGGATCATAAGCATTATATGCAAATTGTTAAAATATCTAGTAAATATAGAACAGATGCTTGCTGCCTTTCACCATCTTTCCTAAAGACTCAACCCTTATACGTCAAAAAATGCAGAAAAAAACCCAGAATCTTGCCACTTTAAATTGCCTATACAGGTAGTCCTTGATTTACGATCACAATTGAGCCCAGAATTTCTGTCGTTGAGTGAGACATTTGTTAAGTGAGTTTTGTCCCATTTTACGACCTTATTTGCCTTATTTGTTAAGTGAATCACTGAGATTGTTAAGTTAGTAACACGGTTGTTAAGTGAGTCTGGCTTCCCCATTGATTTCGTTTGTCAAAAGGTTGCAAAAGGTAAATCACATGACTTTGGAACACAGCAACGGTCGTAAGTATGAACCAGTTGTCAAACATCTGAATTTTGACTCCATGATCAGGGGGCGCTACAAAAGTCGTAAGTGTGAAAAATGGTCTTTTTTCAGTGCTATTGTAACTTTGAACGGTCAACTAAATGAACTGTTGTAAGTCAAGGACTATCTATATATAGATTTCTCATCTGAAAATAGAATTCTTGCTGGAATACTTGAGTTATATTCTCAACCTTTTTGCTAATAAATACCGTTAATCAAAACTCTTGAGTTTCTTTGGCTTAATCCTTCGCAAGCCATGTTGCTACAAGAAAACTCCAACAATAAGCTTATTTCCTCAGGCATTGCAACAAATGTTGTGTACTATTTGGAAATCTGGTGTGGATATTGAAAAAGGAACTGCCTCTTAAATGCCGCTGTTGCATAGCATGTGGCAACTTCCCTTTATTTGCTGCTAGCCATAAAATTATGCCCCAAACTGATAAGCAAGGCCACTATCGATCTTCAAAAAAGGAATCATTTCTTCCTAAAATTGTTTTTCCCTACTGTGTGCCTTTTCACGGAAAGTACCTCTCTGACTTGTTCTGCATTTAATATCTAATCCTGCTCCATCATCAATTTTCTAAAGCAATATCTCAAACCCCCATGGAGCTTTTCATTACGGATTGTGAAAAGCTAGAAACTGATTGCAACTAACATCAGCACCTGGTTTCTCCCATCAACTAGAAACCAGGTTGGGATAAGTCAAGTCTTAGCTGAAGCTGGCAATAAAAATTGTTATCTGGAAAGCTATGGAGGACTGTCAATGTTCACATGTGACATGTGTAGCCGAGGCTGTGAGTATTTTCTGTATGTAGAAGAACCAACTGGGATTGTGAACATTCATCACGTTCTGGATATTCTCCATAACAGGTGTAAATTTTTTTTTTTAAAAAAGCATTTCATAAAGTCTTTGCAAAAATTCACACTACACTCAAATGTCTTCAAAATAATTTAAACTACCTAGGGCTCCTTTCTTTTCCAAACTCTGCATTTATTTAGAACATATTTTGGCAGGTACACTTTAATTCTCCATCTAAGTCAGGGATCAGCAACCTGCGGCTCTGGAGCTGCATGTGGCCCTTTTACCCCTCTGCTGCGGCTCCCTGTCACTCAAAATATGCGTCACAACCACCAATGTGCGACACCCATCGGCCCGCAATTTATCGAGCTTTTCGACCCCTGGTAGGCCAACCATGGATAAATCCAAGAAAAGAAAAGTTTCAGAAGAAAACAGAATGTTTAATTCAACTACATATGCTAGTTTTATGGCCGCTCAAGAAATAGTCAGGCATGGGAAGGATTTTGTGGCTCCTGGTGTTTTCTTTTCTGTGAGAAACAGGTCCAAATGTATCTTTGAGTGTTTAAGGTTGCAGACCCCTGATTTAAGTCAATCAGTAGAGTGAATGGTTAAGCCAGTGGTGGCGAACCTGTGGCACATGTGCCAGAGGTAGCACACAGAGCCCTCACTGTGGGCATGCACGTCATCGCTCCAGCTCTGTTTTGGGTTCTCTGCCGCACATGTGCATGTGCCTTCTGCCAGCCAGCTGGTCTTCTGGTCTCTGCTGTGCATGCACAGGGGGGCATGCAAGCAGTTTGGGCAGGGTGTCCATGCATGCGCCCACGCATTCCAGTTTGGGCGTGCGTGCGCACTTTGGGCACTCAGTGCATACAAGGTTCGCTATCACTGGGTTAAGCTGTCCTCAAATCTGGAAATCTGTAAGTTACCCAATTCTAGTTAATTCCCAAATTCCCAATCTGTATGAAAGCAAAATTTAAAAATCTCCTACTCTAATAGAGCTTAACATAGGTGTGGAGAATGGTAACAATTGTGGGAAGAGAGAGAGAGAGAGAGATTGAGAGAGAACCCAATAGAACAATTCAATCCAGTTGAAGCGTCATGCTTAGTGACCACAGAATAATGTTTCCTACAATAGGATAGAAAACCAAGGAATAGGAAGTAATGACACAACAATAAAAAGGTCACACTTAATTGGCTACCTGGCTAGTATACCGAGCACTAGAACCTTTTTATTGCAGCTCCCACTTGTGCTGAAATTAACATTCACAACAGTTAACAAAAGGCTCACAGTCCAAAAGATAGCAGAATTATTAGGTTTAATTGGCGCAACATAACCCAAAGGACACCCCAAACCAAAAGCATCCATTATGTTGAAAATAAGTGCCCACCCCATTTGATGCTGTACAAGTCAATGATGGAACTAACCAAAACAATAAGGAGTGAAGAGTAGTAAGTTACTAATGTTGTACTGATGATGTTACCTAGTTTGGTAATGAAATGTCTGCAAAAAAAACCCCAGGTCAGAGAGCACCAAGAACCCCACAAGTTCAACCCTGAGTTACAATTATTCTCTTCTATCCTTAGTACTGGCTTAACTTACTCTCAAGTGGGCAACATACAACGATATTCTGGTATGATCATCACCCTTTCACCCAAACTAAGAAGCTGAATTTTTCAACCAAGGTTTCTAAAAAGCAGTGCAAGATTTATCACTTGGGTATCTTTCTCCATCTCTCACAGTTGGGAAAGAAAGTATTTATGGTCTCTCAACGCTATCTAAAAACCTGTCATTTCAAATAGATGTAACTATCAGGTGCACATTTCTAGGAAAGCTTGCAAAACACTGAACAATGATAAAATAAGAAGCACATTTTTTTCCCTATCCTAATTGTTCAGGTCAGGACTTCCATTTCTTCTTTGCACCTTCCAGATGGTCTAAGATTTGAGCAGCATTGGTTGTCAGAATATGGCATTCAACATGTAACTAGAACAGCCAAGGTTAACCAAAAAGAGCTTGCTTACCTTGTAGCCAAGTTTGTTTGTTTGTTTATTTATTAGATTTATGTGCTGCCCATCTCGTCTAGAGGTGGCCCATAGGACTATTTGTTTCATACTGACTTTACTGGCCAATGGCTCTTACTTTAATGGGAGTAGGCCAAAATTGTCCATTACGGTTTGTTTGGGTTTTTTTGGAGGGGCAGATTAATGTTAATTTAGTGAACATGGGTTTGCTTGTTTGGCTCCAACATAAGGAGTACAGATGCACCCACATATAATGAGTTGTGGGTGAGCTATCGAAGCTGCTTCCCATCTCAATGGTAAAGCTACTCTAGGAGTAGGAATGATCCCAGTTACCACTGAACCTCATTGCCATTATCTTCTGCGCCTAGACCAGTGTTTCTTAACACCAGACAAACACTCAAGTGTTTGAAGATGTGTGGATTTCAACACCCAGAATTCTCACTATGCTGGCTGGGGAATTCTGGGAGCTGAAGTCCACACAACTTAAGTTGCTAAGATTGAGAAACACTGACCTAGATCTTAAGCGAGGCTATGTTTGTTTGTTTTACAACATTTGCATTTTCACTGTGCATATATATGCAGGAATAGAGGATGTTGTTCCTGCTTTAGAATAAATATGAAACATGACTTATTTACCTTTTTATGTGGGTTCACATTTATGCAGTGGGGGGGCATTATTTCTAAGGGGATAGGAAGAAAGGGAGTAGGGCAAGGGGGGGTTGCATTGAGAAAGCATAGGAACAATCGTAAGGATAGCTGAGAATATCATTTTGCTCAAAAGAATAAAGCTAAGTAGTTACGAGGGTGGACAGTTCTGAAAAAAATTCAAGAAAATGACCCTTCCTTATGGTATATACACGCATCATAGCTTGGGGGGGGGGGAATGCTTTACAGATTTTTGGATCCGTTTCAAAAAACCTGCAAAACTTGTTTGATTAGTTGAATAGCAGGAGGACAGCCTGTGAAACCAAGCCTATCTTAAGCTACGTTTTACTTTCTTTTTGGACAGATTAAAAAAAAACACCACTATTATTCCTGTCCGCTCAGCCAAAGTACACATAGAACAAGATATGAATAAATAGATTCATTTATCACTCTAAAACCATTATAGGACCGGTTTAACGTAGGTTACATATATCCAGCTACTGATGTTTACAAATCATGGTTTATGGCTTTAGCTTAGCCCATGTGTTAAAGCTACTGAGGCTTCTTCAACAACCATAACTAAAACAAAACAGCACTGAATAGGATACAAGAGCCAGGGTTATGTCGGATTCCTTTAAGTATTAGATTCCAGCTCTCATAAGCCATTACCACTCAGCTGTGGATGATGGGAGGTGATTCACCAGAATGGGAAGACAACAAAAATGTGGCCTTTGGACCCGTTTGGGTTAAGGTAGATGGGAAGGAAGTGCCTTTTATATTGGGCGTTTCTATCAACCCCCCAATATCAGGAAACTTTGCCTGTTGGTTTTGAAGATAACACACTGGAAGGAAGTCTCCAGCCAGAAAATAGGATAATATTCCACTTGGCATCCCTGACATTTCCATTTCTCCTCTTCATGGCCTACTTCTGCCTTTCTTGCTTTCTTAGAGTGCAAATCCAGCTGACCAGGCCCTGGGAACTCATCTTAACAGCTTCCCAAGAACTGAGCTTACGTAAAGCGAAGACAAGATAATGGGGGAATGTGGGTGGCATCTAATATTTACCATATGTATTACCATATGATCTAACCCAGGGTAAAGGAGGGCTTGGAGATGTCCCCGAGGGACCTTTAAAAAAAAATAAATTAAAAAAATGTTTCCTGGGCAGAGCCATTTGAGCCTCGTAGGGGTTGGGGTCTGCTGAGGACATCCAAACCGTTCCCCGCCCAAATCTTACGACTTCAAAGACTTTTTCCTTATGCCTGCATCTAGGGATCTCTGGAGCTGGGGAGAAGGAAAAGCATTGGCGATTCGGGGAAGGGTTGGGGGGGGGAATCCCCTCGGAATTAAAGGCCCCCCCCGCACCCCTCCCCGGACTCCTGACCTGAGGGGGGGTCCGGAGGAGGCAGGGGCTGAGGTTGAGGTTGGCGGAGACTTTCATCTCTGGCCGCTTACGCAACCACGCGCGAGAGTGGGGAGGCAGCCGAGGCAGCGCGGCGGGGCTGGGTCGCGCGGGGCGCCCCTTCTGGGTTTCGATGGTAACAGGTGCATGTCGCGGCAGCCGGAGAGAGCCGGGCTTGCCCACCGCCTCCGCCGTCGCCCCCTCCCCTTCCCCCCCGAGCCAGCCAGCCAGACGGGCGGGCGGACGGACAGCCGAGACCCCTCCTGCCCTGCCCACCCCGAGCCTCCACTCACCACCATGGCGCCGCGAGCCCGCTGTGCCGCGCCGACGGCCGCCCGAGCCAGTCCCGAGCCGGAGCGGAGACAATAGGGGAGGGCGCAGCGCAGCCGCTCGACTCCGACGCCGCCGCCGCCGCCGCCGCCACCCGATCCGCTCCGGCCCGGCCCCTCGGATGCTGCTGGCCCGTCCTCTTTTCCTGGTCTCCAGCCGGCCCTCGAGGCGCGAGGCAGCCGGGCGAGCGGAGGCGAGGCGAGAGGCGAGGTGGCGTGGGATGGCGCACTCGTGCCTGCTTCGCTCGCTCGTTGCCTTCGCTTTCTCGCTGGCTGGCTGGCTGGCTGCGGGGGCGGGCTCAGCCTTCGGGAGAAAGAGCAGCGGAGGAGGAGGCGGAGGAGGAGAGGAGGCGGCGGCGGCGGCGGCGGCGGAGTAGTAGTAGCGGGGATCGATCGGTCGCTTGCAACAAAAGGGGATGCGAGCCGAGGCCACGAAGAAGGCGGCGGCAGCGGCGGGGAAGGTGGAGGTAGTGGGGGAAGCAGATCGTTCCTTCTGCCCCCCCCTCCCTCCCCAATGCAACACCAGCTCTTGCTTATTAGTGCAATCGCCCCCACCCCCCCGGGGGAAAGGGGGGGGTTTGCAAAGTATAGATATAAATCTACGGATCGATGTATATAAAATATAAAAAAACAAAAGTGGGGGGGGGCGGCGAAGCAGCTGGAAGGGGCTGCACAAAGGGGCTTCTGTTAGCGCAGCCGGCAACTCTGTATCTGCGCCCCCCCCCCCCCCACTCCACCGCTCCCAGAAGCAACCTTGAGCACTTTCCCTCCCCCAAATGTTCATTATATCGACACTTTCTCTACTGGCCCCCACCCCCAACCCACCCCATCCCCGGAGACCGGAGGCACTGATATTTGCCAGGTCCTCGGTCCAGTTCATTCGCCCGCCCTCCGTGCCCTGTAGGAGCTCAGCGTCTGGGGAGAATTCACTTTCCTCCTCCTTTTTAGCACGTATTAAAAAATATATGTATTTATTCTTTCTTCCCACATTCCCCGGTCCTTGTGTAAATCAGCCACCTCCCTTTTATAGGGCTGGTAGTGGCTGTATTAGGAAAGAGCTGAAAGCGGAGAAGAGTTATCACCTGGGTGAAGGCAGGCCCGTTTGGAAGAGGTTGTGTCCCCCGTTATCCACACCCACCCCTGCCTCCAAGCTCTTCGTTTTTGTAGGTCCACAAACAAAAACCAAGCCTGGGTGATTACCCAGGAATAAGACAATACAATTCAGAGGTATTCAGAGGTATATTCAGTGGCACAGAAGCCCTGGCCCCTTCCCACGCCCAAAGGTCACTCTCCAGATGCGATGGGCACTAACTCCCAAAAGCCTAATGGCTAGTTGGGGATTATGGGGACCAAAGTCCATCACCTCTGGAATTCAGCAAGAGAGGGACTGAAAAACTTTCCTTCCTAACTATTGAAGGGACAGAAGAGAAGAAGCTAACTGGGATCAAGCTGCCAATTTGAACCCAAAGCCCCTCCCTCTGTTTTCTCTCGGTACACATCAAAAATATCCTATGAAGGCCAGAAGGACCATCGTTCTTACAGAAGCTTAGATCATTTTCCAAATCTTTAATATCCGTGAATGAATGCTTTGTGTGTTGGTGTAATCCTGCCTTAACACAAGCTGACATGGCTCTCTCATCACAAGTGGGTCACGCCAAGGTAGACTGACATAGTGAGATTCCAGTACCTAACGGAATAAGTTATTTCTCAATACGGGTCCCAGCTGTATCATCTGAAGCATGGATCCTCCCAGGTAGCTCACAGGGAGGTCAATTGAGATTCAGGAATGCATTAGGTAAAGGGAAAGGTTCCCATCGCACATATGTGCTAGTCGTTCCCGACTCTAGGGAGCGGTGCTCATCTCCGTTTCAAAGCCGAAGAGCCGGCGCTGTCCGAAGACGTCTCCATGGTCATGTGGCCGGCACGACTAAACACCAAAGGCGCCCGGAACGCTGTTACCTTCCCACCAAAGGTGGTCCCTATTTTTCTACTTGCATTTTTTACGTGCTTTCGAACTGCTAGGTTGGCAGAAGCTGGGACAAGTAACGGGAGCTCACCCTGTTACGCGGCACTAGGGATTCGAACCGCTGAACTGCCGACCTTTTGATCAACAAGCTCAGTGTTTTAGCCACTGAGCCACCACATCCCTTCAGGAATGCATTGAGGGAGCCCTATTAATCAGCAATCACCTCTCCCACTCTTTCTGATGCAGTCAGTGCAAAATAACAGGTAACAACCTCAGTGCTAGAAGGGGGCACCACTACTAGCGTTGATAATACGTTGAAAATGAAATGTCTGCAAGAAAACCACCAAGCTCAGAGAGCACCAAGGACCCCACAGATTAATCTTGAGCTGCAAATATTCTCTTCAATCGGTACAGATTTAAATCCTCGACTGATGACCACAATTGAGCGCAACGTTTCTGTTGCTAAGCAAGACAGTTCAGTGAGTTTTGCCCCATTTGGTGGGCCTTTCTTGCCACAGTTGCTAAGGGAATCACTGCATTTCTTAAATTAGTAACATGGTTATTAAGTGAATCTGGCTTCTTCGTTGACTTTGCTTGTCAGAAAAAAATGTTCACCTGAGTCTGGAACATTGTAACCGTCATAAATATGAGTCAGTTGCCAAGTGTTTGAATTTTGATCACATGATCATGGGGATGCTGCAACGGTCATAAGTATGAAAAACGGTCATAAGTTACTTTTTTAGTGCTGTTGTCACTTTGAACAGTCACCAAATGAATGGTTGTAAGCCAAGGACCTACCTGTACCATCCTGGGATCCCCATTCACCTATCTCTCTTATTTTTTTCTACCTTCTTATTCCAACAAAATTAGGCTTGATTTGTACCGCAGCATTACACTCAGGAAATGATCAACATCCAGGTTTTGCTCAGAAATGGCCCCAGCCTCCATCTCAAGGAACCAAACAGAATTTCTTGCTGTCTCAGAAGGTCGGTCTTATCCTGTTATTTATATTCTCTAGATCATCAAAAACGCTCTCCCAGAATTTCATCTGTGGGATACACATGAGCGACTTTGTTGCTGTGGCTAATGCACTGGAACCATCTTAGCCTCTCTGGGTTCTTTTAATGCTCTTCTATGGTCAATCAATTTTTCCTATCAAAGCTATTTTCCAGATTTTCTGTATCCAGTGACAAAAGTGCTTGGCTTGCAAAAGGACAATGTTGTCATTTACTCTCAACAAGAGTAGCAAGAATGTTACTTTCCGAAGGTCCTGGTCTATAAATCATCCTGTAGCGGTAGTTTCTATAAATTGGAATTTGGCACATGATGGGTGATTGGGCATGAAGCCAGCTGGGTGACCTTGTAGCCAGGCACTTTCTCTCAGCCCTAGGAAGGAAACAATGGCCAACCATTTCTGAGAAACCTTGCCAAGAAAATTGCAGGGACTTATCCAGACAGTCTTCGAAAATTGAAGGATTGAACAGAAGGGGAGATGATGCAAGTAGCCTGAACTTTGTACACACACACACACACACACACAGAAAGAGAGAGAGAGAGAGAGAGAGAAGTGTGAAACAGGGCACAGCTGAAACTCATCTTTCAGCCCATTTCTTCCTTCTTTTCCAAATCTGCTTGATACTGAAAGGATCCTTTTTCAGGAATGCAACATAGTCCAGGAGCATTGAGATTGAGAGATCTAACTTCAAGTCCTCACTTGAATACCAAATCAAATGGATGATGTTGGTCGTAAGTGTGAAAAATGTTAATAAGATACTTCTTTGATGTTATCACTTTAAAGGGTCACTAAGTGAACTATTTGTAACTCGAGGACTACCTGTACTGGGGAGAAGTACTGTTACAGTTGTAAGTCACTTTTTGACTGCCGACATAATCTCCAAACAGGGATCCAACTATTTAAAGTGGGTTTATTTGCAATAAAACAAATGTTTTAAAAATTCTGTGAGGACAGTTGGGTAAGCTATAAAAGGAGAAAGTATAGAAAAACAATACAAACAGTTCACCTTTGAATGCAACTGAAGTTAACTTGCATGCCGTTGGGTAAGGTACGTTCAATAAATCAGTAGTTGTAAAAGAATCTAGAAATCTAAGTTGTATGCTTGAATCTGCACTTTGGAAATTTGTTTCCCACCCAATGCTCAAGACAACAATTTTTTCATATATAAATAAGCTAGGCAGGCAAGAATCATGACCCCGTAACTAAAAGACCCATAACTGTGTGAGACATCCTTCTCAGACTGAAGCTGGCCTGTATTTATTTTCCTTTGTAGATTCTGTTCATCTGTTTATTTTCCTGTCTTCTCCAACTTGAATTCTGGTACTGTTTTTGATCTCATATTGGTTTCCCAGCAGGTCTAATTATTTTGCTAAAAGATGTCATAATGGGTTTTATGGATTTTTGAAAACATTTTGATGTTTGATGGACTATCAACTGAAAAGGTGGAATAAAAAAAAAGGAACAAGCTAAACTTAATTTGGGTTGGAGGGTGAGATCTTTAGCCTTCTTTTCTGTTCCAAAACAAATACTCATTTCCCCCTTCCCCAAAAGATTCCCTTTGTTCTTTGTACAAGGAAATATTCATTCCCATTTCTCCGAGACAAATGAGTTTGGACTCCATTGATCCACTTTTCATTAGACGCAATGTATCTGGCTAGAGTACACTGCAAATTATCACAATTTGTTTTGATCCAAAAATACACATTTATTTTAAATGCAATGTGAAATATACACCGAAACCATGGAAACAGCACACCGAATATAAAGTGGAGGCATCCCTACACATCATCGCTTGGCTATTCTGCAATCCCAAGATATCTTCTAGGAAAATGCTGGCCTGCTAAGGGCAGGCAGACATCGGAAACCACTAGAGTTAATAAAATAAATAAATAAAAAGCACTTTGACTGAATTCATCCTGAAGTGCCTGATAATGCTGGACTCGAGCAATGCCTTGAGGGAGGGACCTTAAACCACCCAGAGTTCAACAAAGAGAGCGCAGGAGGTGGTCATCGGTGAGAGATGCCCTGATCAAAGGAGTTACTTTCCAGCTGAGTGATCTGGAAATCCACAGCTCTGCAAGAAAATGAAACATAAATGCATGCCACTTTCAGGGCCAGAGGGCACCAGAGCAACATAAAACATGAAACCAGAGTTAACAGCGGAAAACAATGGCCAGCAGAATCCGATAGATCTTGAATGGAACCACGGTTGAGAAGCAGGGAGCAATGCAACTGCACCCACAAGAAAGCAATGAGCATTCCCACCCTGGGTTCTAGAGAAAAACCAACAAAGTTTAAGCAAGAGCTGCATGCACATTAGACAAATTTACATGCTTTGCAAAATTTGTTCTCCTTTTCCAGAACAAGCAAGGTGACAAACTTTACTGAACATTTTAAAAATAAGCTGGCACTTAAAACTCTGAATTTTTAAATACTGTACTCTGGCACTCAGTGCATGCTTTCCATTTTATACAGGAGGCCTAGGAATTTGAATCTTAAACAGCACTACCAACCCCCCCCCCCCCCCAAAAAAAACCCCTATAGTCAGATGATCAAGCTGAATTCTACACTCAGTCCTGTAAGATGCTTCTTGCAGTTTTTTCAGAACTAAATACACACCTTCCTGTCTATACCCAGAAAAGCACTAGAGGGGAATGGATAATGATCACTGTGTGTTACAATATTAGAAGGTCTGATGAAACTAAGGAGAGGCAGATTCAATTTAATGACTAAACAGTTGCTAGAAGCACCTCTGAAGAAGCCACCATCCCAATGAGAGGCCTCCAAGCATTTGAGGAAGGATGGCTACTTACCGAAGCTCGTTGCGTAATGATTCCCTCTGACCTCTCAACACTTGTAACAGAGGGTCGTCTTCAAATTCCAAGCCATCTGAGTCTACACAAAAGAAAAATAGCATAGCTGTTATTTAACCATCTCTTTTATTTTAAGCCACTTCTGTTAAATTCCACCACTAACTGTCCCCATTAAAGCCAAGCCATATTTCTGTTCCTAGGACGCCATTGTATCCTTTAAGCCCAATTTCTTAGGCTCTCTTTTTTTTTTCACTCCCTCACAAATACAGAACTCTTCAACTGCTGCAGCCTTCGTCTTGACTTCCTTCTCCCCCCCACTTCCCCCTTCCACTGTCCAGATCTCACAAACCTTTCTGTCTCTTAATTGAACTTGACCGGTGCCTTTGGCTCTGTTCCCATCTGTGCTGGCTAGCAAGGGAATGAGACATGCTGAAAGGGTTCCTATTAAAATAACCATGGAGCAGCATCCAGCCACTACGGTTGGAGCTTTCAACAGCTTCCTGCTTGGATCAGGGTTATGCCAACTAGGAATGCAGTCAGATTGCAGAGCAAGCCAGTAAAATAAAACTTACATGCTGCAGCTATGCAACATGACACGGTTTGTTTGTATCATGCCTCTTTCATGTGTTCGTCATCTCATCTCCAACTAGATCCTTATTTCTTCCCAAGTATGATTAACTTAAGTTGTGGAGTTCAAATTAAATTCACCCCTTGCCCAAGAGAAGCACTGCAGAGCGATCGCACTCTACCTTCATGCCCAGGGACAGCCAACAAGGGAATCAGAACCTTGACCCACATGCCTGCTTGATGGAAAAACTCCCCAAGTGGGAAGAATAAATTTGCACTTAGAAATGCACAGCAAAATGCAGTGTAATCCCCCTTCTCAAAATGGCTGCTGCGATGAAGATCCCCATGATGTTCAAGCCACCTGTCCTGTCCTCGTGGATTCTACTATACCTTCAGCCTGCTCCAGCAGTTGGGCAGCCATGTTCAGGAGTTGGGGATGGGAGGGAGTGACAGCGTTCTTTGGAATAGCCTCCTCTGGACCCAAAGTTCTTGAGCTTCTCTTTGGTTTGTCCCGAGGAAGAGCTGGAGAGTCAGGTGGGGAGAAAAGCCTTTCGGCAACTACCTGGGCAAGACAGAAAAAAGAAAGCCCGTTCAAACTGCCTTCTGTTCTCAGGACCTGAGTAGGAAAGTAGACACAAAAGAGGCTAAAGCTGACCTGCTTAATGCTCTTATGAATCCTGTTGCCTTCCTTTAAAGGTAAACAATAGTGTTTCTGTGGGATCAGGCCAAGAGACCAGCTAGACAAGTCCAGTGTACTTGGGTTGCACACCGGCCAATCTAATGAACTTAAGGCCCCAAGATTGGAGAAGAGAGGTAATAACTTCTTTCCTTGGAACATAATCTTAAATCATTGTTCTCAAAAACCCAATGACATGGGATCTTTACAATTCAGTATTATTCAGTTGACCATCCTGATGATCCTAGGAAGACACGGCTACTTTAAAAACGTATATGCAGCACTTCATGAAGGCCTGTACATTCCAAAATTCCTTTTGAATCTGAAGCACTGCAGTTCTATTTAGGAGGTGGCGCAGGGGTTAGAATGCAGTATTGCAGGCAAACTCTGCCCACAGCCAGGAGTTCGATCCTAACCGGCTCAAGGTTGATTCAGCCTTCCATCCTTCTGAAGTTGGTAAAATGAGGACCCAGATTGTTGGGGGCAATAGGCTGACATTGTAAACTGTGAAGCACTATGGGGCAGTATATAAATCTAAATGCTATTACTAATGCCACTGAACTGTTCTGTGATAACAATCAGGCAGACGGATGGATTAGGGATTGTACCTCTGATAGTACATGTTGAACTGAATGCTTTGTGGGGCTGCGTGTTGACTGTCTGGGGTCTGGAATTGGTTTTGCTTGACTCTGCTTGTCTCTGCATAGCCCTGATCTTCTGCTGAGTTCCAGGTGAATTCCCTGGTCGGATGGAGCTGCCTGTTGAACATGACGTGAAGTTGTTTGGCCCAAAGACTCATTGGCTTTTGCAGGTCTTGAAGGAGATGTTTCCAGGTAATCAGGAATATGGTCTTTTTGTGCGGTTGGATCCTTCACAATTGGCTCATCTCTGCCTTCAGAACCTCCAGTTACCACTATCCCATTACTGGGGGAAATGATTTCAATACGCTGCCCAGAAGTGACTCCACTCCTCAGCATGCCTGCACAGGAGCAAGGATGGCACTGACTCTGGGTATATTTAATATCTAGGTGGGACTCGGAAGTTGACAACACTTTTTGGTCTGTGTCCCTCCGAGGGGTTGGCTCAGTTGACTTCAGAACTTCTCTTTCCATCTGCAAGGTGGAATAAAAAAATATTTAAGAGCATTTCTGGCCTTCAGTTCCTAGCACGAAATGAAGAAGTGCCTATTGGGAGAATAAACCAAGAATTCCTTCATCAGCACAGCTGTTGTCTCCTTTGTTAACATTGATGTTGAGTTTTACTACACAAGAAAGTTAAATACTACTGTGATGTAATTGCCGTAAGCCATTTTAACTAATATATGTCTTCACTGACTCATTCAGAAGTCATTTTACCAATATATGCATTATTTGAAATATTCATTGTAAACTTTGGTTAATTTTGAACCAAAATCACAGATATCTTATACGCCTCTTTTGCCATGAAGTTACACAAAGATGAAAGAAAGCAGTCCAAAAGTTATCAAGAGCCATAACACTATGTTCTTTCCCTTAATGGGGCATTCTGTATTTGCCCTGTCAATTTTCTTGACATGCAACATAGGGCTAAATTCCACTGCTGACTTTCAGATAAAACATAACCTAGGCTGCTTGCTAAAACATTAATGAAAATTAAACATTCTTGGGCCAGATAGTATATGTGGAGCAGAGGTGAGTTCTAAATTTTTTTACTACCGGTTCTGTGGGCGTGGCTTATTTTGTGGGCGTGGTTTGATGGTCATGTGACAATTCCTTAGGATTTAGCAGAGCTGTACTGGTCTACCCATTTGTTTTTGGAGTGTTCTGGTCTACCCATTTGTTTGCACTGGTCTACCACCACACTGCCTTTTACCACTGATCAGCTGTAGGGCAGCCCTTTGAAGTGCCCCGGCAAGAGTCTAAACAGTTTTTTTCCTTCTAGCCGATCAGCTGGGACTCAGGAGGCAGCGAATAGATTGGGGCGGGGCCAGGCAGAGGTATTTACTGGTTCTCTGAACTACTCAAAATTTCCACTACCGGTTCGCAAGAACCAGGAAGAACCGGTAGCAACCCACCACTGATGTGGAGGTGGATGCATGCGTGCAGTTTGCAGAAATAGGTATTTTATGAAGATGTTTCTTTTACAAATGCTTGTACAATTCAAAATCTTCAATTCAATGGAATGAAACAGCCACTGGAAAGAAAGCATCTCTTCATTCCATCAGTTCCAAATCTACATGTATTCCACTAATTGATTTCAAATCCTTACTTTTCCAGAGGCGCAGGCTGGTTGGAAGCATAGATTCCTCCAAACCTCAGGAGGCATTGCAGCAACGACTCTGCTTGCTTCCTCCATCTTCCGCCGCAGGCGCCACTGGAATAGAATGTCATCTTCTGGTTTTAAAGGGTGGGCTATATTAGAACTTGGAGTGGTATGATAAGGAAGAACTAAGCTTTCTGGAAAACAAAAAAAAAGACATTGTTATGAATTGGAAGTCATCAGTGCAAAAGAGCTATTTGAGTGGTTCATGAACGTCTCATATAATTGTAGAGTTAAAAGGGGCCAATAGGTTCATCTAGTCTAATCATCTACAAAGTTCAGGGAAACCAAGCAAGAGAAATGGTTGTCCACCTCTTTGTAATGATCTTCAGAGATGATGAATACACAGCCTCTATAGGTGCTCTGTCCCATTGTTATGCAGATGTGACCATCAGGAATTTTTCCTTATATTTAAGCAAAATTATGGTTACTGAAAATTGTGTCCCTTTATTTCTGCTCCTAGTTTCTGTAAACATGGAATGTGATTCTTGATCCGACTTCTCTTTATGCACCTGAATATGGCTATTATTCCCTTTGGGATTGAACATGCCAAGTTCCTTCAGCCTATCTTTACCAGACATGTCATTAAATCACTTCCCTCTTGTGAACTCTGCCTAACCTGGCAACATCTCCTGGAAAGGTGGACCCAGAATCAGATACAACTCCAGCTGTAGTTTCACCAATGCCAAGTAGAAAGGAATAATTATTCTGAGATCTCAGATATCATTCCCTTTCTAATGCAGCCCAGAAATACCTCTTCTAGCAGCTGTTTCAAGTTCAACTTGTTATCAATGACCACATTCAAATCCTTCTCAGATTTAAGGTTTCCAGGCCCTGAATCCCTCATCTTTTATCTACGTCCTGCATTTTTTCCCTCCATAACAGATTCATTTTCATAAATAAACTTACACAGATTATCTTTTCTAACTGAACATGGGTTCTCCCATTCCCCTTTCACTCTCAGTAGACATTTCTTTCACTTAGACCTGTCAGAGTGTTTACAGTGTGGCTACTAGTTTGAGACAACCCAGGAGCAAAATACAGGACACAGAGGCTTGTCTTACAAACAGTGGTTTATATACAAGACTTCTGTGTACATACATTCACGTGGTAGGCACATACCAGGCAAGCAATCACTCTTCAGCTCTACACAGAGAACTACAATGCAGATAGAACACAACGAGGAGACTGATACACAAAAAGAGAGAGAGAGAGAGAGAGAGACACCCTCTCATGGCCTCCCTTATATAGACAAACTTATAAATACCTCAGGGGGGGAATCATTGTAGATCACAGATCTCGCCCTACCTTTGACTTGGTGTGCTGCAGGGTGTTGAAAAGCATGTTGAGACAAGTCTGGGGTGCTATTTGGGTTGATGGACGTAGCAGTAGAATCAAACCTCTCAGAACTTACAGGCCTGAAACTACTCAGTGGTGAGATGCTATAAGCAGAAGACAGATTGAAAAAGGCATCTTGTTAGGAAGGAAAGAGGGGAATATCAGTTTCCTGAGACCCCAAACAGAACTGGAAAATGGGATTGGTCTATCGGATGATGGACAAAATATAAGTCAGGCCAGTACCTTCTGCTTATGACCCTAGCTGCTCTTTCCTGCAGGCTCACTGTCTCAGCGTCAAATGCAGAGGCGGCTTGCATTTCTCCCTGCAAAGAGCATATAAAGAAAGTGAACTCTATGGGGGAAAGCATGCCAAGATTCTGCCAGATGGAGAAGAATGGAATTTTCGACACCTCTGGAAATGCACACCAATGCAAAATATGCAAGTTATTGGGGGGAGGGGAGAGAGATGGCGAAGTCAGGACTATGCAATATGACCATGGAAAGTAACTCTCATGTAGGCAGAAAGTAAAGGCGGGGGGGGGGGGGGGGAGATAAGATCATCAGTAACAGAAAACTCCTGAGACGGAAGCAATGAAAAGTTGTCTGCTGCTCATTGTAGGTGAACATTTTTAAAGCAAGATTTCCCACCTCTGGAAATTCAGAATTTCTAAAAGTTCTTAAGTCCTTGATAAAAAGACAAGGAAGTTTGGGGAAACCAAACTTGAGAAATCTAATGAAACACTGTAACACATCTTACATTTTTCTCTACCTAGAGTAGAGCAATTACTCAGAGTACGTATTTGACAAAGCCTATGCAGCCACATTTCATCAGATGTATCTGATGAATGTATCGACTGCAGTTCTATTCTGGCCTCCCTTAAAGAAGCTCAGGGCCGTAAAGATGGGCACATTCTCTTTTATTCTCACAGTCTGAAGGAGGCAAGGCTCAGAAGCCACCTCAACTCAAGGTCATTCATGTAGGCTGAGCTTTATGGCAGATAACGATTGGTCCCCACTGTCAAATACAGCTTTCTCAACTCTCAGGCTACCCTTGAGCTGGAAAAACAGAAAAGAAAGAAGCCAGCAGAGTTGTGTTACTTTCTGCCTCTTGTCTAGGAGAATATCTTGTTACTCACCAAGGCAGTTTGAGTCAGGATGGGACTGAAAAGAGACGACCTCACTTCACTTTGGCTGTTATCTGCAAAGAGACGTCTCCATTAAAAGTGAAGGATTTATATAAAGCGATCATCTTTCTAAAGGAATAACTTTTCAAAATATTTTACATACAAAGAAGAAAGGGGGGAAAAACAAATCACAGGATGCTTCAATGGGTTAGGAAATTCTTGATATTTGCATCAGATGTGATGGAAATATGGAGCTGCAGAGTTCCCTCTGAACCACAGTTATCACCTACACGCCTTTCCAGCAGGTCTACGAAAACTCTATGAACAGACCACTTGCAGGAAATGCTAGGATGCACAAAACATTCAGGAACCAAGAACATTATCCGAGTCTCTGCCATTCTCAGGATCCCTTCACTATTACTTTTATTTTAAAAAAACCTTATACTACATGCCCAATAGTTACAAAGTGGATGAAGACAATGCAGTACTTGTTGTCCTCTTGACAAGGCTGTTCATTATCCACACTTGCTAAAAATTGCTAACAATACTTCATGTCTCCCAACTGGGAACTGGAAAGTAGAGGTTGCCCAAGGATAACGTAACCCTGTGTGCCTACAGCCATATTTACAAACTTCCAGATGAAAAGTTCTTCCCATCTATTGCCATCGTCCCTGTGCCTAATGCAACTTTTATTTCCACAAGAAAACTCAGACTTTGCCTTAGTCTGACAAAAGCTCTGTGTCCCTAAGAACTGTATTCACACATCGTGTTAAAAGTCACAATGTGGTTGCTTATTTTGGCATAGCAAAGTGGTATGAACTCAGCCACTGCTCCAAATAAAACATGGTAAGGCAGACGATGACTGAGTACAATGCACGAACCGAGCCAGTTTTCTATTCTTTTGGATTGAATTACCTGAAGATAGTGATGCTTCCTTCTTAGAGTTTTCTCCATCTGGGAGAAATGAGTGGCTAAGCCACCAGAACTCAGTTGAACCGCCGCTAGATGCCATGCGCTCTTTACGATCACTGGGCTTCCCGTAGCGAAACCGCTCAATATACCTGCAAAAGGAAAGGAAAGGAAGTTTGGCCAGTAGACAATCATCATCTTCAGGTGGACCTGAAATTAGGACTCTAAGGAAAAAGGGTCAATAGAAAAACAACCAAGGCCGTCATCTACAAAGCCCATTCATCTGTTCCTCAGCTTCACTCTGCCATTTCAAAGGTGACTCTTATAACCGGACTCACTTGGCAATAATGGATTCACTGTCTGAGGCAGAATCTGGGAGCTTTTGTGCATCCAGGGTCTTAGCCTCTGATGAATGCTGTGCTGGAAGATCCTTTTTTCCTTCTGAAGTCAAGGAGGAAGAACTGTGCTCAGTTGAGGGCCATGACTCATTGAAGGGGCTTGTGGAATTCGATTTAGGGGGCCTTCCCTCATGGGAGCTGGAGTCGGGCAGTAAATGAGGGGATGAAGCACTCAATGGTTCTGGCTCCTCAGGAAGGACAGAACACTTCTTCTGTTGCAAACGAGACGGGCTCAGAACCTAAGAAGTTAAAAAAAATAAAGAAGACATGATTCCCACTTGGCATGGAAATCGGAGATCCAAACTTCGGAGACCATAGCTTCATTCCATGAGACTTTATACATCCCAGATTCCTGTAGATGAAATCTTTAGAATTGTCAACCATAGCCTTGTGCTTTAAGACATCTACTTTTTTTTTATTTTTTTAAATTTGATTTATATGCCGCCCTTCTCTGGAGACTCAGGGCAGCTTACAATGCGCTAAGCAACAGCCTTCATACTTTTGTATATTTATACAAAGTCAGCTTATTGCCCCCACAAACTGGGTCCTCAATTTACCTACCTTAGAAAGGATGGAAGGCTGAGTCAACCTTGAGCCTTGGTGAGATTCGAACCTGCAATAATTGCAGGCAGCTGGTGTTAATAACAGGGTGTTTTAGACCACTGTACTATCCAAGGCTCTTTTATTTTTACATTTCTGGAAAGAAGACTAGAGGACTGGCTCAAGAAGATCTTTGTGGCTGAGATGATTTCAACCTGCTCTCTCTAGGAAAAGGGTATACCCATCAGCTCCCTGAATGTCTAACTCCTGCAAGGAGGTGGCTATTCTGTTTCAGCCTTCAGATCAGAGAAAAAAGGAAAGGGAGAAAAGTCTTTATTCCTAATAACTAGATTCCTGATTCTTATCATCCAATTCCATAAGGATGGATCACCGGAGATCTAAAAGAACAGTCTGCTTTCAGCTGCTGTTTGCTTTTCCTTAGAGACCACATGGCATGACTTTAGCCTCTTCTCACCGTCTGTTGCTTCTTCTGCCTCAACGGCTGGGCCTGGGAGGGATGATAATGGCTTCGGGAACTGGATGCCTCCAGAAAGGGGCTCCCAAGAGTGGAGAATACAGCTAGACTGTGAGTAAACAAGAAATGTCAATTAGACAAGTTTCTACATTTACCATTAAACACAACCATGGGGGAGGGTGGGGGAAACCCTAGATTTTTGGAATCTAGGAGAAAAAAGGATAGCGTGGACATGATACTATGGACCTTTTGATGAGATTGAATTACATATTGCGCAGACTGAAATGGTAGAACTGTGGGTGCATCAGACAAATGAAATTTACAGGGTCCACAGTATTAAAAACATGCACATCTAGAAAACCAGAATATCAGGAGAAGGATGCCTCTAAAAACCTTTCTCTCCAGGATGTGTTATTAAATAAGATAGGGTTTATATATTGTTATTTAGGTTTGTAAGAGCATTCAAATTTCCATTTTTAATCCCTAATTTTTGTTTCTTTCTCAGTTAACAGGAAAGACACTTTAGCTTCTACCAAGGAGACTAAGACAATATTGCCAAAAATAAATGTGTCAATGGCAGCAATCACATCATAGTGTGCCACTCAGTGACAATCTCTGGGAAAGCTGAATGAGTGGATCCAAGCACATCTGCGCCCTGCTTTTCATAGGGTTCTGACTAGATAAGATGGATTGTGGGTGAACTCCAGCATATCTATAACTGTACTTTACACACTATGGGAAATGAGGCTGCCAGGATAAAGTGATATAATTCAGAGTTGTTCCTGTTCTCAGTGCATTTAGCAACTTGGCATACAGAGAAACATTTGTATATTGAAACTATACAAATATATATTTGCATATATATATCTGTATTTGTATATATATATTAGAAATGTCTTCTCCTTGTTGTTTCCAATATACAATTTTTTTTTAACAGAAGGAACCTTAAAATTATATTCCTCTGGTATACCCAGAGCTCTATTATTTCAATCTGTGTACAGTAGTTGGATTTACAGAGAAAGTCATATTAAGGTATCACCTCATTTCGGACTTATTAGACTGGTACTTATTATACCGGTATACTGGATATTACTGGACTTAAATACCAGACTTATTATACCGGTACTTATTCTATTCACCTTTGCCACAGTATTCCAAGACAAAAAGTAGGTACCCACTCTTGTACCTAGAATCCATTGTTTTCCACGAGGATATTTGCAGAGAGCTGGTTTAAACCAGGCTGGAAATATATTTGCCTGCTGTCCTCATGAAAATGATGTCAGGTTTTCCAAAGTGTGTTCTATGAGCAAAATGTGTTCTATGAGCAAACAAACAGAAGAGGATCCAGTAAATAATAAATACTTAATAATAAATAATTAATTCTTTTGCCTAGTCTTGGCTTTTGTGGATTTTCAATTTCTCTTTAGTTAAGTTTTGGTAATGATGATGAAGATGCTTAATGCAAAGATGCAGACTCTTTTGTTCTGCTAAGGACCATCCACTATAGAAGGAAATTACACACACACACACACAAACATATATGTGCTACAAAGTTTTTGCTTTCAGTGCTCCCTCCAAACCACCATCTTGGCCCCAAAAGTTTCTGCTCAACAATGAATATTTTTTTTAAAAAAAAAACATGCTCCTCAGGTCCAACCCCATAATTTGAAGAATACATACGAACAGGTTAAAAGCTAACCTAAATAAATTGTAAAGCACAGATGATGAATTCATATATCAAAGGAAGCCTCAACATGACTGATTAATTTGCGGCTTAGCATTATATGTGAACCTGGCCGTGACCGTTTATTCATCAAACTCAAGTTTAAAATACAAATTTACAATATGTGAAATCAGTAAAAGAAAGTGCCAAGACACAAGTCCTTTGATCATTAGAAATGGAGTAGAGTGGGGGTGGGAGACTTAAGTAAACAGAAACACTCCGTGTATAGCAAATTAATAATCCTTTTAAAGCCAACCTTTAAATTATGCCAGCACAAATATCCCAAGGCTACAAATTTGCTAAGCAGCAAATGATGCAGCAACCTTGTTCAAATTAAGGACATTTGATAGGTTTGCCCCATGAGGCGCTTCCTAGGAATCTCACCAATACCATCCTGAATCCCGATATGCAATTATGCATAGTTGTGTCTGGTTTGTCTTATTGGTTAATAGCTGCTTACTGACTTGATTATTAGGTCATGACTAAACTTTATTGAATTCATTGTAATTACTGTGTGCCATTCTCATTTGTACCATACCTTGGTGAAAGCAGTATTTCAAGCAGAAATTGTGATTTTTCATTCACAGCCTGTAAATATAGGTGGCTGTAAGTGGAACAAATAAACAGAAAATAAACAAAACATCAGCCCTAGAGCCTGGTCCATAGAGCCACTGAGAATCGGATACTATAGAACAGATACCATCATCAGGGCGTAAAACATACAAGCCATGTTGGAGAAATTTTGCTTTCAAGCTCCCCCAGCATTGCAAAATGTTAAATACCCCCTCCCAGAGTTGCCACGACTTAGACCAGGGGTCTGCAACCTTAAAACACTCAAAGAGCCACTTGGACCCATTTCCCACAGAAAAGAAAACACCGGGAGCCACAAAATCCTTCCTGCACCTGACTATTTCTTGAGCGGCCACAAAACTAGCATATGTAGTTGAATTAAACGTTCTGTTTTCTTCTGAAACTTTTCTTTTCTTGGATTTATCTATGGTTGGCCTACCGGGGGTTGAAAAGCTCAATAAATCGCGTCCCGGCTGGTGTCGCACATTGGTGGTTGTGATGCATATTTTGAGTGACAAGGAGTCGCAGCAGAGGAGTGAAAGAGCCACATGCGGCTCCAGAGCCGCAGGTTGCTGACCCCTGACTTAGACTTTTTTGATGCCCACTCCAGAGTGCTCTGGAGCTGCATGTGAATATTCAGCATGCAGGTCAACCACAGGTATCCAGAGACTGATCCACATTCAAAGGAATTTCCTGGTTAGCTCAACCCATACTCGAAATCCAATGCAATTCCAAAACTATTGAAATCCCAGCTTGTTCCCATCAGCTGTCTTGCTGCTCAACAGTCTTTCCGGTTTCTAACTTTCCTGGGCTTCCAAGCAAGGAATTCTTTGCAGCCACCTCTTGGGCAGTTGGGAAGGAAATTTCCATGGTGCTATGGCACCCCCCTCATATGCGGTTGCTAAGGCAACAAGTTTTTGTCCTTTTTTTTCCCCCCATCTCCCGTGAATGCACCTCATTCACTGACCCTACTATAGCCCGGCACAGTGAACAGCATGATGCAACAAACAGCACAGAATCCTTTGCTCTGGAGAAAAACTGTATGAGCCCAAGTGATCAAAGGTGGCGTAGTTCCTAGTGTAGCATCCCAATGTGGTTTTTTTTAACCCAGCTCCGATGCTGGTCCTAGATGGCAGCTTTTGACAGAGTAATGCAAGCCACTGCTTTGCTAGTCAGGATCCCTAATAGGGCTTAAGAATCATAAGGGATGAGAACAGTCCAGAGTCAGGGCAGGAAATAGTCCCCTCGAGGCTCAGAGGAATAGGCTGTTCTGCTGACTGCAGAAATGAAATCGTATTGCAAGAATTCGGTGGCAGTGGCATGCCAGTAAGTAACCGTAGTTCCCAATTTCCCATACATATTGCATACTGACAGGAAAGCTTAGCTTCTACAATCTCAGCATGGAAGAGAGGAATTCCCTTCCTAATGAAGCTACCAGCAGGATCCAGCTCTTTCCTACCAAACCTTTATGCACCAATTGTTCGAAGATGGCTTGTCACAGCAGTTGACGTTTACTGATTAGGAGATTGTTTCTTGCATCTGATACACCAGGTCTATCTACAGCAGCCTGTGATCCTAGGGGTAGGTAGGGGTTGCCCTCTGTTTGGAAACCAAGTCATGGCTGGAGCAATATGGCTCTCATACTGCAGCAATTCTTGGATCCTTTGGACTGATTTGTGCTTCTAAGGCCATATCCTGCCTCACACAGTGTCTTAGAGGAAAAGGTAAAAGGGCTGCCCAGCAAATGCCTTTATTCTCTTCTTTCTGTCTACATCTTTAGCAGAAGAGAAGCAAGCTTTAAGCTATTTAATTAAGAATAGAGCTGGAAGGGACCTTGGAGGTCTTCTAGCGCAACCTCCTGCTCAAGCAAGCGACCCTATACCATTTCAGACAAGTGGCTGTCCAGTCTCTTCTTCAAAACCTCCAGTGATGAAGCAAACCACAACTTCTAAAGGCAAGCTGTTCCACTGGTTAAGTGTCCTCACTGTTAGGAAGTTTCTCCTTATTCCTTGTTAGATAAAGGCATTGCCCGTTTTCTCCCAACTTAGAGGACAGCAGAACGTAAATCCTTCTAAGCTCCAGAATGTCTTCTCCTAAAATGCTGTGGAGAAATGCAATCGAATTTTCAATAAGTTCTTGGTACAATTTTTTTAAAAATGTGCCAGACATGTGAATTCAGCAAGATTAACATCCGTACAGACAGCAGAAATTACACAATTCCCAAGCTACAAACTCCTCCGAGATCACTCTACAAAACACACACATTTTCTTGCATCGTTCCTCCCACTGCTCCTGTTTAGTGCCAATTCTTGCCACCAGCAGTGTCTGGATCAAATACTGATGAATGAACCAGGCACAAGGGCATCTGCACAGTGCTACTGCACATCAAAGCTGGAGAATAAAAGCGAGTACAATATTAAACACAGCATGAGTGCAGGAATTCCCATAGGCTTTTCAGTGTGAAAAAAGCAGAGCCGATAAGTATGACACATTCTTTGAAAAACAGGCCACTGACCTGCCCCCTCCAACTCTAGAAGATGGAAATGGAAAATCCATCATGTGCACGGGCAATACTGGCATTGCAGTCTCAGGCTTGATGAACTAAGGATGACAGCCTCAGTTCCTTTCCAAACCTAATCACTCATCTTGTATTTCTTGAGAGCTGCCTATTATTTTCACCCAACCGACAGAATTGTAGGAAAACATGGACCTTGTCATGTGTTGCTAAAGAATTTGGATTGCTTCAGTGTTTTTACGCTGGGTTTCAAAGTGGTGTCTTTAGGTTGGCAGGTTTAAAGAATTCCTCTGTGCCTTGGCACTCAAAGCAGACTGGCTTTGCATTTTAATATGGTGGCACAAAGAAGAAAAACTCTTCAATCCAGATGGGACTTAAAGTAATAGCTTGTGGTTTATTCCATGGCACCTGCTCAGGCTAGAACAACCCTTCTCTTGACATGGTCATCTGTTTCATTTTTTGTTTTTTGTCTTCTCCTTTTTGGTGCCAGAAATTCCAATTATCAGCATTTATGGAACAGAAAAAAAAAATCCTTTGGTCTGATTTCTCCTCTTGTGTGATCATTCTAGCTAAATGCTTATAAACACAGCAGTACATCACACATTATTCAAGCCAGTAGCCAAATTCAATACTCCATTTTGTGAAATCTAATCTAGATCAATCTTTTCCTTAAATTAATCGTATTTCACCATAGTGATTATAAAATATGGGAAATCTTCCAGATTAACTACCCTACTGTCACTTTATGCAAGACCTAGGTAATATCTAACTTGCTTTTTAAAGTTCTCTGTAAGGATCATTGTTTCTCTTGGCCAATTACTTTTTGTGTTCGTTTCTAAGTGGTTACATTAATGGATTGCAGATTTAGGGAAGATTACCCAAGCATTTTATTCCTGAAACACTTCCATAGCTGTATTATGAGCTGCCTTATGAGTATTTAAGTGTTTTAGCCCTTATGTATAAGCACAATTTATAATCATCTCAACAGTAACATGAACTTATGTTAAACAAATTGGGGAAAGAGGAACCATTATGTTTATAAACATACAAGTCACTTTCAAAATTAGTAATCAGAATTTTAAAATTTCCTTGACAATTAAATGTATGAGTAGCACTGAATCTGCTTGAATTTTTCGATTTTATAGACAAGCTTAATGAATCAAAGAGATAATGCTATGCTGCTTTCTTCCACTTGAAAGCCAAATGGTTATTTGGATGCTTCAAAGATATGCAAGCTGGATTTCCATTTCAATAAACCCAAGAGTTGTTTACTATAGTCCAAAGTATTCATCCTAGTAAATTAGCATTAATGATGCAGCAGATACAAAAGCAGTTATATAGGACAGCACATAAAATCTAAATCCACTAGGCTCGTTTAAAGCGGCTGTATTGATGAGAGAAAGAGGTATTTGTGTATTCCCAGAAATGATGAGAAGGAGTGACAAGAGGGGAAAGGTAGGGGGGTGGTCTTAGCCCAGCCTAGCAAGTAAGGTCTCAAAAGTACACTTCTTGGGTCATATATTTGTAAATTAAATAGCCTGAAAAGAAACGACGACTCCAATTTACCAGTAGAATACGACTACAGTACTTCCAAGATGGCTTCAATTAGCAATTTGTACCTAAGAAGAGAAATACCGCCTCTGAGTTTCCACTTCATCTACCTGACCTTTTAAAAGGCCAAATGTCCAGAAATGTTCAGAATTATTGCTAAATGTCCAAGTGACAGCTATTTTGAACGCAAAAACGAACTACTGTTGCAAAAAGATAAGCTTGAAGACAGTTGTCCTATACAAGCCCATTGGAATATAAACATTGTAATTAGCGTGACGTGATTTCAGAGCATCTGCAAGGGGAGGCAAAGGGCAAGACATCACATGCACACGCTGCATGACATTTGAGCCACGATGAGAATGATGCAAACTTTATATAATTTGTATTATGCGTCTAACATCAGAATACCTTCTACTGGATGCCCAGTTCAGAGATCATCTCTAGTCCAAGTTGAACTCCAAAGCAACTGAAACCTGCATTGCTTGTGTGTATAAATATAGGTAGTCCTCGACTTACAACGGCACTGAAAAATGTGACATATATGACAATTTTTCACAGTTACGACCTTTGCAGCATCCCCACAGTCATGTCATCAAAATTCAGACGCTTGGCAACTGGTTCGTATTTATGACCGTTACTGTGTTCCGGGGTCCCATAATTAATCCCTTTTGCGACCTTCCGACAAACGAAGTCAATGGGGAAGCCGGATTCACTTTAAGACCGGGTTACTAACATATCAACTGCAGTGATTCACTTAACAACTGTGGCAAAAAAAAAAGTCATAACATGGGACAAAGCTCATTTAACAACATAAAGTTTGGGTTCAATTGTGGTTGTAAGTTGAGAACTACCTGTACTTCTTACATACAGAAAAGCTAGCAACCATTAGCGAAAGGAACAAACCTAGATTCTTTTGTCATATAACTTGACCTGGGATGTTATTATCAGGGTTATATTTTTTTTAAAAATCATACAGTGCAAAATTTTTAATCACTGCATCTCTGTTATTTAATTTATGATTTCTGGATAACTGGGAAAGTCACAACAAGCTGCTCAATTATATTATGCTCAGAGTTGAACACAATCTAAACCATCACGTCGTCATGGTGGTGTCACGTGATGTATTGGGATATTTTTCCCCCTTTGCTAAATTGGGCATTGGCCATGGCCAGCATGTGACACATCCGGCCTGTGCGCTGGGAGTTTGACAGCCCTGATCTACCAAAACAAATGCTCCCCCAAAAGTTAGCAAACTGAAAGAAATTAGCTTGTTGCAAATTTAATCTATATATTTCAGAGTACCTATTGTGAGGAATTCAAAACTTAAAATACAAAGAGAACTTTATATGGACATTGTTAAAAGTAATGTCCAGAGTTACCTTGGGGTAAGATGGGTGGCCGATAAATTCAACATACTACCATTAGTCTAATGTTGACCAGTTTTAAAATTCAGATCAAATTAAAGAACACTAAACATGCCATCATTTTAAATTCTTCTAATCTTTAAATTCTTCAGGCCCCAACTGGCTTATTCAAGATTTTTGCAATATTCCTAGACAGGTGTTAGTTGGGTTAGCAAGTCCCAATTTGAGACAAGATTGATCAAAAATCCCACAAACCCCGGTGCTTGGCTTATTTTTATAGCAACTTTACAGATGAATGTTTTCATCATATTAAAACAAATCAAAATACTTATGTCTACAGATGAAACTTACAAGAAGCACAAGAAAGCTGGATTTCATTGGCACATTCATATAGACTTGGTATCTACAAGATAGAAGCTATTGCTGTCTCCAGTATGTTTTCCCTACCTCTCCATTTATAGCTCTAGTATTTGTTGGATGTTTCCCATCCAAGTATTAGCCAGCTCCAACCCTGCTTAGCTTCCAAACACTCGCTGAGATACAAAAACCAATAAATCATTCAAAGTATGAAGGAAAGGAATTAAGAGAGGCAAAGAAGAGGTAAGTGGTCCAATCTTGCATCATACCAGTGAACACTTAAAAGGTGTAGATAGCATTTAGAGTAAAGGGTATAATTATATAAATTAGATCTGAAGAATAAAGCAGGAATCATCAGTTGGAAAGCCTAACAGTTATTTCCAATAAAGACTGCAAGCAAAGCAACTACCTAAACCTATATGCTGACAGCTGGCTGCAATGACTCATACTTCACCTTTCTCTAGTGAGGAGTCTTATTGAAAGAACCCTGCTCACTTCTGTAGGCATCTAGACCTGGGACTTGTTCCTCCTTCCTCTGACCACTCCAGCTGAATAGGAAATGCTTGTGGCTGATCAGCCTCAATTGAATCCTGGCTTACTGATCCCAAGGCTGACCATTCTGAAGCAACAGACTCAAGATCAGAGGCAGATCCTGAATCATGGCTCATGAATATTTCCTGGCCAACCAAGTCCTGAAGCAAGGCTCAATTCCCTTTAATGGGGTTTATTCTCTGGCTAAACCTAACCAAATGCAGGATTAAGGAGCCAGGATTATAATGATGATGCTTTTATCCCACTTTTTATGTGTAGCTCACAATAGTGAACATACCTATAAGAGTATGATACCTCTTGATGTGAGTGAAGGAGAGTGCAAAAGTTGGCTTGAAACTCAACATTAAGAAAACTAAGATCATGGCATTCGGCCCTCTCAATTCCTAGCAAATGGATGGGGAAGAAATGGAGGTAGTGACAGAGTTTATTTTCCTGGGCTCCAAGTTCACCGCAGATGAGGACTACAGCCAAGAAATTAAAAGACGCTTGCTCCTGGGCAGGAAAGCTATGGCAAATCTAGACAGCATATTAAAAAGCAGAGACATCACCCTGCCAACAAAAGTGTGTATAGTCCAGGCTATGGTTTTCCCAATTGCAATGTATGGCTGTGAAAGTTGGACCATAAGGAAGGCTGAGCACCAAAGAATGGAGGCCTTTGAACTATGGCGCTGGAGAAGACTCCTGCAAGTCCCTTGGACTGCAAGGCGAACAAGCCGGTCAGTCCTAGAGGAGATCAACCCTGACTGCTCTTTAGAAGGCCAGATCCTGAAGAGGAAACTCAAATATTTTGGCCACCTAATGAGAAGGAAGGACTCACTGGAGAAGAGCGTCATGTTGGGAAAGATTGAGGGCAAAAGAAGAGGACAGCAGAGAATGAGGTGGCTGGATGGCGTCACTGAAGCAGTTGGCGTGAGCTTAAATGGACTCCAGAGGATGGTAGAGGACAGGAAGGCCTGGAGGAACGTTATCCAGGGGGTCACGATGGGTCAGACACGACTTTGCAACTAATAACAAGAGCCACTTTGGTCTAGTACAGTCATGTCCAACCTGCAAGCCCACGGGCAGCCTGTGGCCCTGGACAGCTAGTAATGCAACTCTACAATAACAGTTGGAAGTGACCTTGGAGGTCTTCTAGTCCAACCCCTGCTCAAGCAGGAAACCATATTAAAAAATAAAAGAAGTTTGTTATTTATATACATTATTATATGTTACATGCAGCCCAAGACAATTCCTCTTCACTCAATGCAGCCCATGGTCTAGTCTAGTGATTAAGGCACCAGACTAGGAACCCAAAGTGTTGAGTTCAAGTCCCACTTAAGGCATGACAATTACTCTTTCAAACCCAACTCCTCTCACAAATTTGTTGGGGGTGGGGAATATGAGGAGGAATACTCTTGGCCTCGAGTGGTTTAAAGGCAGGATAAAAAAAATAAATATTCCTGCCTCCCATTTTTTCCCCCCACAACAATGGTCGAATTCCCACAGCTTTCCTCAACTCTGGGACTTCCCAAGCCATCATTCCCAGGTGGATGGGGAGGATAGGAAGTGTGGTCCTTCTGGCCCAAGGAAAGGTTTACGAGCCACTCCAGATTCGGTGCAGTAACCCCGCCGTCGGGGGTGACTCCCCAGCTTTTCTCGCCCCAGACTCAAATCCCCACTACTTACACCCTCGACGGCCCCCCCGAAGTATTTCCCGCTCACCACAGGATAAACTTACCGCCTTTAAGGTCGCTTAGCAACAGGGGAAAAAAGGCGGTCCCTGCGCGCAAAGGATGTAGGGTAAACAAGCGCCTCCCTTTTCCCTCCCCGCCGGCTATGACAGAGCAAGTTCCAGGACTACAATTCCCAGAAAGGATTGCGTGCCGCGCGCCGCCTCCAAAGGTAGGAGACCTCTCCTGGCGTACGAACTACACATCCCGCCATGCTCTGGGCCAGCCTTTTAAAGCGTGGAGTTGACTAAGGAAATACGAGAGTTAGATCGAAGCAATGATTAAAGTGAATAAAATAGATGCACAAAACCGCAAGTTTTCACCAGGGCTGAGCAATTCTGCAAAACTACAAACGGGCATTATTTCCAAGTCTAACCTGTGCATCCTCATTGGGTATTTTTTTTTAAAGTGACAAGGAGTGAAATTCAAAGGCTACAAAGTGTTAAGAGATTGCAAGTGATCGCTGGTCCTTTTTTTTTTCCTTTTTCTTTCTTTTTTGCAAACACACTACAGCCCTTGTTGGTTACCGATCTTGTGTTGATCTCTGATCTTGTGTTGAAGCTGATCCGAATTGAGATCTAAGCGAGCAAAATCCAAACTGCCGTTGAGGTTTTAGTGCAAAAGCTGTATCTGACGTCTTCCGGATGATATTGGGTAGAAAAGGAAAGAAAAGTTTTTTCGAATTAGCTGCAAGGCAGAGACTGATTGAGAAGAGAGGGACTTTCGCGAATGGAAACAGCGCCTCTTGCGCAAGGATGACGCTCATGTGAGCTAAAGCCCAGGTTGTGGGGGGGTTTTTTAAGGAAGTTGTCCCTTCCCCTCTCAATGTTGCTAGCGTGATGCTGAATCCAAGTTTTGAAGAAGCTGTTGTCCATATGGTTACTCTTAAAAATGCACAAAGCCCAGTCTGTAGTGGGACACTGAAGAGTTTCCTAATGCAATATGACCAACTTCTGCAAGAGTTTGATTCAGCATCACATTAACATCACCAGGGAAGGGGCTGCCTGTCTATGGAGATTCTCAGTCATCCAGGTCATGGTTGTCCCAAAGGTGCTTTTTTTCAAGAGGCAACTGGACTTTCTGGTTTTTCTTTGAAGA
>WNWU01000095.1:624270-650679 GCA_012654045.1 Ptyas mucosa
GAATTGAAGTCCATGCATCTGACAATAGTTGAAGTTGAACTTATATACCGCTTCATAGTGCTTTTACAGCCCTCTCTAAGCGGTCTACAGAGTCAGCCTATTGTCCCCAACAACCTGGGTCCTCATTTTACCAACCTTGGAAGGATGGAAGGCTGAGTCAACCTTAAGCTTGGTGAGATTCGATCTGCCAAACTGCTGGCAGTCGGTGATCAGCAGACGTAGCCTGCAGTACTGCACTCTAACCACTGCGTCACCGTGGCTCATTGTCTACACCAGGGGTCAGCAACCTGTGGCTCTGGAGCCGCATGTGGCTCTTTGCACCCTCAGCTGTGGCTCTCTGTCAGGTGAGCCCAACACTGGCTGGCTCTGCCCCTCGCCCTCCCCTCCCAGTCACTGCTTGCCTGGCCTGAGAAGGTAAGGGCGATGGCGGGGGATGGAGAAGCGGCCAGGGCAGAGACAGAGAGAGATACAGAGAGAGGGGGAGAAAAAGACACATAGAGAGATACAGGGAGAGAGGGAGGGGAGAGAGAGATATATCAAAAGGATTTTGTGGATCCCGGTGTTTTTTAACAACTGGTTCTCTGCCCTAATGACCACCTGGGTCGGCATGGCTAGGGGGGTCATGTGACTGGTGGAAGTGAGTGACATCAAGTTAGCCACGCCCACCCAAGTTTTGTGGCTCCCGGTGTTTTCTTTTCTGTGGGAAAGGGGTCCAAATGGCTCTTTTGAGTGTTTAAGGTTGCAGACCCCTGAGATACACTATTCATAAGGTATACAGGTAGTCCGCAACTTACAACCATTCATTTAGAGAACCATGGGAAGTTAGAACAGCACTGGAAAAAGTGACTTATGACCATTTTTCACACTTATGACCATCGCAGCGTTCCCCCATGGTCACGTGATCAAAAATTGGTTGCTTAGCAACCGGGCATGTATCTAAGACGATTGGGAAATTGGGCAAAACTCATTTAATAACTACAATCTTTGTGTCTGGATTGTGGTCGTAAGTAGAAGACTACCTGTAATAACAGCATCTGGAAAACTGGTCCAGGTTTGTTCCTTCTTATATTAAGCAAAATCAAGGTGGGATTGAGTTTCTTTGTCTTTCTTCCCTTTATTTTTGGGCTCTGTCATCTTTTGTGGTTGTGTGATGCCTTCCCCGAAGTCGAAATATGAATTTGAGATTTTTTTCCCCTCCGCTTTCTTACTCCTGCAGGAAATTGCTTCTCGACAAACATGTTACATACCAAAGTCAAAACAGAAAAACCAGGTAAAATGCCTCGGGGAAATATTCTGCTATAAAAATCCAAGGATTTGAATTTTATCCAACCTCTTCGCTCCCATTCCTATTCTTCAGCTTGGGTTGCATTAGAAGTAAACGTTATTTAGCTTTTTAAAGAGAGTAATCCACAGGGGGTTTCCTAGACCTGAAAAAAAAAAAACCAGGCGACTTCATTGTTAACTTAAAAAAAAAAAAAGATAACATCATGAATTCCTGTCATTGTTTTATGCCGGAGTAACAATCTCTCGTCCTCCTCAGATCTTGAGACGGCCAATGCTCGAAACCGTCTTGATGCCGTCCTACAGTGTCTGCTGGAGAAAACGGATGTTGACAGGTAAGAATCAGCAAGTCAGTTCTGAGCACTGAAAAGAAATCTGAAACCGTTGATATTTGAAAGGTGTTAAAAACAGTTGAGTGGGCCATTTTTGCTTTTTATGGCTGAACAGTTCCTAAATCAGTGTTGGCAAACCTGCTGAAATGGGAGCGAGTGCATGCGGAGGGGGGGAGAGCACTGGAAACCTGAAGAGTAGTTCACACATCAGCAGCATGCACACGCCGGGAAGTTGACCTTCCGATTTCCGGTGTGTGCAGGTGTGTCAATCACCTGGTCTTCCGGTTTCAGCAAAGACCAGCTGGCTGGTGCGCACACATGCGCACCGGGGAGCTGCCCTTCTGGTTTCCGGTGTTCCCGCGTGCGAGAAGACCAGCTGGCCGGTCCACATGTGTGTGCTGGAACCCCGAATAGCAACGGGTGACGGCTGGCGTGCCCGGAGAGATGGCTCTGCATGCCACTTCCAGCACGTGTGCCATAGATTCGCCATCACAGTCCTAAATGATGATCTGCAAGATGTATTGGGATTATAACTTCCAGAACTCCTTGCCAAGGTGGCCAAAGTCCCAACACATCTGACATGTTAGGGAAGAATACCCCAAACAGCAGAACCCAAGAGTTTGAGGTGTCAAAAACAGGAATTTTCAACTGAAGAAATAATTTCAACATATTAGTTCATTTTCTGAATCAACTCCTGATTGGCTGAGCCCATGAGGAGCCTTCTGGATATCTAGTAACCTGAGGATATTACTAGATATTACCACTAGAGATAGACCTCAACATACAAACGGAACCTGCCCATTGCAGTTGTAAAATGGTTCTGTTGTTGTTTTTTAAACCTTTTTCGTAGTTGTAAAGTGACTCCCATGATCAATGGTTCGCTATGGGCACAGTGTTGCCAAAAAAACCCCAGAAGTGACGGTTTTCAGCAACATTTTTTGTGAAATGGGACCGTGTGATCATGGGACACTACAAATGGTCATCAATGCAGCTGAGTGATCAAAGTTTGGTGAAGTGACCTTGAAGGGAGCCATTTGAACTTCGAATCCTGTTTGTAAGTCCCCTTTACAGGGTTGGTCGTAACTTCAAAGTGTTGCTAAGTGACCAGTTTGTAAGTTGAGAAATACCTGTATAATAGTGGGTGTCACTACACCCAGTAGCTGTAGGAAGCATGGCCCAATGACGAGCGACACTGGGAGTTGTAGTCAGTGGTGGGACTCAAATAATTTAACAACCGGGTCTCTGCCCTAATGACCAGCTGGGTAGGCGTGACTCGGTGGTCATGTGACTGTGGGCGTGGCCAACTCAACTTCACTCACATCGATGGGCACTTCGACTTATCTGTTACAATGTAACAAGGGTTAACCAGAGAGGCAGTTTCTGTAAGCAGGGCAATAAAGATTAGGCTAGAAACAACACCAGAATGTTTCCTTCCTGCCTTCCTTACAGGATTAGCCCTGTAAAGTGGAAAAAAACAAAATAAGATTTCTTCCCATCAACCGGTTCTCCAAACTGCTTAGAAAGTTAACAACCGGTTCTCTCGAATAGGTGCGAACTGGCTAAAACCCACCACTGGTTGTAGTAGAGTAAAGCTGAGCGTGCCATAGGTTTCCTATCCCGGGTTAAAGTTTCTTGCGAATCTCTTCCTATTCTACCAGCCTGTCAATCTCTCATTTCTCGCGAGGCCAAAGTAGTCGTCAGGAAGAGCCCTCAAAGGGTGCATTCATGTTTTGGACAAAGCCGATTACATTTCTCCTTTTTCTTTTTCTTTTTCTGATTCATCTCAGGGATCAAATGGAAGAGGACCCTGGAAAGACATCATCAGATGCGCTCAGCAAGTAAGGAGCAGCCATCATGTTCAGCCTTCTCCTTTTTCTTTGCACTTTGACCTGCCTCAAGCCAGTAGCCGAATTCAGGCAGAGAAAGGAATTTTTTTTAAGAGAGGTTCACCCATGTTCAGTTGGCAGTCAGGCACTGAGGTGATTTGGCTTATGTCTCCTGCAGCGTCTTTGAAATCCTTCGCTCTGCTCTTCTTTCAGAAATACCCGAGAGGAATTTGAGAAGTGGGTCCAAATATCTTTTTTTTTATCTCCCCCAAGCAACCTCCAACTTTTAGACTATCGCGTAAAAACGACTAGCAGTACATCTGACCTAATTATCCTTCTTTTTGCTTGCTTGCTTTTTGAAGCTTTTTCAAAATGACGCCTTTAAAAAAAAGTATTTACAATATTTTTACAGATATTTATATAATACCAAACTTTCAAAAAGGAGGTATTACTAGTGGTCTGGGACAGCAGGCCCCAAAGAGCTGACGAATATATATCCTTCCGGGTGTACCTGGACTACGACTCCCAGCATTCACTGTTGGCGATGCTGGCTATGGCTTCTGGGAATCGTAGTCCAGCCGTATCTGGAGGCTGCCGCTTCCCATCCCTGCTCCAGTCTATAGACATGCTAACTCTGCTGAGAACCAACTTCCTAGAAAAGCAATTTTCTTTCTGGTGGGGCTGTTGCCTACTAGGTATTTCCTAACCTCTCTTGCTTTGCGGTTGCAGGGACTCTTCTCCTATTGCTACAGGAAAGAGGTATGGCCCTGTCCTTCCTTGCCTACTGATGACCACAGAGTGGGAGAATAGAAAGTTTGCTTACTGAGTTCAACTGAAGATCTAAAGGAACAAAATCACGCCAGCGTGTGGCACAGAATTCTGCAGCCTGGTTCACACGTCACTGTGTTGAATGCCATCAGGGGATCTGGTCCGCACGTCGTTTTCAATGCTGCGTGTGAACTTGGCCTGCAGGTTTTATATTGGGATTTCCTCCCTGGCGGTTCCAGCAGCCAGAAAGACAACCAAACGAGCGGCTTGTTTCTTCAGTTGTGGGAATGAGTGCAGCCAATGCACTTGGTTCCCTTCCTTGCCAACAGCATTTGGAATTCAGTGCTTTCTTGAGAACAGCCTTCTCAAGAGCAGTACCAATTTCAAGGTGCCTCCAGTTGCAACTGTGACCGGAGATACTACCCCCCCGCCCCCGCCAAAAAAAAGTTTACCGTTTCTTATTATCCGTTTCCTGGATTTTCAGTTTTGCTCTTTGCAGCCCAGAATACCTTGGAATGGGCGTGGCCTAGAAATACTGTTTAATTAATATGCAAACCAGGCAAATGACTTGTAGCTCTTGCTGCGGTTGGATTTTTAAAAAGCTGATCGCAAAGGGGATCTTCTCGGCAGGCAGGAGAGTAATTTGGATGCTCAGTGACCCATTTCTGGTGCCCCTTGGGTTGACTTGTGGACTTCAACTCCCAGAGTAAGACTTGTGGACTTCAACTCCCAGGATTCTGGGAATTGAAGTCTACAAGTCTTAATGTCCACAAGTCTTAAAGTTGCCAAGGTTGGAGAGCCCTGTTTTATACTATATGAAGTAATAAATAGGCTGGAGCAAAATAGGCCCAAGGCCTATTGTATAATTGCCATTGCACGATTAAGACATATCGGTAAGCGGACATCAAGCCAGCTCAGAATGATGGCAGGACAGAAACTAGCTTTAAACTTTCGCCACTGCTATGATCTGAGCTAGATCCACAGTTCCCATTACCCTAGCACCGTGATGGCGAACCTATGGCACGCGTGCCAGAGGTGGCACACAGCGCCCTCTCTGTGGGCACGCGAGCCATTGCCCCAGTTCAGCTCTGCCGCGCATGTGTGCACGCCTCCCACTGGCCAGCTGGTCTTTGGTCTCTGCCATGCATGCGTAGGGGACGTGCGGGAGGGCCGCACATGCATTGCATTTGGGCACTTGGTCCGGAAAAGTTTAGCCATTACTGCCCTGGCATGTTTGCTGTTGCCAGTGGGATGCAAATTCCATCACCTGTCTAAAACAGATGTGTCCAACCCGTGGCGCACAGGCCACACGCAGCCCTGGACAGCTTAGTAACGTAGATTGTACCGCAAGATTGTAAACTTTTTAATGTTATTATATGTGTTGATATTCATTAACTAAATTAATATATTTTATATATAAGGCCCAGGTAAGCCAAAAGGTTGGGCATGTTTGGTCTAAAGGAAACCAGGATTACCCATTTTTCTTCAGAGCCAAGCTGACTTGTCTCAATCAAGAAAAAACAGCATGCCAAAGAACTGGGAAGTTGCAGATCCGTACACTTGGTGGAGACACTGTCACTTGGTTTCTAATTGTCGTATACAGTAGTGGCCAAAATTGTGGAAACCTTTTGGGAAAAGTGTATTTTTTAAAACAAGCTAATAACACCACTTTTTGGGGGGGGGGGTAGTATCATAAAATTATATATCAATGGAAAGATAATTTAATCAACGATGTAATGCAATAACTTTTATGAAGGATTTGCTATTAGAATAGCAGTTACAGTATAAAGAAGAAAAGTGAAACCCATAGAAAAAACGAGATATTCAAAAATAATCCCCATAGAAAAAATGAGATATACAAAAACGATCACCATGTCAGTTAATCCTTAGTTGGGTAACCTTTAGCATGAATTATAGCCTTACAACGTCTTCCCATGGAGTGAACCAAGTCTTTTAGTTCTGCAGCTGTTATCATGTGAAACCAAGATTGAATGATTGCTTCAATTAACTGGGTTTTATTGCTGGGTTGCTTCTGACTTAACAAGTTTCTTTAGTCGGCTCCATAGACTTTCAATTGGGTGAAGGTCTGGGCTATTCCCAGGCCATTCCAGCAGTGGAGTAGGATTATCTTGAAACTCCCCCCAAAAAAGTGGTGTTATTAACCATCAAACCTCAAAAATACACTTTTCCCAAAAGGTTCCCACAATTTTGGCCACTACTGTATGATAGCTTGTTACATCTGCCAGTGTTCAGGGTCATGGAATCCTAGTGCCGGAAGGGACAGTTCAGTCCAACTTCCTGCCCAGTGCAGGAATCCCAATTAAGCCTCCTTCACAAAAGGTGACCTAGCCTCCTTAAACAAAAACTTGAATGTCTAGTCCATTCATTCTGGGTGTTCCAGGTATCTTGTCCCAGAGACACTTATGAGATCAGGTTCTTCAGAGCCCATGGAATGAGTCCTAACAGAGTTGGAAGACATTCTCAGAAGTCTCACCGTCTTGCATCACCCTCTAATGCTTTTGTGTTCTCAGGCCTTCTACTCGATTCTCCCATCACCGTCGCAAGAAGAGGAAAGAGATGGACGACGGACTCACTGAAGGGGGACCACAAAAGCAGAGTGAGTGGAAGCATCAGAGCTACCATGGTGACTCTTGAGCCAAGTCATTGATTCTTGGGGAAGAGTTAAACTGCTGATCTTAGAGATGCAAAGCTTAGGTTTTGCTGCTGAATTATGACTCAAGCCACCTTCGATTTCTGAAGGCATCGCCCAGCTCTGATTTAAGATCTGTCTCTTAATTTTTTAATGTATCTTTTTGTCAACTCGCAAAGCATCCCTGGCCTGCTCTTGAGTTACCATAGGCCAGGGGGGATGCGAAACTGGCGAAACTGCACAGCAGCAAAAAACAGATGCACATTCCACGCTTATCTCCCTCAAGGCTGTATCCCAGGGATACCTACAGCAGTCGAAAGGGAGTGACCTCTACAACCCACGAAATTGCTCCCTTGGGGAATGTGATTGATGACATACCCTGGGGGGAAGGGGGAAACAGGGTCATAATTGGAGCGTAAATTACGTAGGGTTAGAGCTGGCTTCACTTGGGAACATGCCGACATGAAGCTCCTAATAAATACCTGGATTTCTTTTGAAGCTTGGCTCAAGACTTATGATTTAATTAGGGCATCTGTCGGAACCCTGACATCTTTATCCTTGCAGACACCTACATCATCAAGCTGTTTGATCGAAGTGTAGACCTGGCCCAGTTCTCTGAGAGCACCCCACTATACCCCATCTGCCGAGCTTGGATGCGGAATAGTCCCATGGTGCGGGAACAGGAACGATCTCCCAGCCCAAATCTACCTACCCTGCTTGAAGATGAAGAGGTATAGAACAGGATTCCCTAATCCGGCTTCTAAGTGGGAAAAGTCTTTTCTCACCAGTCAAACAATAACTGAGTTTACTGCTTTCCACAAACTTTTCTCTGGGAGGGCCTTAAAATCTATTGCACACCTTTCTCTCCATAACTCACACAATTGAGGAAGTCAGACCGGTAAATATGTGTGGATCTGATCTGGAACTTTTTATGCAGAGAGGTTACATCCTTCTTTACCCACGTGGCATCTTGTATAGGTAGTCCTTGTTTAGTGACCATTTGCAGTTATGTGATGAAAAAAGAAACTTTACGACCAACCCTTGCATTTACGACCTTCTTAGGTCTGTAAAGCAAAGGAAAGCGGAAACAAGATCATAAGCACATTTAAGCAAATTTCCAAATGCAAATCTCAAAGGCAGGGGTGGGATTCAGCTGGTTCAGACCGGTTCGGGCGAACCGGATGTTAATTTTAATCTGGTTTGCTGAACTGGTTGTTCCAAGGACTGGCTGACCCCGCCCCTCCCAGGAGTCTCCACACGGCCCGTTTTGGATGCCAGGTAAGTGCAGGGGACTTGGGAGGATGAAAAATAGGCCTATTGGAAGTCCGGAAACGGGCCTGTTTCTGATCTCTGGAGGACCTCTAGTGCCCGGGGGAAGCCATTTTCGCCCCCCTGGAGGCTCCAGGAAAGTTTCCAGAGCCTGGGGAGGGCGAAAAACAGGCCTACTGGCAGTCCTCTAGTAACAGCCAAAAACGTCACAGCCAAAAACGGACTAATGAGCTCCGTTTTTGGCTGCGGTGGCTTCCTGCAACTCTCTGCCAGTGAAAACACTTCCTGCAACTCTCTGCCTGTTTTCGCTGGCAGAGGCACCACGGGCCGATCCTTCATTGTTTCCAGGACGGCTCCGTCAGCCAGATCACAGCACCTTGCGGGATGGATCTGGCCCCCGGGCCTTGAGTTTAACACCCCTGCTGTATATACTGTAATATAAATATACAGTTCTTTATATACTGTATTTCAAGAACAAGTCTCCTGATTAAGGCTGCAAAAGTTGAACCCATTATTTTTTTTGTCCTCCTCTTTCTCTCCTCTCTCTTAAACTCTGGGATCCCAGGGCGTCGAAGTCTTAAATGGGAAGATCCAGGATGTCTACAAGCTACCATCGCCTATCCCTTGCCAGACAAATCCTGCAGGGGAACCCATTAACTTGCGTATCCCATTCCCACCAGCATCCGAAGAGGAAACAAAAGTGGCTGCTGAAACGGTCAGACCATCCTGCAAATTAAGAGATTGGGGGGCGGGGGTGGTGGTGATGGGGATGAGAATCAACAGGTTGGATGGTAAAATAGCAAATGGTAGAGATTTTAATGACCTTTTCTCATCTGAATCCCCTCTTACTATCAGCAAGACATGGGGCAGTGTGCATCTGGATATTATGTCAGGGTTCCAAGGAACACCCCCAACAAAATAAAACTCTGAGGTTCCTCAAAGTTCCAATTTATTAGAGATGTCATCAGTGTGGTGGGATTCAAATAATTTAACAACCGGGTCTCTGCCCTAATGACCAGCTGGATAGGCGTGACTCGGTGGTCATGTGACCGTGTGGGCGTGGCCAACTCAACGTCACTCACATCGATGGGCACTTTGACTTATCGGTTACAATGTAATAAGGGTTAAGCAGAGAGGCAGTTTCTGTAAGCAGGGCAATAAAAATTAGGCTAGAAACAACACCAGAATGTTTCCTTCCTGCCTTCCTTACAGGATTAGCCCTGTAAAGTGGGAAAAAAACAAAATAAGATTTCTTCCAACAATCAGTTCTGTGAACTGCTTAGAAAGTTAACAACCGGTTCTCCCAAATAGGTGCGAACTGGCTGAATCTCACCACTGGATGTCATGTTGGCACATCTAAGAAAAGCCGAATCTGAAAGCTTCCAGGTTTCCCCCACTCAGCTAACAGTTCACAGCCCTGCCCCACACCCACAAGTTCATCACATAGTCCAATCAACTCTTCACATTCAACTGGATACAATCTCCAGGCAGTTTCCAGCAGATGCAGGCAAAAGTGTCCTTGAATACAGAATGTTGCTATGACTAACTTTCTACCGCTCCAACAAAACCCCCCTCCCAATTTCCCAGGCTAAAATATGTGGCAGTTAGGAAGCAAAAAGGAAAACTGTCTTCCAAAACTGACATATTACTCTTAAGAGGACACTAGCATTTTCAATTTGAAATGTATTTTTAATTGTCTGGCCTGATTCACACAACATCATCTTCTATTAATGACCCCATAATCCCTTGCGGGGTGGAGTCGGGGCAACTGAATGGAGTTAGCAGATTGTTTAAATGGCCAGATGCCCTTCCTGTCACCAATGCGGAGTTTTGTTCAGCAGATATATTTTCAGTGTGCCCAGAGAGAGAAATATCTGCCTCTACCTAGGATCGAACTCACAGCCTCCTGATTGTGAGGCGAGAGCTCCACTTCTAGGCCACCGCACCACTCCCGGATTTACACAACATGCCAAAACCTAAATCGAAGCTAAAAAAAACCCTACATAGTCGCTGTTGTGGCTCCGACCCCCGAGCCCATCGTATCGGAGGAAGAAGGCTCCGAACATGAAGGAGAGGAGCCAGCCAGGCCTCCCTACCCCGGCCCCTCCTCTCTGACAATTCCTCAGGTGTCAGCCGAAGGAGAGGAGATTGGCCAGGAGCCAGGTGTCTCCGATCGGTCGGAGAGTGATGAGGGAGACAAGTTGTGGCTGGACCCACGTCAGCGTCGGCGTGCTAAACGATCACAGCAGATGAGGAGGCGTGCCAGGGATTAAGCTGAGTCACTGGACCACACCCCACAGGCTATATAAAGGAGTGGGGTGGCCGTTTAGATTCTGTGATGGACAAAGTTAATTCTTGCAAGTTCCTTTGGTGCAAAGCCTCAGTCTGCTGAAGGATTGTGAATTGGACTGTTTTTTCCCAGCCGGAGTGTATTGTATTGGTTATCTGGTGGAGGAACACCCCCCCTTCTTGTTATAGTAAAGAACTTGGCAGCCGGTTCCCGTAGTGCTGCCAAGCCTCTGATAACGGAACGTTTGTGTGTGCCAATTATTTAACCCTCGACTGTCTGTGTGGGTTTGTGCGTGTGGAGGATGGGGACAGAACAGTCGCTATATCACATACTATTTGCATTTAACTGGTTTGCTAAATTATCTCCCTTTTTCTGGGTTTCCACAGGGCATTGAGTCATAAACTAAAACATTCTGGATTCACACAATGCAATAAATTATGTACGGATACACACACACACATTTAATAACAATCCCACCAGCCAAACTTGGTTTGTTGTATGACTCAAGCCACTATATTTTCAACTGATTTGATTGCGTTGTGGATAGAGTAGGCTTTTGTGCCAAGTTGTCAAAGGAGAGGATTATGTTAGAATACTTTTTTCAGTTCGAGTGAGGAAAGGGTACTTACGAGATATTTTAATTTAAAAGAACAGGAGGAACAGAAAACAGGAAGATGAATGAGTCAGAATAACGTCCCGTAAAAGTGCAAACTTAAAAATGCAGCTAAAAACTGAAGATGTGCCACCAACTAAATCAACATAAGTAAAATAAACTGTTGGAAGAAATGTCCATCCGGGTTCAGTTCCAAGTGGGGAGAAAGACACTGGAAACATGGTGGCTGTTTGGAAAGATGGTTTTTAATGGTGGACAGGACCACGGGGTTTTGAGGTCCTGGGCAAAAAGGCACTTGGAGTGGAGAGAGGGATAAATGTATACACTCTCTTGGGCCTTGCCTTAGAGTTTCCTGTTCCTGTACAAGAAATGTATCCCATTGGCTGTCAGACTCCCAGGGAGCAGGGGTCTTAGCTAACTTTGTAGGCTGTCTGTGTCCCAGGCTTGGTTGAGCCTTGCTGGGTGATGTAATCTTCCCAGGTGCCATGTGGTGAGATGGGTAGAGGGCTAATCCTATCATGTCCTGTGGGCCATGTCTTAATCCCATCACCCTGGAGCTGAAGTGAAGGGGCAGGGAGCTGCTTTGTCTTTGAAAACATGCTTCTCCTTTTCTCATCCAGGGAAATATAATATTCTGCCTCTTTAATATTTCCTAGAATATTTCATTCTTCTAGGAGGGGTGGGTGGGTACTAACTTTCTACAAAACTGAAAAGGAATTTAGGATTGCAAGTTTCACAGACCAATAAGTTTCCAATTAATTTAGCTACTGTATCAGATGCTCTTGTTAAATTGAAGATGCTTGTTAGGACATTCATACAGTGCCCTTAGATTCATAGCAAACTAACTGATCTTGCCTATGTTTCCTCTCTCCCATAAACCCTCCCAGACTTCTGAAGTGGTCCCTTCAATGTCTACCCTCATCTACAAGAACATGGAGAGATGGAAGAAGATCAGACAAAGGTAGGGTTTGTGTAACGGAAAGCCAAACTCTGGCCCAGAGGCAAGAGCTCAGGGGTGAAATCCAGCAGGTTCTGACAGGTTCTGGAGAACCAGTAGTGGAAATTTTGAGCAGTTCGGAGCACCGGCAGCAGAAAGTTTTGAGTAGTTCAGAGAACTGGCAAATACCACCTCTGGCTGGCCCCAGAATGGGGAGGGAATGGGGATTTTGCAGTATCCTTCCCCTGGAGTAGGGTGGGAATGGAGATATTGCAGTATCCTTCCCCTGCCACGCCCGCCAAGCCACACCACGCCTACCAAGCCACACCCACAGAACCGGTAGTAAAAAAAAATTGGATTTCACCCCTGCAAGAGATCCAGTTATTGGTCCCATGCGAGAATTCACTGTGTAGCAGGAAACAATTCGTGGAAAGGATAATGCAAAAAATCCATGTGCCGTGGTTGACTTGTGGCTTGTTTCCAGGTGGAAAGAAGCTTCACAGAAGAACCAGTTGCGCTATGCTGAGAGCATGAAGATCCTTAAGGAGATGTATGAACGGCAATGAAGAGTGAGGGGCTCATGTCTTCTTGGAATCCCTCATGTTCTGGAATACAGAAATGACTGCTTCTGAGTTTGTCTTATCAATAAATGCAGCTTTTGTTTTGCAGATTTTGTGACTGTGTTGTTGTGCCCCAGCTATGGGTCCCAAGAAGTGTAGCACACACACAGCTCCAAAAACCCCGTTTAATACAAACAGACCCCTTTCAAAATGCAGGCTTTAACCACAAATGTCCTTATCAGCCTGCTGTGAATTACAGAGATTAAACAAAGTCCGACAAGGGTTGGCAATCAGCCCAGAAACCAAGTTGTAACAAAAAACTCACTCTCAAATGCTCTGCGTAGGACCAAACGTTGTTTCCAGCAACATTTGCCAGCAAACTTAAATAGACTAAGGGAGTGGCCAATTAGCCCCAAGCCTTACTCTCAAGAAGACCTCCTCCTGAGTAGCCACTCCTGCCTTTTGGCAGCCCTGCGTGCTCGAGCATTGAGAAGAGGCTCCTCCACTTCACTCTCTTCACTTGAAGGAGCCTCTGGAGGTTCTGAAGGCCCAGGCTGAGTCTCTGCCTCTGGCACCACATCCTCTTCAGCCTCCTCGTTGTCCGACTCGAGCGCCGACTTCACAGGCTGCTGGCGCGACCCCACACCAACCTCCTCGTTGTTGGGATAAGCCACAATCTGCGCAGGCCGCTGGCGGGCCACAACACTTGTAGATTTTGTGAGGCTTGACTTCACAAGAACACATACCAGGACCCCTATAAATGTATGCATCATGCATACTATGATGCCTGCCTTTCCCATAGTTATCTATGATTAGCTGAGCTGTGGCCTTGGTTCACACAACACACTCAACCATAAGTTAATGACACTGGCTCGGTTCCTGCCACATTGGCCACAACCTGTCCCACCAGACTTCAACTGGTATATTGTGCAAATACAATTCATGTTTTTAAAGAGGCCATCTGTGTCAAAGCTGAACAGCCCTCTCTCAACAGAGGGGGAGGGATACGACATCATCGATCTCCAGTCTACAACACAGTCCTTTCAGCAGTTCCAAGAAGGTTCCACACCCATTTGCACTACTCGGGTGACCCTGAGGTCACAGATAAGCCTCCAGGTGACCTTAAAGACCCCGCTAAAAGAATTCAAATGTCCAGCTGTCTGCAAGGAGTATAAATCCTTCCATTCCCCATCATCCAGTCAGAATTGAAGAAGCAAAATGTTGTCAAAAGAAGAAAAAAAAACCCCAGAAAGGCCAGTTTCCTCTTTGGGGTAAAAACAAAGCACCTTGGCACAACCATGATCTGGATGACTGAGAATCTCCATATACAAATCATATGGTTAGTTAATGATTCAGTGTGTTGTCCAGTCCTAGAAAATGTAGTTATTTGGGCTAAAGTAAAGGTAAAGGTTCAACTCTAGCAGGCGGTGCTCATCTCCGTTTCAAAGCCGAAGAGCCAGCGCTGTCTGAAGACGTCTCCGTGGTCATGTGACCAGCATGACTAAACGCCAAAGGCGCACGGAACGCTGTTACCTTCCCACCAAAGGTGGTCCCTATTTTTCTACTTGCATTTTTTACCTGCTTTTGAACTGCTAGGTTGGCAGAAGCTGAGACAAGTGACGGGAGCTCACCCCGTTACGTGGCACTAGGGATTCGAACCACTGAACTGCCAACCTTTTGATCGTCAAGCTCAGCATTTTAGCCACTGAGCCACCATGTCCCTGAAATACTTTGGCTAGTCGTAGGGAAATATACTATGCAGACCTGGTCATAGAAAGATGGCTACTTCTGAACAAGCATGTAGCTTCGACCTCACCCAATACGGTTTCCTTGAGGAAGTAGGGGTTCCTTAAGGGAATGGTCTGTAACAGCCATGCTTTTTCTCTCCTTCCCTGTAGAGGTTTCAGTGTAATAAATCAATCTTGTAAATTGCCATGTATTATAATAAATTGTCCATGTAAATTAGCTTGGCATTGGAATACATTAATTAACCAGCTGATGCATAGCAGCTGCTGACTCTACTGTGCCATGAAAAGACTTTCTGGACCTACCTAGACTGCCAAAATATGAACTGAGATCATATTTGGAGACAAAAAGTTCTCCCATATTAGGAACAGTTAGAACTTGTTAACAAGCCCGACGTTTCCCACGATGCATCTCGATGATGTGCTTTTTATAATAGGTATTATTATTCTTAAAGGAGAAAGTAAAGGAGATGACGGCTAGATTAGTTGAATACAGGTAATCCTCGTCTCAAGCTTCAAAAGACGTTTTTGCTATTGCAACTATGATCACTTCTCAGCTTGCCAACGAAACCATGGGGGAAAGGAAAGGGTAGATAGAAAGTAAACAAGTTCCAGACATCAAGATGGCAGCTGTGAGAACCAAGGACACTTCAGCAGGTATTTACCAGGATGTTACCAGACGTTCCCACAACAATACTGTGCAGCAGCTGCCAAAAAAGCCAACACAGTTCTAGGCTGCATAAACAGAGGGATAGAATCAAGATCAGGTGAAGTGTTAATACCACTTTATAATGCCTTGGTAAGGCCACACTTGGAATACGGCATTCAGTTTTGGTCGCCACGATGTAAAAAAAGATGTTGAGACTCTAGAAAGGGTGCAGAGAAGAGCAACAAAGACGATTAGGGGACTGGAGGCTAAAACATATGAAGAACGGTTGCAGGAACTGGGAATGTCTAGTTTAATGAAAAGAAGGACTAGGGGAGACATGATAGCAGTGTTCCATTATCTCAGGGGCTGCCACAAAGAAGAGGGAGTCAAGCTTTTCTCCAAAGCACCTGAGGGCAGGACAAGAAGCAACAGGTGGAAACTAATCAAGGAGAGAAGCAACTTAGAACTAAGAAATTTCCAGACAGTTAGAACAATTAATCAATGGAACAACTTGCCTCCAGAAGTTGTAAATGCTCCAATGCTGGAAGTTTTGAAGAAGAGATTGGATAACCATTTGTCTGAAGTGGTGTAGGGTTTCCTGCCTAAGCAGGGGGTTGGACTAGAAGACCTCCAAGGTCCCTCCCAACTCTTTTATTCTATTCTAACTCAGGGGTGTCAAACTCAAGGCCCACAAGCTAAATCAAGCCCACTGGGTGCTTAGCTCTGGCCCTTGGGGCCACCCCAGAAACAGTGAGGGACCGGCCCTCAGTGTCTCTGCCAGCGAAAACGGGCTCCCAATCTCCGTTTCCAGCTGCGATAGTCTCCTGCAACCCTCTGCCAGCAAAAACCAGAGCTCAGGAGGTACCTCCGGCCTTACTGGGAAGAAGAGTTAACAGTAAGAGAGTTGGAAGGGACCTTGGAGGTCATCTAGTCCAACTCACGCAGGAGACCTGTACTAGGGATTCGAACCGCCAACCTTTCTGATCGACAAGCTCAGTGTCTTGGCCGCTAAGCCACTTCTCCTAACATCTATTTTGCCTTATGTGGGTTGGATTCACCTATGATAAGCTATCTGGCTTCGCATATGATAAGCCACCCTGGGTTTAGAGAATGCATAAGAGCCAAGGAAGCAACTTGAGGTAGGCCTATCTATAGCCTATTATGCAAACGTGTATTTTTCTATCTTCCTCCACAAAGTTCATGATAGGTTCCAGGGAGCATTCTCAACTTACTCTTTGCAGCTGGGCTGAGAGCCAAGGATCATTGTGACTCGGCAAGTATTGCAAATTGGGTTGTTGGTTTCTTTTTTCTTCCTCACATGCAAAGGAATACGATGCTCCAGCACCCGACACCAATTCTTTTGAGTCCTGCTAAGTAGACGGGTTTTCTAGCCATCCAGAGGTGCGTTTTAAGGGGGGAAATCATTGTTAAGATGGCATATGCTGCAACTCTTAAGGAGCAGCCTGATTTAAGATGATCCTGTGCAGCTGGTACATCAATCACGCACACATGACTCAGTTATTCCCAAAGGTACAAGGTGAAGAGCCAACATCTAAAAATCTTTCCCTGACATCAGCTTTCAATTGTGGATGCATCTGACTGTTCTGCCCTGCTACGGTTTGAACTCCTAATGAATCATAATAACAAATCATAGGTGAACAAGCCATAAAACATGGTTTACAATCTCAGTGCAATGTTAAAATAATATGCAACGTTGCAACAAAATGTGGCTTGATCTGCTGAAATGAATTTGGAGACTGTAGGGCTGAAAAGAGACACTTTGGTTGCCTGGAGCCCCATGTTGGGCTTGCACAAAAACAGCTATATCTTTTTTCAGTGTCTCTACATCATGTTTATTTTTTATTTTATTTATTTTTGGTTGTTTTGCATTCTTCAGTGGTGGGAGAGATATCCCGGGCTGGTGCCATGGTGCTTCTTTCTTTTCCCCATGCCTTATTAGTCCACAGCAGCCAAAACTTCGCCTGTGTTGTGGTCTACACTGTTATCGTCTTCGAAAAATATTATTTAAATAAAAAGGATCCAATGAGTATACTAAAATTGATAAAATAGAATAAAACCAAGAGGAGCTGATGCAAACACGCTCTGGCAGCCCTGCCACTTTCATTTTATTTTTATTTTTATTTATTTATTTTTATGTATATTTATATGCCACCCTTCTCCGGAGACTCAGGGCGGCTTACACTGCGTTAAGCAATAGCCCTCATACTTTTGTATATTTATACAAAGTCAGCTTATTGCCCCCACAAACCGGGTCCTCATTTGACCCACCTTAGAAAGGATGGAAGGCTGAGTCAACCTTGAGCCTGGTGAGATTAGAACTCGCAGTAATTGCAGGCAGCTGGATGTTAAATGCTGCCTTAATAGGAGGCATTAGCCTGCTACGCCACTCAGGCTCCTTGTTTTTTTATTCCTGATGCTGAACAGTTGTGTTCACTTAACATTTAATGCCCATTACAAAATTAATACTGGCCTGGTTTACTCAACAGGTAAAGGGGAAACCTGAGGGGTTAGAAAGTCTCCCACTATGCTGAATCCTAAACCATCTGACCAGATTATAACCTACTTCCCAACATGTGATCCCTGTCCTTCATTATGGAGTTCATTACTCATTTTTCTATACTTCCTTTTTTAACTCATGCAAAGGGTTTCCCAAGAAAGGATCTGTTTCAAAAAGCTACCGACAGCCTTTTCAAAGCAGCATTTAAATGTTTAGGAAATAATTTGGATGGAGGTATGATTTAAGACGTTATAGATAGCTATAGATAACTAGAATCCAGAAGAGCCTAAAATCTATAGAAAAATCTAGATCAGGGGTATCCAACCTTGGCAATGTTAAGACTTGTGGACTTCAACTCCCAGAATTCAACTTGTGGACTTCGACTCCCAGAATTCCCCAGCCAGAATTCTGGGAGTTGAAGTCCACAAGTCTTAACGTTGCCAAGGTTATAGACACCCCGATCTAGAAATTAAGTACAAAATCTATAGAGAAATATATAGAGCAATGCTGTACCTATACACCAAAAGCCAAATAGGGATACTTGGCAAAGCCAAATGTAAAGAGGGCAGTCTGGCCAACTCCCAGGCAAATAATATGCCAAATTGCATGCTAAATCTTTGCAAAAGGCAGTTTTTTAAAAGCTGAGTGGCACCAACCCAACAGTTGCCCCAGAATTGCATCTTGAAACTATGTGATTTCACTGTTGGCTAAATGTTTAAAATAAGTTTGGTAGCTTTCCACTGGATTTGCCACACCTAATTTGGCTTGCGTCAATACCTCCTTTACAATCCATTCAGGAAAGAATGCAATTGAAAGCCATCTCTACTCCTAATACTGGGTGGAGATTAGTTTTTTTAATGTCCTCATTAAACTTAATATAGACAAGTACCAACAGATTCAAAAAACAATTCCTTTCATGGACATTGTGTATCTGGTTGTATGATTTGCATCCACCTGGCTACAAGATTCTCCTTGGCACATTTCAAAAGTCTTTTATTCTCTACCTTGTTAACTGAAAGCATTTTCTTTTCCTTTCAACATGGAAGCTAGGAATTATCATTTATAAAGGATGGTTATTGGTGTACATCTATCCCACTCCCTGCTCCTGCCCCTTTTCTGCAGAAGAACCCATAACGTATTCCTTCTCCTTAAGTTCATTAGCAGGGAAATCTTTTATGTAAAGTTCTAGTTTATCATTCACAGGACTACCATTTTCCCCGAAAATAAGACCCTGTCTTATATTTTTTTGAACCCCATAATAAGCTCCTGGCCTTATTTTCAAGGAGGTCTTATTATTTTGGGGTGTGTGGAGCAAGATGGGGCTCCTCTTGCCATATTACCTGATTTCCAGCTCTGTCTCCCTAACCCTAACACAAGGGTCTGCAACCTTAAACACTCAAAGAGCCATTTGGACCCATTTCCCACAGAAAAGAAAACACCGGGAGCCACAAAACCCTTCCCGTGCCTGACTATTTCTTGAGCGGCCACAAAACTAGCATATGTTGTTGAATTAAACATTCTGTTTTCTTCTGAAACTTTTCTTTTCTTGGATTTATACATGGTTGGCCTACCGGGGGTTGAAAAGCTCAATAAATCACATGCTGGCATGTGTCGCACATTGGCGGTTGTGATGCATATTTTGAGTGATAGGGAGCTGCAGCAGAGGGGTGAAAGAGCCACATACAGCTCCAGAGCCACAGGTTGCTGACTCCTGCCCTAACCAGAGGAAATGGCGGGGACGAGCTGCGCATGTGTTTAAATATTTTCGGGGAGGGCTTATTTTCAGGGAGGGCTTATTTTAGCATGTGCACTCAAAAGCCCAATTGGGCTTATTATCCAGGGAGGTCTCATTTTCAGGGAAACAGAGTAGTTTCACCCATCAATTAGAAATTTGATGTTTTCACAAAGCACAGATTTTATTTCACCCTCCCCAACTTTCCAACATGGGCATATTAGACGAAAATGCAAATGATATGCAAGATATTGCAAAAATAAAAATCAAGGAGCACATGGAAAACTTGGTCTGAGATTAAATATCAAGGCCAAGCTAATGTCAACAGATACATCAACCAGCCTTAGGTATTGAAATAGCCGATAGCCCCCAACTTTTAGGATCTACTGTTTACTTCAGTGTTTCTCAACCTTAAGACGTGTGGGCTTCAACTTCCAGAATTCCCCAGTCAGCTAAGCTTGAGAAACACTGATCTACAGTACAATAATGGAACCAGCAATCAGGAGACACGCGGCAGACTGGCACTTGTTAGTCTAGAGTAGCAATCAAGGCCTTGGAAAAGATGTTCAGATGCCATGGTGCAAAGGTCAGAATAATCCAAGCAATGGTTTCCCCTGTAGCATTTTATGGGAGCAAAAGTTGGACTTAGAAGAAGCCAGATAGAAATAATATTGGCAATTTCAAATTCTGACGCTGTAGAACTCCTGAGAATACCAGACATCCAAGAAAACAAACAATGGATGATCGATCAACCCAGAGGTCTTGCTCAAGAGAGATGACCAGGTTCAATTATACTTTGGATACTTCATGTGATGCCCCTAGCTCATCGTAGAAATCTATAAGGCTGACTCAGCCTTCCATCCTTCTGAGGTCAGTAAAATGAGGACCCGGATTGTTGAAGGCAGTATGCCAACACTGTAAACTGCTTAGAGAGGGCTATAAAGCACTGTGAAGCGGTATATAAGTCTAAGTGCTATTGCTATAATACTGGGAAAGGAGGAAGGTAAAAGAAAAGGGTGTTCAGCGGATGAATTCAATTCCAACGGGTACCCCACTGGAAGATCTGAAGGACCCAATTAGGCAATGGTGGGATTCAGCCGGTTCGCACCACTTCGGGAGAACCGGTTGTTAACTTTCTGAGCAGTTTGGCAAACTGGTTGTTGGAAGAAATCATTAGAGCAGAGAACCGGTTGTTAAATTACTTGAATCCCACCGCTGCAATTAGGGATAGAGCTTCCTGAAAAAAAATGTATATAGTTGTTAAGAGTCAACAGCAACTTGATGGAATATCAACAATCCATCCATCTGGGCAGGTCAAACACCACAGTTCCTCTATTTCTATGTGCTGCTTATATTCAACATCCTTTCACCGATATTAGGCCGTCATTATTTAGCAGAGAAACTGTGAAATGAAATCTGCACAATAATTCACCCTGCAATTATAGTCTCAGGTTAGACATTTGAATAGCAACGAGGAATAAATAAAAACTTGAATAGCAAAGAGGCTAAAAAACCTCTCCCAAAACTGCTAATCGTGGTTCAGCTTTAACAGATCCACTCGTTTCATCCAGTCAATAATAGTTGCAATGCAACGCAGCATTTAAAAATGGGTTTCTGCTATAGAATGGGTACCATAACAACAACAACAAAAAGGTAACGAAATCAGTTTTTCTACTTTCCAAAAGCTAAGCCATGGTCAAGGCTTGGAAAGTGCTATGGTGACAGAACACAAAGAAATGTCTGGGTTATAGGGTAGACTAGAAGTTGGGGAAAAAAATCCAAGCCACTTCCATATTGTAATCCAGGAGTTTCCAAACTTGGCAACTTTAAGACTTGTGGACTTCAACTTAAGTCCACATAAGGGTTTTTTTGTGTGTGTGTGCACGCACATGTCCCTGAAATGAACTAAACTCAAAGAGACTTTTATTGGCAATTATTGTTTGATCCAAACAAACTGTATAGCGACACGGTTTATTTCTCACACCAATTGGAAGTCCAAGCACTACTAATTTAGTGCAGGGACAACTCATTGCACAGCTCACATTCTAGCAACAAGGAGCCATCGTCCCCAGCCCTTCGAAAAGTTTACTTTCTCTCTAATATGTCACACATTCAGCTTTCCAACCATGTTCACACCAGAGGTGGTATTCAGGAGGTTCTGACCAGTCCTGGAGAACCAGTAGTGGAAATTTTGAGTAGTTCTGATAACCGGTAAATACCACCTCTGACTGGCCCCGCCCCCATCTATTCTCTGCCTCCCAAGTTCCAGCTGATCGAGAGGAAATGGGGATTTTGCAGTATCCTTCTCCTGGAGTGGGGAGGGAATGGGGATTTTACAGTACCCTTCCCCTGGAGTGGGGTGGGAATGGGGATTTTAAGGTATCCTTCCCCTGCCATGCCCACCAAGCCACACCCACAGAACTGGTAGTAAAAAAAATTTGAATCCCACCACTGGTTCACACCCCACAGCTCCTTCCCTTCAAGCTAAACCGGCAATTGCATTCATTCCATTTTCCTAAAGAAAGGATAATAACTTCAGGTTTATTGGCAAGTATCCCTCGGGCAACATTTGGCTCTTAAGCAAAAAAGCACTTTATTGCAAATGGGTATTTATACAAGGAAGTCAGTTCGGTATGAAGAGTGATACAGAGTAAGCCTGCAAAAGAAGAGAGATGTTTCTAGCCAGAGGAAGAAAATGGCACCTTCTTCTCCAGTAGATGGATTGAAATTTGAAGACGACAGTGTCTTTGCTATCAGCATCCCAGCAGCCATTAGCAGGGTAGGAAAGGAACGTCACTTCCTTAAAGGCTTAAGAGTGAACAACCTTGTACCTAACAAGCAAGGGGAGTCCAAGCTCACAATGCTGGTATCTAATTGGGGGGGGGGGGTATGAAAAATTCTGGGCCAGGCTGCTTCTCTCTCATTTTCCAGTGACAGCCGGCTTCTCTTGGCGAGTGATGGGAATGCTCCGTTCCAATGCGGGGGTTTTAGTGGGGGCAGTGATGGAGAGCACCCCCTCCGGAGACAACGCGGAGGTGATAGCTGCCGGATCGACCCCCTTGGGGATCGTGTAGCGACGGTGGAACTCCCGGGAGATGTAGCCGTGTTCATCCTGGAAGAACAGAGCGAGACAAGAGGGATGAATGGTGAAACAGGGAAGCGATGAACTGATACTACAGGTAGTCCCCGGGTTACGATCACAATTGAGCCAAACATTTCTGTTGCTAAGTGAGGGAAGTGGGGATTTTGTAAAAGGCGAAAGCCATGAAGGCAGCCATTCTGCAAATCTACAAACGATATGTAGGTGATATTTCAGGAAAGCCTCCAAAAGAGCTTCCCAAAATTTAAAATATTCCAGTGGTGCCAAAAGCAACACATTTTTCCCAAAACTGGGCGGTGTCCCAGGTGTAATACATGCTTTGCAGAGGTGGGTTTCAGCAGGTTCTGATCAGTTCTGGAGAACCGGTAGCGGAAATTTTGAGTAGTTTGGAGAACCGGTAGCGGAAATTTTGAGTAGTTTGGAGAACCGGTAGTAAAAATTCTGAGTGTCCCCGCCGAGTCCCAGTTGATTGGAAGGGAATGGGGATTTTACAGTAACCTTCCCCTGGAGTGGGGTGGGAATGGAGATTTTACAGTATCCTTCCCCTGCCATGCCTACCAAGCCACACCCACCAAGCCACACCCACAGAACTGGTAGTAAAAATTTTTGAAACCCACCACTGATGCTGTCTCTAACTGCAGCAAAAAAAAAATATATGAGGTTGTTCAAGTAATTTAGACCATGATCCCATCTCCCATTGCTAGAACTCTCAACAGGTAAAGCTCAGAAATATTTTAAAGTCCTTTTTGTGTTGTGTTGCATGGATGATTTTAGGCTATTAGTACATTAACGGCCAACACATGCTAGGCTAGACCAAAATAAGATAATCTGTGGTTCAGCATATTGGAAAAAATCAAGGCATCATGTTAAGTCATAAGGTTTAAATGTTCGAACCCAGATTATATGAATAGGGATAGCCCTGGATTTACAACAGTTTGTTTAGCGACCATTCCAAATTACAACAGCACTGAAAAAAAGTGACGACGGTTTTCACACTTACGACCATTGCAGAATCCCCATGGTCATATGATCAAAATTCAGACACTTGGCAACTGACTCATAAATTGACTCAGTTGCAGCGTCCCAGCGTCACTTTACAAATGCCTCTCTTAGCAAGGGAAATTTTTGGCTCAATCGTGGTTGTACATTGAAGACTTGCTTGCATATACCTAAATTGTAGCTTATTAACCCAAGGGTGGGATTAAGCACTCTGTGCAAGATCAACCTTTTCATATCCGACCCTGAATGCATCTGTGTGTGAAAATGCTGAGGAATGCAAATTCAATTTGTGTTCCAAGTTAAACACAGGTTTTAAAATACGGCTTTAAAATACAGTTTCACCCACGCCAATCTCGGTTTTTCACAAGGTAAAACAGCAGAAGGTGTAACAAAAGCTACGTACCGGACGTTCCTCGTGTTTGGCGTGTACTTCAATGTAGTCGCCCACCACCTTCACATGTATCTCTTCTGGTGAAAAGTGCTTGACATCCAGCAAGACAGAGAACTTATCTTTGTCCAGCTTCATCTGGAAACAAGGAAAGGGAGAAAAAGTGGGTGAGAAACTATCAGCCTTTCTGAATCTAGCAGAGAACATTTGCTGTCTTGGGTAGTTTTGCAGACCTACACAATTAAACTGCATTGGTTTTTAAGCCAAGGGTGTACAACCAGGAGTGAAAAAAAGCGATCCAGTCCCGGTTTGGACTGGATCGCCCGATCCGGTAGCGATGGCGGTGGGTGGTTCGGAGAACCGGTAGCAAAAATCCCTGCCCACCCCCCATGCCCAGCTGAGCCGCGCAATCATCAGAGGTTTTATTTTTAAAAGCATTTTTTCTACAACCTCTTAGGCCGAAGAGGTTGTAGAAAAAAAATGTTTTTTAAAGCCTCTGACTATCCCAATTGAGTTGCTTGATCATCAGAGGCTTTTAAAAGCACTTTTTTTTACAACCCCTTCGGCCTCCTGCCGCCATTACTATCAGTTCGCAAGAACCGGACTGAACCAGGAGCAACCCACCAATGATGTGGATTTCAATTTCCAGAATTCCCCATAGCTGGCTGGGGAATTCTGGGAGTTGAAGTCCACAGGTCTTAAAGTTGCCAAGTTTGGATATCCCTGGTTTAAGCCATTTCCTCTGGAAAGAGATTCCACCCATAATTTAATCTCAACCAACCACGATGGTACAGTGGTTAGAGTGCAGTACTGCAGGCTACTTCTGCTGACTGCCAGCTGTCTGTAATTTGGCAGTTCAAATCTCCCCAGGCTCAAGGTTGACTCAGCCTTCCATCTTTCCAAGTGGGGGGGGGGGTGGGGGGGTAAAATGAGGACCCAAATTGTTGGGGGCAATATGCTGGCTCTCTAAACCACCCAGAGAGGGCTGTAAAGATTAAAGCATAAATCTAAGTGCTATTGCTATTATCCTCGGCAGCAGGCAAAATGCAAGATTTTTTTCCCCATCGCTCAAGGAAATCCAGCAATAGAACCGATTGGAAAACATGAGTGTGCAAATATTTCATAGGTGCACAGATTACAAATGGGCCATAGCTGTAGGGCATCTGTGTTTCTACAACAACCAATCAGAAACCACCCACTAAGTTATGTAGGGTGGGACCATTGCTTATGTTACTAGGCAACAGCCATCCATCAAAAAACTATTGGTCCAATGCCCAGCCTCTCTTGCTACAATCCAGATGTTCAATCCCAAGTCTTTGTAGTTAGAAATTGATTTACAAATGAAGTTTTTTGTAAGAGTTTCTGGTCACCAAAAGATCTGCATAAATTGGGACACCCCATTATTTGTATTGGTTCAATTCATCCTGCAGAAACAAGAAATCATGTTACTTGAATGGCTTCCTCGCATTACTTTCTGGCTTTAAAAGTTTGGCAGGGGGTACCTTGAAACTAAACTAACAGCCTCCTCGCTGTTCCAAATCTTCCTGTTCAATAATGGAAAGAAGGCAAGAAGTCAAACTCCAGGGAAAGAGGAGGTGCTTTGCACCCCAAAGGCTCCCCACGGTAGGATTTTTGGGGAAAATAATAATAATAATAGTTTAACAGGAACATCACCTATCCTGCTCCAGAGAAAAGTATTGTGAAGTTAACTAACAGGTGAGTTTGGAGAGTGCATTAAGCCACGGTCTACAGAATTAACTGCAGCTGGCCCAGTTCCTGCGATCCATCAATCTTAACCAATGATTGACAAGCCGCCATGGGTGGGTTTTACTTAGCACGAGCCAAAGCGGCTCCTTGTTGGCCTCCCAAGCCAAGTTGCAATCGGGGCCAAGGAACAGCTTCCTCTGTTCCCGCTGGGGTTCTAGTCGAGGGAGCCAGCCAAGGGCAAGGGGCAGGCAGACATCCAACAGGATTGGGTTTCTTTTACGCCTTTAAGGGCTGCCTGCCGTATGCCAGTCCGCCGGCCTGGAGGGCAATTGGGTTGGCATTGTCCTTTCGGCTGGGCCAGGGGAAAAGAACGTTACCATAATAGGCAGCGGGCTCTGTCATTCCGCTTGACACCCCCCCCCCCCACCTTTCCCGTGCCTTGGCCCGCTTCCTTTCACTCATCGGGTCCGACCCTTTTCGCCCTCTTGCCGGCTAAGATGAGCGCAGCCCCATTCCCCCCCCCCCACGGCGCCCTCGGCACGCGAGTCCATGGCCGGGGAGGTGGGGGGACGGGGCGGGGCGGGAGCCCAGAACAAACTCACCCGCTACCGGCCACGATCCTACGCAAGTCCTGCCCCAGGATATCTAGAAGGTCCCCCGAGACCCTCCGAGCCCCGAAGAGAGAGAGCGGGAGAAGAAGGGAAAAGAAAGAGTGGGGGAGAGGAAGGGAAGGGAAGGGAAGAGAGAGAGCAGGAGAGGAAGGAAAGGGAAGAGAGAGAGGGAGAGGGAGGGAAGAGAGAAGGTGGAAGGAGAGGGAAGAAAGAGCAGGAGAGGAAGGAATGGGAAGAGAGAGAGAGGGAGAGGAAGGGAGAGAAGGAGAGGAAAGAAAGGGAAGAGGGAGAGGGAGGGAGAAGGAGAGGAAGGGAGAGGGAGAGGAAGGGAAGGGAGAGAGGGAGAGGAAGGGAAGGGAGAGAGGGAGAGGAAGGGAAGGGAAGAGAGAGGAGGAGAGGAAGGAAAGGGAAGGGAAGAGAAGAGAGAGAGAGGG
>WNWU01000095.1:665457-696203 GCA_012654045.1 Ptyas mucosa
TGTGTGTGTGTGTGTGCGTGTAACGTCTTTGCATAAGTCGTAGCTTGGGTTGGTAGCGATGCTGTTGTTTGGTTTGAGCTCCGAGCTTTTGGGCCATTCGGTGGCAAAACGTTTCTGGACGCGGCTGTTGGGAATGGGAATGTTTTCTGGGGTTGGGTGCAATGGTGAAATCCATTTTTTTTTTACTACCGGTTCTGTGGTCGTGGCTTGGAGGGCGTGGCAGGGGAAGGATACTGCAAAATCCCCATTCCCTCCCCACTCCTGGGGGAAGGATATTGCAAAATTTCCATTCCCTCCCCACTCCTGGGGGAAGGGTATTGCAAAATCCCCATTCCCTCCCCACTCCTGGGGGAAGGATACTGCAAAATTTCCATTTCCTCCCCACTCCTGGAGGAAGGATATTGCAAAATCCCCATTCCCGCCCCACTCCTGGGGGAAGGATACTGCAAAATCCCCATTCCCACCCCACTCTGGGGCCAGCCAGAGGTGGTAATTGCCGGTTCTCCGAACTGCTCAAAATTTCTGCTGCCGGTTCTCCAGAACCTGTCATAACCTGCTGGATTTCACCCCTGATTGGGTGGGCACCACACGTAGGAGCAGAAAGAGGGGAACCACAAGGCGCAATCTACGCCGCCCGTTACAGAAGCCCCAACCCGGGTTAAAAGTAACCCAAGGTTAAAACGGACAAAGCAATCCCGTTGTTAGGAATGGAGCAGCGCAAGTGTGTTTTGCAAATAAGAGGTGCTTTTTTTGCAAAGGTGCTTTTTCAAGAGGCCCTAAACGTAAATAGAGGCACACGCTCTCTACTACCTTAAGTGGCCTAAAGCAGGGGTCTCCAACCTTGGCAACTTTAAGCTTTGCTGGCTGGGGAATTCTGGGAGTTGAAATCCGCCAGGCTTAAAGTTGCCAAGGTTGGAGACCCCTGGCCTAAAGTGATCTCGCAGGTCGCTATGGACTACAAGTCCTCTGCTGAGTTTTTTAAAATATATTTATGTATGTGTGTGTATGTGTCTGTATGTATATATACGTATGTCTATGTATGTGTGTATCACATGAGTTTGTCACATGAGTGCCTGCAGAGTCCAAATGCTGACCTTTGCAATGACACCTCGCAAAGGCTGCCATAGTGTCTTTTGGGAGCCGTATCAGTTGCATCAGTGCTACAACCTGGGTACTACTGCTTGTGTGAGGTTGCTGAGTGTGCATGTGGTCATTGCAGTTGGCATGGTTGTGGAAGCTGTTGTTTTGCCATTGTGTTCTTCCCAGGTTGCTTTTTTTCAACCTCCCTGCCTGTGCTTTGCCTCTGCTACTTCTCAATAGTATGCCTTAACCTTTGACTCCAAATGTGGTCAAAGCAATGCTAGTTTGCCAGTTGTGATGAACTTGGGAAAGATGGAGTACGTCAGGCCTGACCAACCTTGGCAACTTTTAAGACTTGTGGACTTCAACTCCCAGAATTCCCCAGCCAGCTAGTACTAGAGAGGATATGTACCTAAGTTCCCAAATAATGTGGAAATGCCAGCCCAGTTGTACAAAAATGTTTGGAAGTACAACTGTATGTCACTTGAGTTTGTATGGCTTGTAATGTCTGAATTCTTTAAAATCCTGGCTCATTGCTCTGAGGGTTTTCTTTTTAGGGGAAACAACCTAGAGAGGCCAGTTCAAACAAGACTTGTCTGGTCAGCTGCATTTAGAGGAAGGAGGACAGTAAGTACTTTCAGGCAGCAATTATATTGAGGCTTACTTGAGAAAATTCAGTAGGTAATCCTCGACTTACAACTGATCGCTTATCAACTTGTACAAAGGTACAACAGAAAAAGCTGCTTTTGATCTGGATTTGAAGATCCAATATCTATGCTCTTCTTCTGGCTGCATTTTGGGCGCTCAGCAATCAGTCTGCATTTACAGCACAGCTTTTGCAGTGTCCCACAGTTACATGACCGTAGTTTATAATCTTTTTGCCAGAAACCAGTGTTTACTTCTGGTTTCTGGGGAAAAACACCCCATAGTGAACAATGGGTTCACCTAACGACCAGAGGTGGAATTCAGCTGGTTCGGACCGGTTCGCCTGAACCAGTAGCAGAAATTGTGGGTGGACCCCTCCGCCGGCTCTATGCCATCCTATTTAGGCATGTTTTTGAGGCTGGATACATGCGCGGAAGGCGTGCGTGCCAGCAAAGCACATGCGCAGAAGGCTGGGTGCATGCATGGATTGGGCTTGTGCAAGCGAAGCGAGATCGCATACATGCTCATATTTGCGAACCAGCAGGAAAAGTAAGTGAATACCACCCCTGTTAACGACCACGGCAAAAAAGGTGGTAAAATTGTGGATGTTCACACACTAACTTAATTTACAACAGTCACTGTTGTAACAGCAGGTTCAATTATAGTCGCAAGTTAGGAACTACCTGCATTCTCAATTTTGTTCTAACCAAGGAAAGTTCCTTAAATCACGGAACTGTCATTGTCCCTCTGCAGAGAGGTTTTGTTCTACATTCACACTCGGAGGATACACATTCTCCCTTCATCCTGAAATTTAAAGCAACTGAAGCCGCGGAGGACACAATCTTGTGTCAAAATTGCTTTTTATTTAAAATTATACCAACAAGAATCCAACCCTTTTCCGTCTTGAGTTGACTGAGCATCTTAAATAAAAAAAGTGCATAGAAAATAAACAGGTTTAGAAATTTGTACAACTATTTACATCCTCCTGGGTTTGATGTATTTTTTTTTCTTCTTCTTTAAAACAGAGGATCATCTTGGAGGAAGGAGAGGGGAAAAAAAACCCACAAAAATTTAAAAGTACAAAATAAAAGATTGTTCTCGCCCCACAGGATTGGGGAGGTGCAGGGAGGAAGAAGAGGAGGAAGGGAAAGAGGTCTATGAAGCAGAAGGGGGGCACAAATAAGAGATGATTCTTCCCACATTTTTGCCCTGGATCTCTGCATCTCATAATTTCAAGCCACAAGAAAAAAAGAAAAGATAAGAAAAAGGACCGGGCTGCCGCTAAGAGCTTTCCCTCATCACCCACAACACGGGCATCCCTGATGCTCTTTGGAGATGATTGAGGCCCTTGGAGTCACACGCTTCAAGGAATTAAAGGGAGGAGTCAGCAATGCGGCAGCCCGCCAAAAAGTTATGCCATGATTAAGCTCCACTTCCATCCACTTGGCCCGGCCACCCGCGGTCACCGGGAAAAGACTGGGCAAGCGTATGGATCTGGAAAGCCAGGTGAGGGACCAGTCTTTAATTGAGGAAACGACGGCAGCGTTTGGCTCCACAATTGCAAGGGAGTTTGCTGCCGGCGTCTTCGAAGGGGAACTTGTAGTCGTAGGTGAGTTCTTCGCCCCGGAAGATCCGGCGCAGGGCGAAAATGACAATATGCTTCTGGCCTTCGACGTGGATGACGCGCGAGTAGCAGTTGGGCTCGCAGGAGTGGTTGATGAAACGGGCGGCGTTGCCGTGCATCGTGGCATCCACCACATCAAAGTCATCAATGCGGAACATGTAGCATCCAATGCCCTGCAAAGAAGGAAAGGAGAGTTAAGAGGGGCTTCGAATTGGAGAATCCACGGAGCTCTGGGTTGAGTTGTTGGATTCTTGGTTGGGGAGAATTTGGGGCCCTAGTCCTCATGAAGGAGAAGAACAGTTGGAAATGAGTTCAGCCCAAGGGACAGAAAGTTTGATGATAAGGTTACCTAATTTGATAATAAATGCCTGCAGGAAGAAAAGCGTGCTCAGAGAACATCAAGTACCGAACAGAGCTAAGAGGAGAACAAGTTGGCATCACGTCTATGGAGATTCTCAGTCATCCAGATCATGGTTGTCCCAAAGGTGCTTTTTCAAGAGGCAACTGGACTTTCTTTGTTCCTTGAAGATGTTTTGCTTCTCATCCAAGAAGCTTCATGGGTGAGAAGCAAAACATCTTCAAGGAACAAATAAAGGAAGTCCATGAGGTCAGAACTGAAGAAGCTTCTTGGATCAGAAGCAAAACGTCTTCAAGGAAGAAATAAAGTCCAATTGCCTTTTGAAAAAGCATTTTTGGGACAAGCTGACAACGCTGATACTTCCTTCCCAGCATGCATCCCTTTTTCCTTTACCCTTTCTTCATCAGCGTACCTTGCTGTCGTAGTACTTTTCACGCTTATCGGTGAGCACCGAACGGATGACAATGCCGGAGTACTCAATCACCATCTCGCCCGCGTCAATGTTGCGCTTGCAGAACAGGCCCCGCCCATGGATGGCTGACCTAAAATGGAGAGAACATCGGACAGGTGAAAACTAACAGAGGGGATACGAATGAACCCAGGGAGTTGGTAGGACTTTTGCTCTCTGAGACCTTGGAACAAAATGACAGGACACAGCTTTGCCTGCACTTTGTCTGAAAGACTTTAAAAAGTGATGATTCGGAGGCTAAAATATATGAAGAACAGGAATTGGATAGGTCTAGTTTAACGGAAAGAAGGGCTAGAGGTGATAAGATAGCAGTCTTCCACTATCTAAGGGGCTGCCACAAAAAAGAGGGGGCCAACCTATTCTCCAAAGCACCTGAAGGCAGGGCAAGAAGGAATGGGTGGGAGCTAATCAAGGGAAGAGCCAACCTAGAACTAAGGAGACATTTCCTGATCGTTAGAACAATTTAATCAGTGGAACAATTTGCTTCCAGAAATTGTGGGTGCTATAACAATTTTATAGGTTTTTAAGAAGAGAATGGACAATTATTTGCTTCAAATGGTATAGGTATCCTGCTTTTTTGGGGGGGGGGGGGAGGCTGGACTAGAAGATCTCCAAGGTCCCTTCCAACTCTATATTCTGTGACCCCTTTGAAGCATTACCTGTACACTCCCACAGCCTCTTTGGAAGTTTTCTTCAGGTGCCGAAACCTCATGGCCATGGGTAGCTCCAAGCTGGTGGCTCGCCTAAGATATAATAAATCAGATCAGGCCTTAAACCACACAGCATGGCTCTTTCAAAGCTATTATATAGGATCTTGTGAACAGGCATAAGATTTTGGGCAGGAAATATCCCCCTTTTTTAGAGCCATACTTTTGTACTGATGTGACGAAAGATTGTTATTAGGGATACAGGATATTCAGGCTTTTAGTTTTATTGGCTAAAGAAGAAAAAGCACTCTACATGTTTCATTTCTCATCCATCTCAAAATCAGTAATTGGGATTTTTCAGGTTCTATAGTAATAGAAAGGGGCGCGGTGGCTCAGTGGCTAAGAGGCTGAGCTTGTCGATCGAAAGGTTGGCAGTTCAGCGGTTCAAATCCCTAGTGCTGCGTAACTGGTGAGCTCCTGTTACTTGTCCCAGCTTCTGCCAACCTAGCAATTTGAAAGCACATAAAAAATGCAAGTAGAAAAACAGGGACCACTTTTGGTGGGAAGGTAACAGCGTTCCGTGAGCCTTTGGCGTTGAGTCATGCCGGCCACATGACCACAGAGACGTCTTCGGACAGCACTGGCTCTTCAGCTTTGAAACGGAGATGAGCACCGCCCCCTAGAGTCGGGAACGACTAGCACATCTGTGCGAGGGGAACCTTTATCTTTATAGTAATAGATACTGAGCTCAATCCAGGTGTAATTATAAGCTATTTTGCAGCTCTATTGAAATCAGAAATCTAAGAGTTAATTAAACTGATTTCAATAGTTCTCTCATGAATAAATCTGTGTCTATAATGAATGCCATAAAATCTTGGGGGGGGGGGGCGGCGGGAGATTGCAAAATCGTCAAATCTGAAACATTAACACCTTCCTTCTTTATTAGGAAAATCAGTAGCCAACTCCGTACTAATAATTAACTTGCTAACAAGTGGTTAGTAAGAAGATCAAGGGATTTTCATCCTAACAAACTTAAGACAAATGGAATATTTAAAACCCAGTTGCCAAGTTTTCTGTAACATAACCTCCTTTTTCTCCTTTCTGTAAGCCTGATGGTGTGAATTGAGCTGTCTTGGTTGTACACAACTGCCGGACATGACATTACCCAACACAAGAATCAGAACAGTTGATATGATGTCTACTACAGCTCCAGGACAATGAAACCGAGGGCGCCTCTTTACCTGGTGGATTTCAGCTGCACTTCATCTTCTTCTTCATCGTAAGGGCCACCCTCAGGAAGCACACGATGCTGAGATGCTAAGAAGTTGAACATGTCAAAGGTGCATTTCCTGAAGGAGAAGGAATAGAGGATTGTTCGGAACCCAAATGGATTCTCTGTCCTTTCGATCGCTTTTTCTCACGCATTCTAGCCTGCTTTCCAAATCTACTGGATCAGGAACCCCTTTCTATCGCTGCACAGGCTTCAAATACAGGTAGTCCTCAACTTATGACTATTCATTTAGCAATCACTCAAAGTTACAACCGCATGAAAAAGGTGACTTATGACCAATGCTTGTGCTTATAACCACAGCAGCATTCCGGTGGCCAGTGTTCACAATCTGGGTGCATGGCAACTGGCTCGTATTTTTCTGACCTAGGCTTCCCCAAAAAGCACGAAGCAGATTCTTGGTCCCGACAAAACCCCTTTTATTAAACAAACAGTGAATTCCTCTCATTCACCTTCAGCAAAGACCTGGCAAACAGTCTTTCAAAGGTGAATTTATGACCTCAGACCTTATCTAGCTTGGAAAGCTGCCATGTAAATATTTTCCAAAGTGCAGTGCTGTGCAAGGAAAGACTGGGCACAGAGTCTCTGAGATTCACCGACAGATCTTCACACTCCTTGACCAACCAAACAGTTTCCTGCAAAAGCTCACTCCCCTTTCGCTCCTCTTTTATTCCCTCTGGGAGGAGCCATTCATTGTCCACCTGTGGCCTTACTCCCAAGTCGACCCTTGTTCTTTAGCTGTTCCCTTCATCTGGCAACTCTGAGCATTCGCACACTGGGAACAGGCTCCAGCTGTTTGTCTGCCTCACTGATGTCTGACTCCGAAGGCAGCCGATAGCTGGCATGCGGCCCTGGCCCCCTCTCTGCCTCCAATGCAGAGCACTCATCAGAGCCTTCCCCAGACTCCAGGGCTGGCCCATGTTCCTCCCCAACCTCCTCACTGTCTGAATCTGCTGCCAGATCCGCTGGCCACTGGTGGGACACAACACGTATTTATGATAACGGCACTGTCCCAGGTTTACACGACCATAATTTGCAACTTTCTCCGCTGGTTTACGACAATGGAGAAGCTGGCCGGGAAAGTCGCAAATCCTAATTATGTGATGTCTCGCTTAACGGCTGCAGCAAAATGCAGTCCAATTAACGCTGAATTTTCCAGCCCCAATTCTGGTCCCAAGTCAAGGAGCACCTGTATTAGCTATTACCCTGTACCAAATAAAAAGGAAAGTTATTCGCCCACCTGACATAAACTTCAGCCCGGACACAACCGTGAGGATTGAGAGGCAGCTCCTCTTCCTCGCCTTCATGCTGGTGGTATCGGAATTTATACTTGTGGCAGGCCTTGGCACCATACAGCTGCTCCACCAGAAAGATGACAGCATCGTGATGCATCCCCAACATTCTCACTCCATTCATTCCTGTAAGGAAAAATAGGTGCGTGCAATTCAGCACCCAGGCCTGATCCCAAGAAGTCCTGCTTGCACAGGAAAAAAGCCTGAAGCTATGCTAATCTACCTTTCCCTCCTCTAGCTTATTCCCTTCAAATGGAAAACGCTGAAAAATCCCAACCGGTATAGAACTTTTATTACCTGCAAAGGACAGGTGTTTGAGCCGAGCATTGGTGCGAGCTTCCTGGACCTTCTCAATCACTGCTTTCCAGGCACCTGAATATAGACAGAACACAAATGAATTATATTGAGTGGTGCGGTGGCCTAGAGGTGGAGCTCTTGCCTCACAATCAGGAGGCTTTGAGTTCGATTCTAGGTAGAGGCTGATATTTCTCTCTTTGAGCACCATGAGAATTTAACTGCTGCAAAAACTCTGCATTGGTGACAGGAAGGGCATCTGGTCAGTAAACACTCAGCTCCATTCAGTTGCCCCGACTCCACCCCACAAGGGATTACGGGGTCATTAAGCACAACAACAAAAAATCAGTTATTATATTAAGAGAGGCCTAGACAATTCACTGCAAATGTAATTGCCTATCAATGTAAGGGGATCGGCAGAGGGTGACTTGGGGTACTTCTTGTGGCCTTCCAGCGGCCAATGGATCTGGGCAACAGATTCGAACAGTGAGGAGGTTGGGGAGGAACATGGGCCAGTCCTGGAGTCTGGGGAAGGCTCTGACAAGGGCTCTGCGTTGGAGGCAGAGATGGGGCCAGGGCCGTCTGACAGTTGTCAGGTGCTTTCAGAATCGGACATCAGTAAGGCAGAAGAACAGCTGGAGCCTGTTCCCATTGTGCACATGCGCAGAGCTGCCAGGAGAAGGGAATAGCTAAGGAACAAGGGTCGACTCAGGAGTAACGCCACTCCTATAGGGAATAAAGAGCGAAGGGGAGGGGAGTTTGCAGGAGACAATTAGTTCATTTGGGTGAAGATCTGTTCCTGCATTCTTGCCAAGTATTGTCGGTTACAGTGTGGAGTCTGAAAGATATCGGCCTGGCCGCTCTCCAAGCCTGATAAAGGTTGGTAATTGTGGACTATCTTGAAAGACTGTGGGAGAGGGAAGACTTTGCTGGAGAGGAATTCACTGTAAATTAAATAAAAGGAGTTTATCGGGACAAGGACTAGGCTTCGTGCTGCTGGGGGAGCCTAGGTCAGAACACTTCTAGGAACTCCAAAGGATTCTCAGGCAAGCTTCCCTTGACTTCCACCGGCCCCCCAAGAAAATTCAACCCATCTGTAGTAATCCACCATTATTGAAGGAGCTTTGCAGGCGGTACAGAGCACCCAAGAGAACAGTTAAAGGGAATTCTGCCACGGCTGGTTTCCTCCTCACCATCAATGCTGTCAGCCTGCACTTTAAAGCCATCTTCGCTGGTGATCTCAAAGCACAAGTGGGGCTGCGTTTTACGGGGCATCTCATTTTCTTTGTCCTCCTGTTTCAGATTGTCTTCGTCTGAGCTGGAAAGATCTCCTAGAGGCAAAAGAGAGGCCCAAATCGGGGTTAGGGTTTTTTTTTTTTTTGTATACTCTGTGGAGATTGCCTGTGTCAAGATCTTGGATAATGGAATGGGACACGGAAGGGCCAAAAATACAGGTAGTCCTCAACCTCCGACTACAATTGAGCCCAACATTTCTGTCATTAAGTGGAGTATTTGTGGAGTTTTGCCCCATTTTGCAACCTTTCTGGCTACAGCTGTTAAGTGAGTCGCTGCAACGGATAAATTAGCAACACCGTTGTTAAGTGAATCTGGCTTCCCTACTGACTTTGCTTGTCAGAAAATCGCAAAAGGCTATTCGCACGACCCTGGGGCACAGCAACAGTCGTACGTATGGACCAATTGCCAAGCCTCTGAATTTTGATCACGTGATCATGGGGCTGCCACCACGGTCGTTAAATGTGAAAAATGGCCACAAGTCACTTTTTTCAGTGCCGTTGTAATTATGAACGGTCAATAAATGAACTGGGGCTACTTGTATATGAGAGCAGAGGGAAAAATAAGAAAACTCAAGGATCTTTTGATTTTAAAAAAGTGGCTTGCCAAGAACTGTCATCTCACAAAGCATAATGTCAACTCGGAAAGCATCCCTGGCCTGCTCTCGAGTTGCCATAGGCAAGGGAGATGGGAAAACCAGCAAAGTGGCACGGCAGACAAAAACAAAAGCACATTCCAGACATATCTCTCTCATGGCTGTCTTCCAGGGCTACCCACAGCGGCTGGAGGGGAGTGATCTCTACAACCCGCGAAATTGCTCCGTTGGTGAATGTGACTGATGACACACCCTGGGGGGAGGGGGGAAACAGAGTCATGCCTGGATCGTAAATTACGTGGTGTCAGAGTTGGCTTCACTTGGAATGTGCAGACATGAAGCTTCTAATAAATAACTGGATTTCTTTTGAAGCTTGGCTCAAGGCTCATGATTTAATTAGGGCATCCATCAGAACCCTGACACATAATTTTAAAAACCAGCCTTGGGACTTTGAGAAAATTTTACTCCCCTAACATTTTCAATAAGATACTTCTTAAGCCCATTCTCTCCAGATGTGTGGAGTTGCACTTGCAACTTCCAGAATTCCAGAGGCAGGTATGCTGTCTGTTCGAGCCCTGGACCTATATGCCCACACTAACTGCTCTATAGTGGTGGGATGTCCAACTGACCAATGCATTGTGTATACATTCCAATTTTCTGCATTTATGCAAGTAGCCCTCGACTTACATTGGGGCTGGAATTTCCATGGCTAAGTGATGTGATTGCAAAGCACGACTTCATTGCTTAGCGTCAGCAATCCCTATCGTTAACTGAATCCCACAGTTGCTAGGCAAGGCAACTTCCTGCTGGCTTCCCCATAGGCAAATCATTGGGGAAGCAGGCAGGAAATTGAAGGTCCCAGATGGCTTACAAGCAGGATGGCAGGGAGGGTGAGTGGCTGATGCTGGGTGAGGGAAGTGTGGTGAGGCCGGGGTGCAAAGGAAGTATGGTGGAAGGAGGCGTGGTGAGGGGCACAGAGGCATAGTGAGGATTGGGGTGGATGAATGGGATGTGTGAAGGAGGCGCAGGGTGGGTCCAAGAGGATACACACTGGTTAGGCTGAATGGCAGTTTCAGGACTACCCATTACATTTTATGAGCAAATAGGGATTTCAATTCTCAGACCTCCATGTACCATACTTTTCAGAGTATAAGACACATTTTCCCCCCCTAAAAGAGGATGGAAATGTTGGTTATACACCGAATACAGCCATTTTTGGTCTCCTGAAACCCCACCCCACACGCCCCATTTTCACCAAAAACAGGCCCGTTTGTCCCAAAAACGGGACGTGCAGAGGGTTTGGGAGGCTGCAGAGTGCTCCTGGTGGCTGGGGAGGGCAAAAACCGGACACACCGGGGGCCAAAAACTTTTTTTTTCTTGTTTTCCTCTTCCAAATCTTGGTGCGTCTTATACTCCAGTGCGTCTTATAGTCCGAAAAATACGGTAATTTCCACATTAGGCTGGTTATCCCCAGGGGTTAGGTAAAAATTGCCATTTTATTTTTGAATTTATGCTGGTGTAGGACCGTAACGAAGACTGACGCGAGTGTCCTTGGATATATTTATCAAGAATTAATCGAGAGCCTCCCAACAATTTCTTGAGCCCTTTCAGTAAACCGGATGTAAACCAGAGGGCTCTACCTGCGTATCTATGCCAGACGTGTTCCAGCACAGACTTCTGGATCTGCTCCGGGGATCCAGGATGGGAATGTAACGCTGCCAAGGAAGGAGAATGTTCCATCGGAGACCTGCAGAGACATCGGAAATGAAAGATTAAGGGCCGACAAGCAAGCAAGCAAGCGAACGCCAGAGTTCCTATAGCTTGAAGCCAATACACTTACAGCTCGTTTTCGCTGACGATGCTCGTCTCCTCTTTGAATGCATCCAGGTTTAGGACGCCCTTTGTTGTGGGCGTCTTCATCCGTACCCTCCCAATGCTGTAGGGCAAAGGGGCCATTTCAATACATAACATACGCATGCACAGACGCTTGCATAAATACAGGTAGTCCTCGATTTACAACCGTTCATTTAGGGACCGTTTCGAAGCTACAACGGCACTGAAAAAAAGTGACGACCATCGGAGCGTCCCCATAGTCACGTGATCAAAATTTTAAGACGCTTGGCAACTGGCTCATCTTTATGATGGTCGCGGTGTCCTGGGGTCATGTGATCCCCTTTCGCGACAAGCAAAAGTCAACGGGAAAGCCAGAATTCACTTCATAATCCCGTTACTAACTGAACAACTGCGGTGATTCGCTTATAATAAAAGTGGCAAAAAAAGGCGTTCAATATGGCCAAAACTTGAACAAATTTCTCACTTAGCAACGTAAATTCCGGGCTCAATGGTGGCTGTAAGTCGAGGACTACCTGTAGACACTTGTGCGAGGGAAACCAATGCGATTTAGATATTTCTGCAAGGCTGCTGATACTGATGCTGATTGATGGCGTAGCTGTCTTCAGCCAATCATGCAGCTGCGAGCAACTAAGGCTCCCGACACCCAGTAGCTGATTCAGAGAGATCAAGGTGACTGGGAATTGGGGTTTCCTGCATCCCCCCCCGATGTTTAAAAATTGGTTTATATTGTGATAGAAGAAATTTGTATACGCCACTGGAATGGAAAACCTTCCCGACGCATTCTCTTTACTAACATAAAACATATATAGCTTCTCTTCCCCAAAACTGGTTCCAAGACCATTTATGATTTAAAAGAGAGAGAGAGAAAAGAACACAAAGCTGCAAAGCTACGTAATAAAAGTGTCTCCATTTAGTTATCACTTGTTCCTCCACCACGAAGAGGGATTTTTAATTATAAACTGAATATTCGGGGGGGGGGGGGACACCCAACTCCTGATTCCTTTAGAGCAGAGATGACTAATCTTTTCCAGACCCAGTGCCCAAAGCGTGTGCCCACCCAAACCCCCAAAATGCAATGTATATGCACATGCGCAGCAGAGACCCAAAGATCAGCCGGCTGGCGGGAGGTGCGTGCACATATGCAGCAGAGACCCAAAGATCAGCCGGCTGGCGGGAGGCGCGTGCACATGCGCAGCAGAGCCGGGGCGACGACTCGCATGCCATCAGAGAGGGCGCTGAGTGCTCTTGATGAGATCACAATCAAATAAAAGCATCTAGGAAATCCTTGCAACTCTAGCTGGACTTCCTTCAAGCTCTGGACTTAGTAACACAGTAATTTAATCAGGAAGTGACCAAGGTAGGGAGGATAAGTGTGAACAGCTTCTCCCTCTCCGTGATAGATTGCAGTTGGCGCTGGGTTAGAACAAGGTAGATCCTATTATTATTCTCTCAAACACCAGAGGCAGGACGAGAAGTAAAAGCAATAGCATGAGCACTTAAGACTTATATACCGCTTTACAGTGCTTTTACAGCCCTCTCTAAGCGGTTTGCAGAGTCAGCCTATTGCCCCCAACAAATCGGGGTTCTCATTTTACCCGTCTTGGAAAGATGGAAGGCTGAGTCAACCTTGAGCCTGGTGAGATTTGAACTGCCAAATTGCAGGCAGCCGGCAGGCAACAGAAGTACCGAAGCTGGGACAAGTAACGGGAGCTCACTCCGTTACGCGGCACTAGGGATTCAAACAGCTCAATTGCCAACCTTTCGATTGACAAGTTCAGCGTCTCAAGTTGGAGCTTCCCACCAATATATATTTTTTTAAAAAAAATACCAAGATGGGGGTTTTGTGGGACATTTAGTGCAATGCCAAAGAGATGAGCAGATGGTCCAAAGAAAGCCCGTGAAACCCACCCTACAAGTCAAAGAAAAACAACTGTGCATTTTTGGCTTTCCAGACACAACTCGAAAGCATAAATGACACCGTGAATGAAAATCTCCAAGCAATCAAGGGTGAGCTCTATGTTTCCATTCGTCCCTGCTGCTCCTGCCCTGCCCCAACAACAGAAGGGACCAATCAGGTTGATAAAAGCTACTTTGAGGCCATGAGTTTCAAGTTGGACTGAAAATGTTCTAGATCAAGGGTCTCCAACCTTGGCAACTGTAAGGCTTGTTCCTTAAAGCAAAGCTGGCTGAGGAACCCTGGGAGTTGAAGTCCACAAGCCTTAAAGTTGTCAAGGTTGGAGACCCCTGTTCTAGATCCCCAATCATCAAGAAAGCATAGAGCCGAACACCCACCTCTGCCAAGGAAAGCACCTACAATTAAGTCTAAGCTACTCTTTGTATTTTTATCCTGTTCCTACCTTTTAATGTTATTTGTGCACTTAGCTGCCTTTTGGATTTGAGATAAACTGTGCCCGCAAACAAGCTGAGTGTAAAAGCTAATAGCAATAGCACTTAAGACTTATATACCACTTCGCAGTGCTTTACAGCCCTCTCTAAGCGGTTTACAGAGTCAACATATTGCCCCAACAATCTGGGTCCTCATTTTACCCACCTTGGAAAGATGGAAGGCTGAGTCAACCTTTATAGTCAACACTATAATATGATAGTGTCTAGACCAGGGGTGTTCACAGACAAGTTTAAGATTTGGGGACTTCAACTCCCAGAATTCCCCAGCCAGCTGGGAGTTGAAGTCCACAGATCTTAATATTTGCTAAGCTCGGACATTAAGATAGATGCTAGATTTAACACTGTGCTAGCATTGAGCTCAGAGAAGATGGACATCTGGAAACATGGCTCTCACAGCTATTGTACAGAGGTGGGTTTCAGCAGGTTCTGACCAGTTCTGGAGAACAGGTAGTGGTAATTTTGAGTAGTTTGGAGAACTGGTAAATACCACCTCTGACTGGCCCCTTCCCCATCTATTTTCTGCCTTCCGAGTCCCAACTGATCAGGAGGAAATGGGGATTTTGCAGTAACCTGTCCCTGGAGTAGGGTGGGAATGGAGATTTTACAGTATCCTTCCCCCGCCACGCCCACCAAACCACGCCCACAGAACCAGTAGTAAAAAAATTCTGAATCCCACCACTGTTATTGTAGCATGCCCTCCTTAGATCTGCTGGGTCTTGGTTACAAAACCATGTGTGGTTTTGGATTTCAACACAACTTCTATGTAATTAACATGGGAGAAACAGAAAAGGGATAGCTAAGATGCCTATACTTACCCAGAACCCATTGTACTGCCAGAAATGCAATTATTTGCCAAGTGATCAGGAGTAACTGTTGGGGATACAGGAGGGAGCTCCTCGTCATTGACTCCGTCCACTTTCATCTTCTTGACGGGCACATTTCCGACAAAGGTAGAAACTCTCTTGACCCGGATGGCTGGGCGAGGGCCGGGCAAAGACACCAAGCCAGGGATATTAAGCACGCCAGAATTCATGGCGACAGGCTGAAGAAGACAAGTCTGCTGGAGTCCCAGGGAAGGTGTCACCAGAGCTGGGGTACTCAGTGCCAGCTGCCCACCACCAACAGCCTGAGATGTGGTGCCCATCATGTTCACCATGGGTACCATGCTAAGTACCGGGCCCCGGATCGTCCAAGTGGGCAAGGAGTTAGGAGTCAGGCCCAGAGGTGCCTGCAGAATGACCGTGCCAAGGTTGGGAGCAGCGGACATCGGTGTGGGGTTTGGTTTGGAAGCCTGCTCCCCGTCTTGAGTGGCCAATGAGCTTTCCTCGCCTTGAACTTTCATGCACACCTGGGCCAGCTTGTTCACCAGAATGATTCTGGAATTGGGCTTTTGCGCCTCAGGTCCCAGCACCGTCGTCACTTCAGGGGTGGAGGGCACTTGGGCACAACCGAGGGTTAAGGTTGGAGCTGGATCCGGAGCAGGGCTGGGATGGGCTGACTCAGTGCCGTTGAGGCTGGCAGAGGTAGGAGGTGCCAGTGGCAGTGGCATCGGGCTGAGGCAAGAAGGTGGGCTGGCCTTGCTCTCGGGGGCATCCATGTTCTTCAGCACAAAGTCCACAATGTCCGAGGGCAAGTCCTCTGGAGCTGGAGTGGGGCCAGCCAGCTCTCGCTCGACCCTCGGCTCGGGCTGCTTGCCCTTGGCGGAAGGGTGTCCCCCCGTTGCGTCCGCCTCACTGTCAGTGCCATCGTCTATGCCATCCAGCTGGTGGATATGGGGCAGCGGGAGGTCCAGCGGGTAAGGCGGCAGAGGTGGGTCTCGGGTAACCACCGTACGCGGGAAGCGGAAGTAGCGGCCGGCCTCTCCTTCCTCCTCACTCTCGCCATCGCCCAGCCCATCTAACTGGGACAGGCCCAGGCTGGGTGAAGGGGGACATGTCCGTGGCCCTCCCAACTCTTCTTCCTGGAAAGGCTCATCATCCAGAAGGCTGTCGTCAAATTCCAAGTCGGAGACATTGAGCTCAAAGGCCAGCTCTGGCGGCACAGGGGGGGACGAGGGAGGGGGTGAGGTAGCTACGGGCCGCTGCTCATCACACCCGGCTGAGGTAGAAGGATGCCTGAAGCCGTTCCCAGCTGTGGGGTAGTCTGGGAGAGGTGGCATTGCCCTGAGAGAGGTGCTGGGGGGGCTAGTCCTGCTAGCAGGGGCTTGGGGTGGGAGAGGGGACCGGCGGGGACGAGAGTTGCTGCTAGGTGACATGGGGCTGAGGCGTTGTGTGCGGCGCGGAGGAGGGAAGTCGGGGTCACCCACAGTCAAGATATGATGGGACATGGATGATGCGCTTCCTGCAAAAAAGGGGAGGGAAAGAGGGGGGAAAAAAGGAGGTGTTAAGAAGAGCGAAGGTGCATTGGCTGCTGGGATCTCTCCTGGTCAAGAATGTGCTGTGGACACAAACCCCCAACCTATCACCCCAGTTTTCAACTCTTCCCCCCACTTCAGTGGGGACATTATAGCAGTATTTACAAGGTGCCTGCGTGACACTGTTAAGAGTTAGATAAGGGTCAACAGCAGAGGGCTGGATTTAGTTCTTTTACAGCTACGTGGGGATTCTAGGCTGATCCCCCTTTTCGTTCCACTTCCAGGTTCTGCCATCCCTTCTCCTACATTTGGGATGGGTTGAGCCTAGCGTTGTGTTTCACATGCAACCAACCCTGGATTGTGGTCTAACGTGACTAATGAATCCAAGTCATTGTGGCTCAATCGGAAAACTAAAAAGGAAAAAGAGCAATGCTCCCAGTTCGGACTGGATTGCCTGATCCGGTAGTGATGGTGGCGGGTGGTTCGGAGAACTGGTAGCAAAAATCCCTGCCCCTCCCCACGCCCAGCTGAGCTGCACGATCATCAGAGGCTTTTTTTTTTTTTACTTTTAAAAGCATTTTTTCTACAACCTCTTCCGGCGAAAAAATGCTTTTAAAAGTAAAAAAAAAAAAAGCCTCTGATGATCGCGCGGCTCAGCTGGGATCGTCAGAGGCTTTTCAAAGCATTTTTTTCTGCAACCTCTTGGCTGAAGAGGTGGTTTAAAAAATGCTTTGAAAAGCCTCTCGATGATCCCAGCTGAGTTGCCTGACCGGCAGAGGCTTTTCAAAGCAATAGAAAAAATGCTTTGAAAAGTTTTTTTTTTAAAAAAAAGTTGGCCACGCCCACCCAGTCACATTTACACCTCCACCACCAAGCCACGCCCACAGAACCGGTAGTAACAAATTTTACACTTCACCCCTGAAAAAGAGACCCCCACCACTTCTGTGCTACCTCTCTGTGAATTGTTTTGTCCCAGGAGTTGGTTCAAGAGCCAACCCTTGATTTTGAAAATGCGTGATCCACACCCTACGGATGTGGACTGCCAAGTACCCACCGGGAGAAGGCAACGGGCGGGACGACACCCCACTTAGGGGCCGGCGGGTAGGGGAGTAGTTGGGCACTTTGATGCGAGCTCCAGTGAGAGGTTTAGGCTTGGAGACAGCAGGCTCTGGAGGTGGCAGAGGTCCTGGGTTCTGTGCTGGAGAGTGGCGCTCCAGTGGTGGCACAGGAGAAGGTGAATCCTGAAGTGGCTTGTCTCTGAGGTTAGGGTCTGAAAACAGAAAACATGTCAGAAGTAGAAATCGGAAGCAGTGGAACCCTGAAATGGCTAAGGGGTGAGAGCCTTAACCAGACTTTTATGAGCGACGCCTTACTTCTAAGTTCAAGATAATAAAACCTCCAGGTTTATACCACTCCAAATCTGGCTGATGGGACTGTAGAGAGTAATGAAGGTATCTTTGGCAGAAATGTGCAAGAAGCTTAGCCAAAATGGGCAGAAGCCAAGTCCAGAACAACAAGAGCATGTTAAGGCACTGATGACGTTAACTACTGCAACGCTCTCTACATGGGGCTCCCCTTGAGGAGCACCCGGAGGCTCCAACTGGTTCAGAATGCGGCCGCGCGGGTGATTATGGGAGCGACGGGGCGCTCCCATGTAACGCCTCTCCTGCGCGAGCTGCATTGGCTCCCGTTGGTCTTCCGGGTGCGCTTTAAGGTATTGGTTCTCACCTTTAAAGCGCTCCATGGCTTAGGGCCAGGGTACTTACGAGACCGCCTGCTGCTACCGATAACCTCCCACCGGCCAATACGCTCTCACAGAGAGGGCCTCCTCAGGGTGCCGTCAGTCAAGCAATGTCGGCTGGCGGCCCCCAGGGGGAGAGCCTTCTCTGTGGGGGCACCCGCCCTATGGAATGAGCTACCTCCTGGAATACGACTGATCCCGGACCTTCGTACCTTCCGCAAAGCCTTGAAGACTTACTTATTCCAGCAAGCCGGCCTAGCTTAAATGGTTTTAAATTGGGATTTTGAATTTTATAGACTTGGGGTTTTAAATTGGGAGGCCGATCGATTTAATATCTTTTAATTTATCTTAATTTTTGTATTGTATGTATTTTAATTCTGGCTGTCCACCGCCCTGAGTCCCTTCTGGGAGAAGGGCGGGATACAAATTAAATTTTTTATTATTATTATTATTATTATTATTATTATTATTATCATCTAGTTTGATAATGAAACTAGGTTAGATGGAGGAAGATTATTGTTACGTATGAATTAAAAGATGGTTTGTAACTATACATGTGTCAATATATTTAATAGAATTATAGATAAGCCAATATAAAGAGAAGTTTAGGTAAATTGCTCTGTTACATTATTACTACTGTTACCAATATATATGTCAGAGGTCTTCAAACGTGGCAGCTTTAAGACTTGTGGACTCAACTCCCAGAATTCTCCAGCCAGCTATGCTGGCTGGAGAATTCTGGGAGTTGAAGTCCACAAGTCTTAAAGCTGCCACGTTTGAAGACCTCTGATATATGTTAATACTTTGTAATGCCTTCCCTTTGTTTTTCTTTTGGAAATGATATACCCTGACGATACACTGTATTCAAAATGTTTACAAATTTAAAAAAATAATAAAAAGATTTTTTAAAAATTAGTTTGGTAATGAAACCTCCGTCAGAAAACCACCAAATTCCGAGAGCACCATGGACTCCACAGTTCAACCCTGTTTCTCTGAAAATAAGCCCTAGCATGGTTTTTATGTATGTGCCTAATGTATGGTAAGTCCTACACCCAAAATAAGCCCTACTTAAGAGCCTGCCTCCTGCCCCACCGTCAGCAAGCAGAAGAAGTTGGACTCCTGTACATGGGGGGAAGGGAGAGAGGAATGAGACACCCCCTGAAAATAAGCCCAGTGCCTATTTTGGGATCCAAAAGAAAATAAGACCCAGTCTTATTTTTCAGGGAAAGATGGTACTAATATTCTCTTCTATCCGTACAAGAAGATATCTGGAAGGGAGTCAGGCAGACGCTTCCCTAATTCACTGGAGTATAAGGAGGATGAGGAGGAGAAGGGACAGTCCAATAAGACATCTTAGAAGTTTCCAGGGGTGAGAAATCTAGGAGGTAGAAGGACTGCAGAACTATCCAATGAGGTTGTTGAGCTGACTCCAATCCTCTGTCTCCCCTCGTTAAGGGATGCAGAAAATCCTCTGTCCCGTTGAGGATTGCATTGAGATGGAAAAGTAAAACGCAAAAGAAGTCTCGGGGGGGAAAAAAGGCCCAGACCAGACTTACCTACAGGGGCAGCAGGGCTGTGCACAATAGTGTGATTCTCTTCCTGCATTCCTGAGGCATCTGGCTCTTCTTGGCTCAGCTTTGGCCGATACTCCAGGACCCGGCATGTATATCCGCACCGCTTACGGGCATCCACTGTGCTCCAATATAATCTGGAACATCTGATGGGGATATGTTCAGAAGGAAGCAAAGGATCTCTGTACCTTCTCGGTCTAAGCGGCAGGAGGCCTAGGAGTCAGGCACCTTCCTGCTTAAGAGAAGAGGTGGGGCAACCTGCAAATCCCTAACAAGCCCATAAATACTATCGCTGAAATTTGGAAGCCAGGTTTCCTTGCCGTCAGGAGAGAAAGAAAATAATTCTTAAAGATCCTGCAAAATGATTCAGTGTGATAATCGAGCCTTAAGCTCGTTTTAAGCTCTTAAGACAGTGATGGCGAACCTTTTAGAGACCGAGTGCCCAAACTGCAACCCAAAACCCACTTTAATTGCCAACATGGCAATTTAACCTGGATACTGAGGTTCTACTACCTAAAATAATGATAAACACCGCAGAGTTCAGCTAATTGTTCTAAGAAAAACGTGATAAATGCACTTTTATGCCCCTTCATTTTTTTTCCTGCTTTTGAAATATTGCATTTAGCAACAATAAAACAGAAAAACTTTTGTACTATCATTTCTCTCTTCCCCTCCCTCTCTCTTTCCCTCCCTCCCCCTCTCTCTCTTTTTCCCTCCCTCTCTCTCTTTATCTCTTTCTCTCTCTTCCCCTCCCTCCCTCTCTGCCCCTTGGGAGAAACGTGATGGAGCTGGGCAGGGGCGATGGTGCGCGTGCTCACAGAGAGGGTTCTGAGTGCCACCTATGGCATGTGTGCCATAGGTTTGCCACCACTGTTGTAAGACAAGCTTAAAGTGCTTTAAAAAAATAAGGATCTCCAACATGCCACAAAACTGGAAGGGGCAGAATTAATTTTTTTTAAAAAAAAATCTTGGTCCGATTCCATTAGAAAAAAAAATATCCCATCAAATGCTACCAGAGGTGTGCCTTTCCATGTCTAAAAGGACATTCACCCTTTTCCAACCTGGTACCCTCTGGAGGTGTATAGCAATAGCAATGGAACTTAGACTTATATACCGCTTTACAGTGCTTCAAAGCCCTCTCTAAGTGGTTTACAGAGTCACCCTATTGCTCCCAACAATCTGGATCCTCAGTTTATCCACCTCGGAAGGATGGAAGGCTGAGTCAACCTTGAGCCTGGTGAGATTCAAACTGCCAAATTGCAGGCAGCCAGTAAAGTCAGCAGAAGTAGCCTGCATTACTGCATTTTAACCATTGCACTACCGTGGCTCTCTATGGTTCCATCTCACAGCATTCTAGCTAATGTGGCCATTCAGGGAGCTTTTTAGAGGCTGGGTGAAGAAGCCACTTTAGCTAACACATTTGCTATACAGTTACTATACTCGAGTGTAGTTACTGTACTTGAGTACATTTGCTATACTCAAGTTATGACCATAATGGAGCATACCCATTGCAGTCATAAAAGGTGACTGACCTGATTTTAGGACCTTTTGTTGCAGCAGTCGTTAAGCAAGCCAAGTAAATGCTAGGGTTTTTTTGGCAAAACTGTCATAAAACACAGAGACGTGACCACAGCATATGCATGCGCATACAACCCCGATGTCAAAACTCTGGCTCTCTTAGGATCCCACTAAAGAATGGAACGTGTCACTGCAAACAGCAACTCGGAAGTAGATACTCACTGGTAGCCGACAGGTAAAAGCCGTCCCTCGCATTCAGACAAGTCCGTCAGCATCCCCAAGCTATCGATCTTCATGGAGCCTGGCAGCAGAGATAAGATTTGGGAAGCCGTCAAGGCTCGCCGAGCAGGAGAAGAATCCAACACGCTTCACCAACTGGGCAAAAAGTCCCTGTGAAATTCTTGCTGTGGGAGTTTCTGGTTTTCCATGGGGCTCGCCCCCAAGGAAGTCCCGGAGGGTGGTGGCCCATGGAAATAAATGGGGTGGGTGGGCAGGATGAGAAGGACGGGCGAGAGCTTTCTATCTCAGACTAGTCATGATGGTAAATGCTGCAAGGCAAATACAAAGAGAGAAAGCAGCTGCCTGGTGGAGAGCCAGGCCGCTCGTTCATCGAGCTACGTATCGTCTATTCTGACTGGCAGACGCTCTCCAAGGTGTCAGGCAGGGGACTTTCCCAGCCCTACCTGGAGATTTGATGGGACTGAACTTGGGACTTTCTGCATGCAAATCAGCTGCTCTACCACTGAGCTACAGCCCTTCCTGCAAAAAGAACATAGGAAGCAGTCTTCAACAGAGTCGGAGCCCTCTGTCATGCTACTCAACACTGCCTGCACTTGTTGAGAGAGACTCTCGAGGGGGGCGGGGGGCAGGCCGGGCAGCATCCCAGCTTTATCCAAAGATGCCAAGACGGATGTTGAGTTAGCCTCTCCCCATATGCAATGGAGACCCCCAATCTCTCCCCCTCCTCCCCTTCTCACAAAATGAATTTTGTTCATTTTGCAACATGAATTTAATACCCCCGCCCACAAAATTGAACAAAACCCACCTGCAAAATAATTCTGGATAGCGGAGAACTGAAAGCAGGGGTGAAGGGGTATAATCCCAGGCAGGTATTTAAAGGGATCTATCTGTTTATTTACAATATTTGGGGACTGTTCTATTTGTGAGACTATTGTGGTCTAAAAAGAGACTTCAGGATAGGCGACACACAAATTTAAAAATCGATTAAAATATTAAAGGGCCAAACCACATACAATAAAATCAAGAGGGACTCAAGCGTGCCCCATGCCATAAATAAGAGTAGTTTGAAAAGCCCAAATGAAAATATTTTATCCTGAAACAATATGGTGCATCTTTCAGAATGCCATTCCATAATTGAGGAACTTCTCCAAAGAAGAACTTTTCTGTTCTTCTTTAGATATTACCAGTAATAAGGTAAAGGTAAAGGTTCCCCTCGCACATACGTGCTAGTCGTTCCTGACTCTAGGGGGTGGTGCTCATCTCCGTTTCAAAGCCGAAGAGCCAGCGCTGTCCGAAGACGTCTCTGTGATCGTGTGGCCGGCATGACTCAACGCCAAAGGTGCACGGAACGCTGTGACCTTCCCACCAAAGGTGGTCCCTATTTTTCTACTTGCATTTTTTACGTGCTTTCGAACTGCTAGGTTGGCAGAAGCTGGGACAAGTGACAGGAGCTCACCCCGTTACGCGGCACTAGGGAGTAATACCACTTAGCAATTTATATACCACTTCACAGTGTTTTACAACACGCTCTAAGCGGTTTACAGGGTCAGCCTGTTGCCCCCAACAATCTGGGTCCACATTTTACCAACCTCGGAAGGATGGAAGGCTGAGTCAACCTTGAGCCAGTCAAGATGGAACTCCTGGCAGTGAGCAGAGTAGGCCTGAAATACTGCATTCTAACCACTGTGCCCACCAGGGCTCACTTAAAGACACCCAGCCTGGCTGTCAGTGCAGCCCTTGGAGAAAACGTTGCCTTTAATATTCTCATCCACCTGTTCCTATACATATAAAGCCACGGAAGCCACCAAGACCAGGTTTAATTCTAATTCCAGCGATGTCAACCAGTGTCCATAAATTGCTCCCATTCATTTCCATGTCCTGGCGTCCCCCAGGGGGAGAGCCTTCTCTGTAGGAGCACCTGCCCTCTGGAACGAGCTGCCCCCGGAGATTCGGCGGATTCCCGACCTTCGTACTTTTCACTGCGCCCTTAAAACACTATTATTCCATCAAGCAGAGCTGGTTTAAAATAATATTTTCAATGGGTTATTTTATTTTAGATTATTGGCCAAACTATTTGATAATTTTAAATTGTTTTTAACTTTTATATTGTTGGTTTTTATCTTGGCTGTACACCGCCCTGAGTCCTTCGGGAGAAGGGCGGTATAAAAATTTAATAAATAAATAAATAAATGTTTGGGGGGGGGGGGGAAGGACTATTAGTGTGTGGAACCTGTTTTTTTCGGAAACACATTGCACCTCCTCCAGCATGCAATGGTCTCAGGTATGGCCCCGTTTTGCTTCTACGCAATCTGAGGATGAGCACTGCCAGGACAGGAGACATGAACACGAGGGCAGCAGAGACATTTTCAGATCAGGCCTGCTTTACCTCTGAGCCCTTAAATTCATTCCCACGTCCACCACGAGAACCTCCACCTTATGGGAGAAGTAAAAGCTCATCTAACTCTGGACCCCAATGCTTCCTTAGCCCACCTGCTGCTCGTTCGCCTCCCCTCAAGTACCTATCATCATGTGGATGGTATCCGGCTCCAATCCCACCATAAATTTCCTCTTGAAGCTGATTCCCTCAAAGTCGACATAGACCCGCCGTAGGACGTCAAACCCATCTTCAGCCACAATCTCCTAGAGGGAAGGCAGAAGGACAGCTTCACACCCCGCTTACTCATAATTGTGTCACCGGTACACACACACACACACACACACACACACACACACATAAATGCCACACTCTTTGCAGATGGCACACCTTATAGAAAACTCAGCTCACTCCTCCAGCTTTCAAAAGCCAGACAGAAGCGATGAAACTCTCCCAGCTGTGACCTTTTAAATCCAGCATTAATGGAAATTCCTGCATTGTCCACTCCTCCCCCCTGGCAATTCTCCTGCCCTCCCACCCCACCACCACTCCCCCTTTTACCGTTCCATCCAGGAGGTCAACGTGCTTCTGGCAGAAAACTTTTTTGTCCTCCTGGAAAGTACAATGGCAGAGGCGAGCACACATGAAGTGGTAATTACTGAGACAGGCAGAGAGGCAGCAGCCAACCGTGGCCCCAGTGCGTTGACAGTGTTCACAGCGCTGGAGCAGGAAAAGAGGAGGGGAGAGAGAGAGAAAGAGAGAGAGAGAGGTCAAGGACAGGGTAGCCATGTCAGTACAGTAGGCCAAAACTACGTAAAAGGCCCAGCAGTTTGCTGTCATCTAATTATTTTTTTGTAGTGTGTGCAAACAAGGGAGACATCTAAGCACACACTTCTTGTGCTTGCAATGCTCTTCTTTCCCCACAATCTCTCCCACATCATTAAGCAAGCCCAGTCAGCTACAAAAGTAGGTCTGGCATTGGCACTCTCGTAGTCCAGCGTTCCCCAACCTTTCTGGGTTGGTGGCCTAACGCGGGGAAGGGGGAGGGGAAAACAGGGGGTGGTTTTGTGTGAGGGGCAAATGCGCGCACACTGCTTCATTTCCCCACATGGGTACTGCATGGGTACTGTGAGCGCAAGTGGGGCTGAGTGCTGGCACCCGCTGCGAGCACCTGTGCCAGCTCACAAGCGTGTAACCACCTGCTGCAAGCACGCTCCGGTTACAAATAGCCCACAGCCTGGTAGTAGACGGAGGTCCACAGGTTGGGGGAACCTTGTTGTAGAATACTCCAGGGGTCCCCAACCCTCGGTCTGCAGCAGGCCAGAAATTGGGCCACGCAAACAAGTGAAGCCTCATCTGCAGGATGCAGGCAACACATGAAACCACGGTCCCTCTGGTCTGTGGGAAAATTTCTCTCTCCACGGAATTGGAGGTTGGTTGGGGGAGGGGGGCACTGGTCTACTCAACTTCTTAAGATTAATAGTGCCAGGTCAAGACTCTGAAAATAGAAGGATTCAAAATGGTCTCCCACCCAGAGGGTGCAAGTTTTGCTTTTGTTCAGACCGAGATGCTGCCTTTTGGATACAACTACACCTTTGTTCTGATCCGCTTTTGAGTCTTTGGGGCTCAGGCAGAATTTACACCAGCACTCCTGTTGGAACCCAGAGCAGATCTTCCAGCGGCTGGGATGCTACTCTGTTACCCGATTTGGAAAATCTAGTCTGAACAACAGATCTAACATAACAATTCTGGTTTTGAGGCCACCACTCCCATCTCTGGCGCCAAGAATCCACATTATTAACACTGACATCCTGTACGACAAAATGTACCAGGATGCACTGATAAAGTGATCTGTAATAAAGCCAAAAATGATTTCAAGGTGTGCTTCCCCTAGAGAGGGCCCATTCTCGCTCCCCTTTCAAATAAGAGGGGAGAGCAGAGAGGGGAGAGCAGGAATGACCCAAACTCACCATCTGCCGGCCCCGAGCCACAGCGGCATGTACGTTCTTCAAGGAGCCATCGTTCTCCTCAAAGACCTCCGCTGACCAGATGGCACAGTTGACATGAGTCCATTCGTTTTGGCCAATGTACAGCAGCCTCCCTGCATCCTAGAGAGAAAGGATTTGGAGGAGAGGGGATGCGTGTTTGATTCTGATTTAATATGGTTTGTGAATCCCATCATGGTCAACTGCCTAGCATTACTGTTAGCCCTCAATTTACAACATCCGTTCAAAGTTACAGCCACACCAAGAAAAATGACGTATGACCATTGTTCATACTTAAGGACCATTGCAGCCTACCTACGGTCACACGATCAAAATTCGGATGCTTGGCAACCAATTCATATTTATGATTGTTGCACTACCCGGGAGTCATGCGATCCCCTTTTTCAGACAAGCAAAGTCAACGGGGAAACCAGATTCACTTAACAACCGTGTTACTAACTTAACAACTGCAGTGATTCGCTTACCAACCGTGGCGAGAAAAGTTGGAGAATGGGGCAAAATTCACTTAAAAACTGTCTTGCTTAGAAAAAAAATGTCGGGCTCCACTGCGGTAGTTAGTCAAGGTCTACCAGTATGTGTAAACCTGGACATTATGGCTTGTTCAACAGACCATGTGGTAGCAGCAAACCAAATGGTACCCAATCACCTATTTTTTTTAAAAATTCCAAATGCTATTTATGGAGTTGAAGGGACAGCCAAGGGATGCTAACATACCTGGGGGAAGGGGGGAAAGACCTGAAGAATGTTCTGTTTTAAATCTTGAGTTAAGTCTTGGGGGTTCGTGACCAGAAAAGGTGAAGAATAGATGAGAATCACTGTGTCAAGCCTGAATTTGATTGGGGTGTGGGATTGTCTGTTTCCTTGGACATCCTAGCATGAATTCAGCTTGACACAGCTTAGAGCTGGAGGGGGATGGAGCCTTCAGTCAAAACATCATTCCTAGCTGATGAGTCAACCACATTCCACCCTCTAGCTGACCAGAAGAGAAGGAGGAGAGATGTCGCTGAGCAACCAGCTCCCATCTTGGTAGGACAATGTGACCAATGTTTTGGAAACTGGAAAAACTAAAAACTTACATTGAAGTGAAAAGCCCAGGAACGTTAGTACTGGCTTTTCACCAGTAGCGCCAACATGAGGTATCTAAATAAAGTTGATCTTTGGGGAATAGTTATGGAGTTTGATTTATGAGGGGTGCATTATTTGGAGCCTGACACGCTGTCCCAAAAGTGCTTTTCTCAAGAGGCAACCGGACTTTCTGGTTTTGAAGACGTTTCGCTTCTCATCCAAGAAGCTTCTTCCGCTCTGATAGAACGAGGTGAAGAATGAGTCAGAGCGGAAGAAGCTTCTTGGATGAGAAGCGAAATGTCTTCAAAGAAAAACAAAGAAAGTCCAGTTGCCTCTTGAAAAAAAGCACCTGTTGGGCAACCATGACTTGAAGGACTGAGAAATTCCATAGACATTATGAATCACTGATCTACAGTCAAGGTCTTCCTTGTAGGATTTCCTGAGGTTGGCCATTCCAAGAGCCAAGGGCTTTGGGATGACCCAGCAGGGTCAACTTTTACCTTGGAAGGAGCATCTCCAAACTGAAGACAGAGAGCACACTGTCTTTTATCCTCAGGGTCCGTCAACGGCTGCTGCGGAGAGACTTGTTCTGCATCTTTCCCAACTGCATGGAGAGAAAGGAAAAACATGGGCTTTTGATCTCCATTCCCTACAACCCCTTTAATATTTCCTCAGAGCATAGGAGATCCTCAAAGGGAGACAGGATCTTCATTCCATAGAAGAAACTCCAAAGTATCTTCAAGCAGAATCAGAAAGACCAGCCTTCTGTCCTTCTAATAGGCCAGACGGATAACTCTCATACTCTTCCGATTGTGTGGTGCTGGGTGGAAAGATGGGAGTTTGTAATCCAGTGTTTAACTGCTGGTTGGCCTGATGACCAAATGGGGCAGTTCCATGCTGGAGGTGATTGGTTGCTCGATTGATTGATTGAGAACAATCGATTGAGTGAAGAACGATCAACCCATGGAACGGAAGTTGCCTTCAGAAGTTTTGGGAGCTTCATCACTGGAGGCTTTCAAGAAGAGACTGGACTGCCATTTGTCAGAAATGGCGCAGAGTCTCCTGCTTGGGCAGGGGGTTGGACTAGATGACCTACAAGATCTTTTCCAACTCTTAATCTGTAAATCTGTAAATCTGATGGCAGACTCCACCTCCCCCCCATCCCCCGTTGTGCAGTGCTTTCCACCCGACCGTCTTTTTGGTGATCATGTCGATGTACCCTCATTGTATCGTTTTTCATTATTTATTTCATAGTTCTATTCTTTTACTCCTGTTTACACTCCTTTCGTTTTCTTCCTTTTAATTATTTTGACTCGTCTAGAGTAGCCCCACAGATAGAGACAGGCAGCAAATCAATTTAACAAACAAACAAGAAATATTTGGAGAGGGCTGGATGGCAGAAAGGCTGCTATAGACAGCATTGGAACAGAAATCTGGCTCAAAAGAAGGAAGTGTCTATGTATTGGGGGCATATGGGATGAGAAGAAAGCAGTGATGGAATTCAAATTTTTTTTACTACCGGTTCTGTGGGCGTGGCTTGGTGGGCATGGCAGGGAAAGGATACTGCAAAATCTCCATTCCCACCCCACTCCAGGGGAAGGATACTGCAAAATCCCCATTCCCTCCCCACTCCTGGGGGGAAGGATATTGCAAAATCTTCATTCCCACCCTACTCTGGGACCAGCCAGAGGTGGTATTTGCCGGTTCTCCGCATTACTCAAAATTTCTGCTTCTGGTTCTCCAGAACCTGCTGGATTTCACCCCTGGAAGAAAGCACCCTTTAGCGATTGTTGGCGTGACCGTGTCTGGAAGCAAAGGGGAAAGGCCTGAGCCTTGAGGCCTTTCCATCCAAGCCTTACCTATGTTTTCAGGGCCAGCCGGAGTCAGATGGCTGTTGGCAACTGAGGTGACCTCTTGTGGCTGCCTCCACTGAGCATAGATGTGGTCAGAGGAAGGAGGCAGAACTGCATTGGGAAGCATGCCACTATCAGAAGAGGGGAGGAAGAAAACAGGAAACCATCAGAAGCTGCAGAGGCTATCCAACAAGATTTCTGAAACAGGTAAGGCCACCCAACCGTTGTCCTTCTGTATCCCTCACTGTGGATCAAGCTTGTTGGAATTGAGGAGAGTTACAGGTGAGCAAGACGGGGGAAAGGTTTCAGGAATCTCGCTCAAGGGGACTTGCTAACTGTAGTCTGAAAAATGCAAGATTCAGCACTGAAAATAAAACATGCTTTTCTTGCATCTGGGCTTTGCTCTCCACCCCACCCCACCCCCATCTTTACTTGCACTTTTTATGAAAAGACAAGTTGGGGAAACAAGTGTAAACATTTGAAATGAAAGGGAACAGAAGAACTGTTTACCGTGGACCTCGCTCCCTTCTTAAAGAGTTCCGTAAAGGGGGCGTGCATAAGTGTACCAGCGTCCCTACCATCCCTGTCTTTTTTGTTGTTGTTGTTGTTAGTTGCGAAGTCGTGTCTGACCCATCGCAACCCCATGGACAACGTTCCTCCAGGCCTTCCTGTCCTCTACCATCCTCTGGAGTCCATTTAAGCTCACGCCGACTGTTTCAGTGACTCCATCCAGCCACTATGTTCTCTGTCGTTCCATTCTTCTTTTGCCCTCAATCTTTCCCAGCATTAGGCTCTTCTCCAGTGAGCCCTTCCTTCTCATATCCCTGTCTTTCTGTCCCCATTTTTTTGCTTTTACTTCCTTTGTTTATGTTTATGTTCATACCTATACTTGTTAACTGTACAAATAATAATAATAAACTGGACATAAAATCAGCCATGGCAAGTACAGGTAGTCCTCAATTTATAACCACAACTGAGCCTGGAATTTTGGTCGTAGGTCATTGCAGTCATAAGTCCATGTGTCCAGACTCAATTTTCTGATAATTATTATGACAGTTTTTAAGCGGGTCATCATGGTCGCAAGTCCAAATCCAACTTATCTAATGGGCATTTTTTTCCTGGAAATTGGCCAAAAAGAAACAAAACACCTTCAGGTGACCAGGGGACACTGCAAGCAGTTGTAAATGCAAGCTGGTTGCCAAAAGCCCCGAATATGATCATATAATTGTGGGGATGATGCAGGAGTCAGCTTTGAGGATGGATCGTAAGTAATTTTTTGGGAGTCCACCATAACTTTGAATGGTCATTAAGTTGAGGACTACCTAAAGAGAAAGCTAGCTCCCTGTAGTCCATTGCACAGTAACTATCCTTTAATAGTTTTTTCAGCCTAAATAGTTTTTTTAATGGGATTTTTAACTTTATAAGATTTGGGGTTTTAAATTGGGAGGCTGATTGATTTAATTTATTTTTAATTATCTTAACTTCTGTATTGTATGTATTTTTAACGCTGGCTGTTCACCGCCCTGAGTCCCTTCTGGGAGAAGGGCGGTATACAAATTAAATTAATAATAATAATAATAATAATAATAATAATAATAATAATAATAATGCTATGGCTTCACTAGCAATCATCTGCTGGCGTCAGTTCCAGATCCATAAAATGGGTTCTGGCATGTTGCATTAGGATACAGTTACAAGAAGGCGGCTGATTAAACATTACTTTAACTGGAAAGATTACATGTGTATATTTCATTCTTTGTTGTATCCAAGCTCTGCTCAATTTCTTTGTATTAGCTGGGACTTTTGAAGACGAAGACAACTCTATTGGTGGGATTTTTTTAAAAAAAAAGTTCCTCTGAAGCCTTGGTGTTTTCTTAAACTCTGTGGAGGAACTTCTATACTATCGATCACAGGTCCCCAATGTCTGGTCCATGCACCACTACCAGGCCATGGCCCATTGGCAACTGGGCCACGCAAGTGGCAGGTGCCATTTGCGCAAACCGCATGCGCGTGTGCAAAACCATGCCCTTCCCCTCCGCCAGTCTGCAGAGTCAGAAAGGTTGGGGACCGCAATTAATGTGGTGCACAGAATTCATCTCATGGTGTAACTAAGGCAGTGTTTCTCAACCTTGGCCGCTGGACGATGTGTAGACTTCAACTCCCAGAATTCCCCAGCCAGC